>CM077822.1:16737042-17278342 GCA_039720395.1 Liquidambar formosana
GCTTCCATGCATGTCTTGCACTCTTTTAGGCATCTTATGGTTTTTGAACTGTTGGTGTTTGATTATCTGTGTGTTGATTGGATGTCGCTTAAGAAAAAAAAGAAAAAGGGAAAAAAAGGATCCCAGCCTTACTCAGATCCTTAGTTTATGTGTGCCATGGTAATAACAGATTAGGTCGGCAATCGAAATGAGCACTTCTGATTATGACAAGGAGAAGCTGCAAGAGAGATTGGCGAAGCTTTCTGGTGGTGTTGCTGTATTGAAGGTGTGTCTCCCTTCCCAAAATCCCAATGTTTACCATTTACATCTTGTCAACCTAAATAGATATGCAACAACTCGGGCTGGTTAGGCTAGCTGAGTTTCTAATTATAAACATAATGGTGGAACTGCCATTTTCTTTTGCAGATTGGAGGAGCTAGTGAAGCTGAAGTTGGTGAGAAGAAAGATAGAGTTACTGATGCTTTGAATGCCACCAAGGCAGCTGTAGAAGAGGGAATTGTACCAGGTAATTTCTATTTATCTGTTTTTTCCTGTGTTATTTGTTGACCTATAATTAGGGAACAAATGTTCAGAGAGATTTCCATTTGTAGGTGGTGGAGTTGCTCTTCTTTATGCATCAAAAGATCTGGACAAGCTGCAAACTGCCAACTTTGATCAAAAGATCGGTGTTCAAATTATTCAGAATGCTCTAAAGGTGTGTATCTTTCATATTAATCACTCAAACACCCTCTAGCTTGGATTAGAGTGCAAAGACCTGAGAGTTTGTGCAAAAACTAACATAATGGAAATTTCATTTCCTTTTCAATTGATCAAAATTCAACATGGTTAGGAACTTGATTTTTGCTAATGACATTTATTTGCTAGTTCTTACTGAAATCCAGTTAGGTTTTAAATGGTGCAAGAATTTCTTGTAAAGTTGTAAACTATTTCTTTTTAGCACATATGCATTCAATAAATAGACCATAGGATTCCTTTGGAGCTTGAATAGTTTTTTGATGTGTTCTGGTAATTCAAATGATGTGTTTGGCTATATATACCCTCTTTTTACTAACACAAGCCCCCCATATATTGTCTTCTAATTTCAGACACCTGTGCATACAATTGCTTCTAATGCTGGAGTTGAGGGGGCTGTTGTTGTAGGCAAGCTATTAGAGCAAGATAACCCTGATCTTGGATATGATGCAGCCAAAGGTGAGTAGAAGCTTCTCTATTTTTCCATCTTTCTCTGATGAGAAAACTGGGGTTCTTTTATCCATGTAAAATAAACTGGTTTGGTATTTCTTTCTATTGCACGACCAGGTGAATATGTCGACATGGTCAAAGCTGGAATTATTGACCCATTGAAAGTAATTAGGACGGCTTTGGTTGATGCCGCAAGGTATGCTGAAATTACCTTTTTGAAGTTTGTTTGTTTCGTTTTGTGTTTTTTTTTTTCTTTTTCAAGTTCAGTTTTATTTCTGATTTCTTAATCAAATCAACCATGTTGTTTGCCATATCGCAGTGTGTCATCTTTAATGACGACAACTGAAGCTGTTGTGGTTGAACTTCCGAGGGATGAGAAAGAAGCTCCGGCAATGGGTGGCGGCATGGGTGGCATGGGTGGAATGGATTATTGATGGTCCTTCCTGATGGTATACTGATCTAAAGTGACTGTCAAAAAGTTGTTTTCACCCAAAATTCACACATGAATGGAACGTTAGGTTTTTTGGTCCAGTTAATGAGTCTTAAATTGTTTGTCGGAGCAAAGGAATCCATGTAATTTAGTGAGAGTTGAGTTGGTAGGTAGGTCTGATAATGTGGGGATAAAACTGGTGTTTATTGTTGTTGCGAGGAAGAATTGGCATGTATGGCACTACATTTTTCAAAATGACAAATGGCCTTTCTTGCACAGTTGACAATTGGGAGTACATTTTGTGTGGTAAAGTAATTCATTCTGTCTAGTATAATGTATTGGTAATTCACTTTAATATTGAAGAGTAAATAGAACTTCCTTCATTCATAAGAAAATCCATCTGCGTCTACCTTTAGGCCATGTTTGTTTGGTTGGAATGGAATGGATGGAATGGAATCCCATTCCAATGCATTCCAAACAATATGTTTAGATGAGATAATTAAATGGGAATGGAATCAAACAGTAGTAGTGAATTATAATGATATTTATTTCGTAATGTTTATTTCAATCTCATTCCATTCCAGACCATTTTGAGCATGGAATCAGATTTCATTCCTACACATTCCATTCCAACCAAACAAACATAGCATTAGGGTTCATTTGTTTTGCCGGAATCGTGGGAATCAAAATAGAATCATTTAATATAAATGGAATCATTTCAATGAGAGGCTGATATTGGCCAAACAAATGTGTTTGTGAGGGTATTTGACGTCGACATCAGTCAACTGCAAATGTGTTGTAAGAGTATTTTGACATTGAGATTGCAACTGCACGCTGAATTGTCATGACCAGGAAAATATGCTGAATTGTCACAACCCTATTATCGGTCATGACGTAATTAAAATAGAAAATGAGTTAAATAGAAATCAAGATGGTTTAATTAAAATAATATATTTAAAAAAATATTTAAGAAAAATCTAGCATGGTTCCGTTTAAAAATAGGACATATTAAGTTATCGACATATAAATTTGTTAAATTTAAACAAAAAATTATAAACCATTCATAGTCTATTCATAAAGTTAAGTTGGCATTTAATCTCACAAAACTCTACCATTAATATACACATTATAAAACACATAAGGTTGCTCAAATATTATACAGACCATAAAAATAAAATATAGCATTTGCACATCAACAAATGCCATGCCATGCTAACTTCGATGCGATGCATCCTCAAATGAATTATCGTTACCTTACTCAAAATCTGCTGAAAATGTTTTAAAATAAACGTGAGTATAAACTCAGTAGGTTACATTTTTTAAAGATGTAAACCAAGGTTTAAAAAAAAAACGATTTTGAGCAATAATTGTTGGGGATATTCATGGATTTTGTGAAATTCGTCACAGAATATTTATTAAAAATTAAACATGAATATAATTTACAACACAAATTAAAAATCACAATTACAATGAAATTGAACATGGATAAATAAAATAATATTCACAATTTGAATTAACAAAAATCAATACAAGAAATATATTTAATTAAAATAAGAGTAAGAAGAGCTGGCCTGTGGGAAGGCATGTGAGATCACGCTGTCCTAAAGGAACTATCGCCTCCCTACGTACAGGTACTGACGGACGATAGGACCTCCAAGATACAACCCCAAAGCTCGCAGCTCCCTCTTCTATGGGTACGTCCACATGAAGAGTATGGTGAACCCATCCACAATCAGTTGCCCGTAAATATAATATATAAAATAACTCAATAAAACTCTTAGAGAAATATAGTGGAAAAGGATTGAAAAGATAATGTAAATCCCTTCTTGTTCATGTAGAGAAGCCCACTATTTATAATAGTAAAATGCTAAAATTGGTTTGGACTAATAAAGGCCCAAAATAAATATCATAATGATTCTTATAACAACCCAATTAATAATATAAAATAAAAGTCCAACGGCTAGTAACGGACACCCATAAATCATAGAAATTAAGGTCCAACGGTTAAATGAAATAAACTCATATAAATAGGCGATTAAGTCACGTGTGCGCCACGTCATGCGCCACATCACGACACGGCCGGCCGGTCCGGGTCGAGGTGGGCTATGTAGGTGCACACACGTATGTGGTCCGAAGTTTTAAAGCTTTAAAGAAAATCACATATTTTCTAACAATAAGAACTAGAATAATTAAATTACATTTCATAATTTAAATAAAAGGGAGAACATTTAACCAACCAATCTATCATCCACCATATTTGGTAATCCATACATTAGTATTTCAAATTGATAAATCTTTCTCAGGTCATGTGGGGCCCTTGCGCGCGGAAATAAAAGAAAACACTATGGATCCCTACTTGGATCCAGAAAGTAATTTCATAATGAGGAAACACTATGAATTCTACTTGAGTCCAGAAAGTAACTTCATTTTGGACTTGTAGCCCAAGATTAAAGGATAAGAAGGCACAGCACGATGTCCCTTCCCTTCGGGATCGTAGTAATTCTATCTCCGATAGCTCTTTCATCACAATATCTCAATAAATGTTCACACACATGTATTTCTATAATCATTTCATAAATAAAGATAAAGAAATGATTTTTAAAACACTTGTATATAAGTGACTCTTCAATATTGCGATTGTAAAAATTTATCTCAATGGGTTTCAAAACTAACCCATTGTATTAAAAAAATGCATGAGGGGTTTGAATCCAACATGTATATACCAAAATAGGGTGTAAATAACAAACCCTAAGGTTACCTATTTCATAAAATTTCATTAAATTAAACCCCAAATCAAGAGAAATGCAAAATATGGTTTGTAAACATGTAAACCTACATGATTTTCTTCCAACCCACGTGTACAATGATTTACAAAAATGGAAAAGGCACATACCTCACAAACAATAGCTAGAATTGCGAATCCAAGGGTGTACGCGCGTAGATCAGAATGAAAATCACAAGTTTCAAGCGTTGCGGAGTTGAATCCGAGCTCTCGGGGTCACATTCCTTGTTGTCGAGCCTACACACTCTCTCTCTCTCTCTCTCTCTCTCTCTCTCTCTCTCTCTCTCTCTCTCTCTCTCTCTCTCTCTCTCTCTCTCTCTCTCTCTCTCTCTCTCTCTCTCTCTCTCTCTCTCGTTTGGAATGAGGGTAGAAAACCTATGAGGGTTGGGTTTTAAAGAGAAAAGGGAAGGAGGGCAAAAAAGTAATTTCACAAACTTAAAAAAAACACTCTCAACTGCTGATGTCAATTGATCGGCCTTGAAGGGCCTGATCGATCGGGTTTGGCAAAAGCCAAATGGTATTTCTAGGCCACCTCTGATCGATTGGCCGTGACCCCCGATCATTCGGCCTAACAAACTTTTGCACTTTAACGTGCGAAAATCATCCAATTCACTTATAATTTTTATAATTTCAATTGTGCACATGTTACAATAATTTAGGTTATCACATGAATTTTTTGAGTTCATTCAAAATTCTAATTGCAGATGTAAACTTTGGAACATTGTTGGTGTGCCAATTTTCGAACTCGTCATTTTAATGTTCTATTATAGAAAAGTATCCATATATAACGTACGTGTACCCCAATTAGTATAGGTAAAAAGATTAGAATACATTTGGACTCTGTTTGGATGTCTAATTCAAAATTAAACAAATCAAAAATTTTAAAAAACACAAACCCATCACTTTAAATTGATAAATTCAAGAAAATAAGGTCATCATCACAATAAGAGTGAAATTAAAAACAATGGCATCTGCCGCTGTGCTAAGGCCCCTTCTTCCGTAATAAAAGAGTCCACCGGGTTTGCTTTTTATTCCCATAGTTTCATGCCCGAGTAGTTGATTCTCCCCTCGCCTTAACCCAAAAAAAAAAAAAAAAAATCTAGCCAAAGAAATGTTTGAGGGAGAGAAATCCGAGATTTTGAAAGAGATCCAGGGACGAAGGTGATGCATAACTCTGCTTGATTTTTGGCTTGTATCGCTCACATGATAAAAAGAAAAGAGAGAAAAAGAAAGAGAGAGATGAAGGTGAGTTGGGAGGGGATGAACTAAACTTTTTATAGTGTTTTGACGGTGAGAGGGAGTGAATGGCTCTGAATGTTTGATCGGTGAGTGATAACTGCGGGTGTGCGTGACGCCTTAAAGAAGCATGGTTGTCGAAGCAAAGAGGCAGGGGGCTTGACACGGGTGTGCTTGACGCCTAAAAGAAGCATGGCGGTCCTAAAGGAAAAAGGCTTTTTCAATTTTTTTGCATCCAGTAGTTTTATTGGTTTTGATTATTTTTCCTATATAGGATAGACTATCATCCGAAAGTTTATGGTCAAGAAAGTTTGTTGGTAAGAAAATGAGGGGAAAAGCCAAGTTGATTAAGACCCGAAGAATTTTCTATAATTCAACAAAAAAAAAAAAAAAAAAAAATGGTGACGCTTTTGCAATTCTCACAATACCTTTTGTTGGGGGACAAATACAGCTATTGTGGAAGGCAGCATTCGATTTTTTTTAGGAAAAGTATTGGTGACGAATTCTGAGATAATACCAACAAAAAAAAATATTGTCTGTCAATTTATTACAAATTAATTATCAACTTAACACATATTGACTACG
This sequence comes from Liquidambar formosana, assembly GCA_039720395.1. Classification (NCBI taxonomy): domain Eukaryota; kingdom Viridiplantae; phylum Streptophyta; class Magnoliopsida; order Saxifragales; family Altingiaceae; genus Liquidambar; species Liquidambar formosana. The sequence continues at coordinate 16,743,258 of CM077822.1, forward strand.
AATGTCATCTTTTTTTGGTATTACGCTGAAAAGTGATCACCAAATTGATTAATTGTCAACTTTGGAAGATTATTGGTGTGCCTATTTTCCAACTTCACTTCTCATTTGATTTATTGATTAAATTAGGTGGAAGTGTAAGATGATTCAGGTTGAGGAAGAAACCTCTTGATTTGTGCAAACCGAAGTTCCCAAACTTGTTTATGAGTAGAAGACGAGTCAGAATAATTAGTACTGCCTATTATTTGTTTGCGGTTTGCTCGATTGGCTGAAATAATTTTGAGGAAGGAGTTGTTCTCTAGGTTTTGGGGATTGGGATGAAGTGCTTTGGAGGCATTTCCTGATTGCAGTATTTTGGTTCATTTGGGATGAAAGATGAAACAACATTTTTGAACCATTAATCTACCCTAATCCAGTGCCTGAGCCAAGGCTTGATACTGCAGAACCTGCGCAAGTACCAACATATTAGCGAGACCTACTCAATCTTTACCCTACCCTGATAACAAGTGACCTAAGGCTCATTGGTATAAGGAAAGTCATCTAGGGTCTAGTGTGTGAATCGCATTAAGTGGGCCTCCTGAACTACATGCCGGACGTAAAGCTGAAATATGGCTACCAAAAAACCTCAGATGTTCCTTATCCAAACAAAAAAACAAAAAAAACACCCTAGGGATGTCATCAGGAACCGGTTCTGCTAATGCAAATTTATGAACTCAATTGTTGCCCTAAACAGACTGAAATGTAATGGAAATGCAAATGATACTGAAGCAAAAACCTAAGGTAAGGTAGTGATATTTCAAAATACCATCAGGAACCAAAATACCATCAGGAATCAAATATATTCAACAAAAGAAAAAAAGAAAGAAAGAAGAGGAATCCAAGGTGAAAAGGCTATAGATTATACTTCTAAAAGATCTGGTAAATTTATTACAAATCCCACTGATTTTGGAAACTATTTCATGGTCATTATTGTAGCATAACAAATCCTGCCATTGATGAAGTCTCTCATATTCTTTTCATGGCAATGCCTCTGTTGAGGGCCTTTACCTTCCATACAAATTCTCTCAGACAATGGTACAAGGATCCACTTAGCTAAATAAAGCTCAACGCATTCAGAGATGTACTAACAACCAAGGCATTTCCTAAAACATACATTAGTTTCATAAAATTTTGAAAAAAGAAAAAGAACAGAACATAATGCCTGTATTACAAAAAATTCAGAGAAAACTGTACAAAATTCATATTGCATGGATTCTGGAACATGTGTTTTGCATCATTTGCCTTTGCGACGCTTTTGCATTCCGCCACAATCTGGACAATACCATTTTCCTTTGGGTTGTTCTTTCAGGCCAACACAACCAAAATGGAACCATTCTATCTTGCACTGTCAAAATGGGTACACTTTCATCAGATCACAGAGTATATAAGATTCGAAAAAGATCGTTAGAGAACTCAAATACATACATTGGGATTATCACATGCAACCATCTCCCCATAGCTAACTTGATTGCATAAGCAGTACGTTGGTTCATTTGGATCCACTGGTAAATCTAAATCCATATTAGTCGGATTTGCAGCTGCTGCCATTGATAGGCGTGTTCTGCACAAATAGGTTATTTTAAACATCATCACTCACATTCTCCAACCTAAGCAGCAAGAACGAAATTTTGAACAACTAAATGGGCAAGAAATATAAATATACATATACATATATATGTACACATACATACATATAAATGTATGTGCATATATGTATAGGTTTATATAATGCCCTCTAGCTTTCAGTGAGTACCATGTTTTGCCACACCCACCATTGGGTTCTAGCTACCCATGCTTGACATGCATGCCATAAATCAAGGTGGATAAAGATTGACAGCTGTCCCATCCACATGGCACTTCAAATTAAAGTTTCAATTTTGATTTATTATAATAAGCAATGTGGTTTAATAGATCGGATAGCTACCTATATCCGATCAATGTGATTTTTAATAGGCATGACAACATATAAAGGACACTTGATGGTCCACTTTTAGCTTCTTACACTCCAATATTTGAGCGCATGAAAACTCATAAATACATGGAAGTGAAGTGCCAACAGCACTACCCATCTCCAAATCTACTAAAATTTGGAATTGTATTTAACCAATTAAATAAACCTCTACGGCCTTATTACCATGTCGTATATTACTCATTCCCAAAGTAATAGAATTTCTTTTCTCTCCCTCCCCCCAAATTGAAATGGCTAAAATGTTTCCATTTCTTGACTGACCGAATTGGAACACCACAGGAATCTTCAAATTCCTTCAATGGCTAAACAAAATGACAACTTCTTGGTAAAAACCAATCAAAACAATCAGAAACATTTCTACAAAAAATTCTGGTTTCTAAGAGATTCTTGAAATTTTTTGTTTGTTTGTTTGCTTTTCCTGAGAGAGAGAGAGAGAGAGAGAGAGAGAGAGAGAAGGGAGGAAAAATATAAAGAACTGAGCAAATAGAGAATCTCAAAACAGGTCAAGTGGGTATCAATCACTCTCAAAACTGGTTTCCCCCTTTTCTCTGTTTAGTTGTTAATTTTTTTTATCGAGTCAAGTGGTATCAAGATTATTGAGGGTGTACCACTGAATAAAGTTCCAGCGACAGGAAATAAAGAGATAGAACTTGAAAGTAGTATTAATTTTTACGATTAGAATAGTGGGTATCAATCACTCTAATTAATGGGTTTATCAAAAAATAATTACAAATTTGTATGAATAATACTACTAAATCCTTGTGACAATCTCATTTGATTATAAGTTAGTATTAGAAAAGTAAATTAGTACTATAACGCAAAATGTTTTTGAGTTTTTATCTATTTGGATGGGCGTATAACCATTAAATATATTCAGTTAACCATTTAGTACACTTTATCTTGACATATACTTTTGTTTTATATTTCCAAGCATTTTCATATATTTCCACATTTTTTCACAGCTTCCATTGCATTTCTCTAAACATTTTGAAATGTTTCTGTTTTGAGGACGATGAAACATCATGTCAAAACAAAATCTAGTACCTTGCATAGACCATCCACGAAGGCATGAACCGTGGAGCCATGGGTTGGGTCAACAAGTGTCTTATTATTATTATTTTTTTATCAACAATGAAGAAGAAAATATACTAATAAGCAGAAAAGATACAAATAACAAGGACAAGGAGTCCTTGCACTAAGACAAAAAGAAGAAACTCAAAAGAAAACTAAACTTTACAAACACAATTCCTTTCACTCTTAATAACAAACAGAGGAACCCCAACAAACACTTTTGACGTCAATGCCCAACAAGACACTAGAAACCAAAAAGACGCTAGAAAACCAACTCTATCCCACATCCCATCAACTTCCTCGAATTTGTCCTCAAAAACCCTATTGTTCGTTTCCAACCAAATGACCCAAAACACAGCCATGACAACACATCTCCAAAGTGTAACTGCTCTCTTATTTCTTCCAAAACATCCAAAATCAATCTCAAAGAGGAGGGTCTCCTCATTTGCAACATGTCGTTGGTATTAATATTCTTATGAGCTACATTCATATGAGCTGTAGACTTGGCAAACACTTGTACTTTCAAGGGCACTTTTGCTTTCTACATCATCCAAGTGGGAAGAAAATAAGGAATAGTAGAAGAATTTGTCAAAGCCTCAAAAAAAGACTTACATGGAAAAATCTCAGAAGGGTCAGTTTTCCATTTTCTTTTATCAGAAAATAATGGCCTCAAGAAAAACCCCTCAAGCAAAGACAACAAGGAAGCAAGTTCAACGCATTCCCTATTGTTAAGATTTCAAAAAAACTTCAAATCCGAAATATGAGGATAAGAAGGAGAATAAACAAAATGAGAAATAGGAGCATTATGAGCCAAAGAAAAATTTTACAATCGGGGAAAACAAATAGAAAATGAAACCTCCCTTCTCCACACATCCTCCCAAAATGAACAAAATAACCATTCCCCACAACTGGAGATAGGTTTCTTATTCTTCTTATCTTTTATATTTAACATTTTACTTAGTGTTACTTGTATCTAGTATTCTCAAAAACAACATTTAAATCTCAAAGTACTTGATAGCATTTTCTCCTTACCCCAAATCCATATGAGCTAATTAGGAAGTGGATTTTCTAAATAGAAGAGAAGTCCCCTTGTTAAGCATTTCTCTTTATTTATGAGTTCGTTGTCAAGTGTTTCATTGGGAGTTTGGGACTATTCTTCCTTTTTAGATTTGTCTCCCACTTTGCTGTCAGGACCTCGTTATTCTTGTTGTCTACTTTTTCTTTTTTTTGTTCGATCAGGTCAAAACTGTATTATAAATCAAAGATCGAGGGCAAAGCCCATGTACAGGCGACATATACATGCGAAAAAGAAAAAAGAAAACCCCACTATAGAGCTTGGGAGAATCCCAAAAATGAACAAACAAGTTTCCCAATCTATACCCATTAATACTACTCCAAAAGTAAAGTTTCTTAGCCAAAGAGGACTTTGAATCCACCATTAAAGGTTCAATATTATCAAATTCTATTGGTTCTTTGATTCTTTCTTTCCATATACACCATAGATTCTTAGCCAAAGAGGACTCAAAAATTCTATTGTTGTCTACTCTTCTTTAATAAGAAGAGATCACCTCTATCCTTCTTAGCATGTTTTCTCCTATTTAGCTTAAGTTTCATATCCAGTCTTCCATTTTTATACCCAAAAAAATAAAAATAAAATAATCCTAGATCTAATATACCATCCTATTGTTTCTTTGATTCTTTCTTTCAATATACACAATAGATTCTTAGCCAAAGAGGACTCAAAAGTTCTATTGTTCTCCTCGATCACCTCTATGCTTCTTAGTATGTTTTCTCCCAAAAAAAAAAAAAAAAAAAAAAAATTCTAGATCTAATATACCTTGATGTCCAATTCAATATTGTAATCTTGACATATAAATATAGTGGATATAAATTGAAACAAATATTATTCAAACAATATTCAACAACTAACGTCCAAAACTAGAAAGCAAATCAAGATCACAAGCCTCAACAAATGAATATTAAGTATAGATCTAATCTAGCAGTGAACTTTGAAAAACCAGATCTCAGAAAGATGTATACTTCTTACGCCCTCCTCTGCTACTTTCACTACCCCTTCCAGATCTTACACCACCATCAATACTTGAAGCAGGCAACCCAGTTGTAGCAACATTCTCTGTCAAAAAGTAAAATCACTACACAAAATTATGGAAATCCACATGATCCAACTTAAAAATGAATAAAATAAAATAAAATATATTCTGTGGTCATAGAAACATCAAGCCTGACAAAGTGTGCACTCTAACGGTATATGCATAATCTAGAAATCAATAAGATGAAAATGCTAGATAAGTGGAGTACCACGCCGAAGATCTTCATCAAATTTTCTCAAATATTGATCAAGTTGTTGTATGTGTGCATCTACCTGATTAAAGGAAAAGAAATTGAACAATGAAAACGCGAAACAATCCATTCAAATCCACGAGAAAACTATAGGTCTCATATTAGGTGCCTGCACAACATTGGGGTATTTAACATTGCAGTCCATCATGCTTTAGCAATAATTAGAGAGCAAAAGTTAGTAGAGTTATATAGAGACATTCCAAGAACACCACATAAAATATGGATGTGGTCAAATTTTTAACAGAAGTGATGGAAAAACAAATAGACTCATTTAATGCTATCCAAAACATAATGGATTCAATTCAATTCCAAAGTAAAACCCAATGGAACGATTTCATTTCCATTGGTGTCCAAGAACTCATTACAGAATGATATATACATATATATAATAAGATACAGCTTATTTGATCAGTTATCCAAATATCACGTATCAGTAGCCACGCAGAAAGATTCTCGAAACAAGATACTACATCTTCCAAAAACTCTTAACCTGAGAACTAAGCCTTAAAATAATGTGCACCTATTCAGAACACAGCATAGGCTCCAATTACAACCTTGTAAAGTGGTGCAAGAGTAACTGATAACTAATTTATTCAGCGATAAGAATGGTTTCGTAGGATGGCATAATTTCATGGATCTAGTTCATGTCGCTAATAGAATAAAATACATGCAAAATTGAGGCTTCAAGGGCATCATCTTTAAAATAAACGACTAAAATTTGTAGATGGCAAAAAATCTTTTCTTTAAATAAGTTTTTAGAAAAAAGGTACATATAAAAATGATACTGCTAACCTGATATTCAAAACTGAAAGAAATAATCTCAATTGTCAAGATACAGCCTAGCATTTTATCCAAATAACAAATGTCTAATAGGACAGATTGATTAAGGATAAAATTGAGAAGATGAAGTGAAAAATAGATAAAGATGGAATTGTCATGTGTTTTGTACCAAATCATATGCCTGAACAGCCAAGGCAACCTTTTCATCTGCAATCCTGACGCAATGCTTTTGCTCATCAAGCGCATCATCAGAGAATCTGATAAGAGAAGCATCTGGCATAATATTACCGGACTTAACTCCCCGCTTAATTTCCTCTATTTCTTGTTCGCAACGTTGTTCATTTTGCCGATGAATTTCTGTTCAGATACAGAAGAAATGACTGTGTGCTTGAAAAGCCTGCCCTTAAACACAGAAAAACATTGACAAGAGACAGAATATATTTGGTATGTAACAATTATCGTAACCAAGATCTTACCCCCCACCCACCCCTCTTAACAAAAAAATAAAAAATAAAAAATGAAAAGAAAAAGAAAAGAAAACATCAACAATTAGGTTTTCTCTACATAGTACACACATTCAAGGTAGGTACGCTACTCGAGTAAACAGCAATTTGGCCAAAAAAAAACAAACACTAAACCGCTCTACTTGGGTAGAAAACTATTTTTCTGATAGGAACTTGGGTGGGAAATTATTTTGTACAAGAAACTAATAATAACACCCCCCCCAAATACTCACCTTGCAAAACCATTTTTCCCCATCATCTACGAAGAACCTGAAGGTGAAGAATGATATATGGTTGTTGAATGCAGAAATCCAGCACTCCCAACTGGAAAGAATGAAGTAATTGCATCCATATTTAATTCATGGCCTTCTAATGTGCTCTCCCAATTGTCAATCTTCTTAACTCTTGTACGTTCAAAATCTTGATCTTTTGCTGAATATTCAAGTTGGAAACTAAATACACTCAATTTGTTTTCCATTAACCCAATGGGGTTTGAAGAGAGTACACAACTCATATAAAGTACAAATTCTCAAGTAATTCACCAAACAAAATCTAACCTAAATACCTAATCTAATCTAATCATATTCCCATCAAATTATGTTAGATCCTCATATTTACCAACACTACTCCTCAAATTGATTCCAATCAATTCGCAACAATATGAGATTTCTTCCCATGCTTTTGTTGCAATCCTATCAATTGAATTATGCTGCTCATAGATCTGCTTCTCAAAGACAGGAAGCTTCCCCATATGATAATGTCATGGCTAATGAAGGTTTCCATGGGCTTCACGTGCATTTAAAAATGGATCACTAATGGAAGAGGAGTGTAAAAGGGCAAAAGATGGCAAGTGTCAACCCCACAGGAAAACACAGTGAAATAGCAGGAACCAAATCGCCTCAGAGAGCCATGCACAAACCAGATGAGCAAATCATTTGATCTTATTTAATTTTTAAATATTCTAAGTATTTTTTTTTCTTAGAATCTAAGGATTAAGGTGCAAATGTCTGATGTGAATAATAATGAACATTAATACTACTACTTCTAGTCTTCTATTACTGATACTACTGATAATAATAATAATAATAATAAAGCAATGATTGCCAACAAAAAGCATACCTTGCAAACTTTTATCTAAATCACGCAACAATGTGTACTTTCGTTGCAGCATATTTGGCAGTGATTCCAGATCTGTATAAAGGCAATCAGTTCAATGATTTCTAAAAGTCATTCCATCAAACATAAAATTATATACAGAACCTTGATTTTTAAAAATCATTCCATAAAACATAACATTACGTACAGAACCAAATTATCAGTAATATTATACATCTCGTACTATTTTAGAAAGCATGATCATCAAATATTGAACCCCTTAGGTAATAAATGAAAGTAACAAGAAAAAAAATAAAGGTTTCAATAATTAATATAATTTCACAAGCACTAATGAAATTGAGCACTGCGAATAATGTAAGTAATTAAGATTCAAAGTCTCTGTTAACAAAGGCTTTAAATATGAAAGAAACAATAACACCTATGTATTACATATCTTTCAATACTTACATTTTTTTAATCAGTGTATTATACACCATGCCTTATCATTGGTAAGAAATATGTAAGGAAAAGCACACACACACACACATATTTACATATAGAATTAATACTCTTATTGGAACTTATAATTAATTGTAGAGAAAATGTAAACAATATTAAACATCCATCATCAAGAGTTGACTCTTGCATTTACAATAACCAAGTTATACCTCTTAATACCAGTTTCAAAATAAGGTGAAGAAAAGTTATCAAACTATTATATTCAACCAAACACATTTATGAAAGACTCTTCAAAATCAGAATTAGGGAGTAATTTATTAATAATTTTTTTTATATCATAAAAAAATTTACACATCAAACAAAATGAAAATTTTAGAACTTTCTTCATCAAAATAAAAATATAAAATATAAAAATTGAGAACTTAAATTTAGCTTAAGCCAATTTGTGATTTGGTTACTATAAAACCCCAATTTCTACAAGCTTCCAAGCCAAAAGCATGAAATTGCAATTAGAATAAAAGATTCCCACAGCTGAATGATGTTAGAAGTGTCATACAGACAACAATTTCAGTAAAGGATAAGCCATCCCTTCTTTCCCCCAACTCAGACTCCAAAAGTAATACAAATATTGAAGGGGCAAATCTCAAAGCCACATAAAGAATTATGTAGAAGAAACCTCAGGTCAAAACAAATGCATGATATTCATACTACACCAGTGTCTTGTGTTATTTGCTCCTCGCTGGCCTCAACAATTTGTGAACTTAAATGCTAGAAGCCCGTATATGAACATCTCTAGTGAAAATTCTCACACGTAATCTGAGGTTTCAACAGAGCCCATTTTATACAAGTAGTGTAACTCAGTACTAACAATCAATGAAAGCTTACAGTATTATCCATCACCTCCATTTTCAAGGTCTTGAGCTAGGATTGTTAACCTATGCAAAGATTCCTAGACTCACCTTCTTAGTTCAATCCATCAAATAAAAATCCTAATTAACAACTATTGTTTCAAAGTTGCTATTACGTAGCTGAAGACTTAGCACAACAAATGACTACACCCTGCGTCCTTCATACAATACTGCCATCTTTAAAAATTTCCCCATTGCATAAAGTTCTTGTAAAATGAAAACTTATCAAATACTCTGTATTCATTTTTTTTTTTTTTTTGCTTGTATGGCGGCTCTAAATTAAGACCCACTTGGACGAGAGCATCATTTTTCAGCTGGTGCGAATTTGAGAGCACAAAGTATCATTAGCCAGCAAGAAAGGTGTCCCAATTAAAAATTAATGAAATTCAGGGATCACCCCATGTTTCAGTAAAAGAAAAGAAAGAAGGCACCCGAATCAGCCAAGGTTGGTTTAACTTGTGAGAAATAGAGGTTAAATATGGGGAACAAAAAATATTGAATCCATTTGAAATTCAGTTCTAAATCAAAAATTAAATTTTAAAATTTTAAAAATAGAAAAAAATTTAAATGAGGCCTATTCCAGCGTTATGTTAGAAATGGAACTAAAAAAATCAATAGAGGCAATAGAAGTGATGGGTGGATCCCAATTCTCTCTATCATCTCTCTCTTCTAAAAATATCTTCATCTCTTAGTCAAAATGACTACAGTATCACCTCCCCTTGTTTGCCCCCAAAATACTCTCATTTTAAGGATTGAACTTACCAACATAATTCATTCTCCCCCAAATGGAAAACCCCTTGCAATAGAATGTTAGATTGCACAACTCTGCTCTTTTAAAACTTCTTATTTTCTAATGGGATAAATTAAAAGGAGGTTTTTCCAAATTAAAGACCGAACCCAACAATTAGATCAATTCCACAGGTTAGGATTCCAGAATTTTAACCCAGTTTGGGAAGCATCCCAATGGCATATAAGGTATGAAAAATACATTGTACCTATACTATTCATTAAGGGGTAATCCTATTTGAATACCACTTTTAATTTCCAACATTCACTTTCCATGTAATTGTAATTTTCCATGCACTCCCAATGTGGAGCATAGGAAGCCACATAAAGATGCCCTTTATTAAGCAAACCCCTTTTTTATTTGGTGTAATCTATATTCTTACAAAAATGATTATGATGCTTCCAATTAATTAAGGATATCAAAGGTAAAAGACAAACCTCAAACAATTGAAATAGTACGGGTGTGAGATATGTGTCCAACACACCTACTGGTTAGATACGTACCAAACATGCAAGTGCATGAAAGGAAAAGAGGAATAACCTCCTAATTCACTACAAAATACATTAGATACTCTCATAATTTGTTGCATAGATATTTCAATACGAGTGAAGTACCCATGTCAAACATGCTATGTTATATATATACTTTAACTTGGCTTAGATTATGGAAGGAGAAAATATGAACAATTAGATTAGTCAGACATGTACCCACATCCTAAGATTTGGAGATTGGATGAATCTCAGACCTAGACGCACACCTGCACCAAAGTGCATGTAACATAGTTTAAGACAAATCGTGGTTGAGCTCTTGGATCTTAAGCTCTAAATAGGAGCTCTTTCTTCCTGTGTTTTTTTCATATATATATGTCTTATGTTCATGGGTCCAGCCATTTTTTGATTATTAATACATTTCCTTACTACATCAAAAAAATAAATAAATAAAGGTGGACAGATCTTTCTCTCTCTCTCTCTCTCTCTCTCATGTGCTCACATTAAAAATCAAAGATATACTTAAATATTCAAGCTCCAACCGGGAGTAAAAAATTCTTAATTCATTTATGAATTGAAATATTCATGAGATTTAAGTATGTCACAAGAAATTTAGATCAACTTGTCACCAAGAAAAATAAAGGAAACGAAATTTCAGAATGTATGGTTCTTGTTGCTTTAATTTCCTGAAATTTAAATGCCTCAATGCATCCAATTGTTGTGATAGGCCCAATTGACCAGATATTTTTATTTCCCTGGGTCCCAAATAATGAAAATTCTAGGATCCACAACCTTTGCTTTCATTTATTCACATTTTCTCACCCACCAAACAGAGCATTAGGGTTTTAAACATAGTACAACCCTCCGCGTGGCTGCAGAGAAAATGGAGGGAAAAAATTGGATCCTAATATTTTTATCTCTTATAAATGAAAATGCTCAACTCGACCTCGCCAACTACCTGTATTAGGCAACTCATTAACTTCTCAGGTCCTCATAATGCAAAATTAAAGATCCAATTTTTTATTTTCTTTTTCTTTTTACTGCATTTTCTCAGCAACCAAACGGAGCATAAATGTAAGCATCACCAGATATACAAGGATTTCATGCAAAAATAAAAATAAAAAAAAAAAAAATTCACAGAGAGAGAAAGAGATGCGAATTATACACACACACACACACACACACACACACACACAGAGGGAGAGAGGGCTTACTGGCTTGAAAATCGTCGAGGAAAGACATATTGGGGAAATTAGGGTTTAGCCTGCAAATGATTACTGAGACTTCCCGCCACAGATTCAACGACTTGTGAGCCCTATATATATATTACATACATCTTCATCTTCATCTTCATCGGGTTCTTTCGAGGTCGAGCCGTGACAGTCTTTTCGGGCCGGGTCAGGTTCAAACCACTAGGCCTAGGCCCTGCCCAAGTAGGGAACCGGCTATTGCAACTCTACCTTTTTATCACCCATCCTCTAGGTTTTTAAAGTTTTATGCAAAATATAAAAAGTTTTTACGAAGACTGATTTCATTATTCACTAGAAAACATCATTTTAAACAATTTCATAAAAGAAAGTTTTTTCAAAATCTATCATTTAAGTGGATATTTTAACTATTTATAACCTTTATTTTATTTTTTTTGGTCAAAAAGTCTATTTAAACGATAGATTTTGGAAAAACTTTATTTTGCAAAATTGTTCAAAAACGATGCTTTCTAGTGGACATCGCAGTTAGTTTTTGTAAAAACTTTTTATATTTTGCATAAAATTTTAAAAACAAAACCAAAAACAAAAAGGGGGTTTGATAAAAAAGTGGGGTTGCAATAGCCATTCCCGCTCAAGTATTCTTCTAGAACTAGGCTCGGGTTGGGTTTCTTCAAGTTCGGCCCGGGTTCTATTCTTGTGTTTTTGAAGCCAGCATTCCTAATTTTTGTTTATTTGAGATTAACGATTAGGGGTATTTCAAATCTTACAACCTACATGATAGCATCCCTAATTATTATTATAATTATCTTAGTGAGAGGAAGAACTTCAATGAACAAAAGAAAGAGTTTGGGTTTGTAAGGCTTGAGTTGCCAGAGCATAAGCCTCTTGGACATATATAATACACAAAACTAACATGACTTCATATACCTATATGAACCCTCCACCTAATAACTTAGACTTTTAGGTTAGAAACTTAACAAAGAAATGCAACTTCTAATTAAAATCTTCAATAAACCAAAGAAAGAGTTTGGGTCTATAAGGCTTGAGCTGCCAAAGCATGGGCCTCTTGGACATACATAATACACAAAACTGACATGACTTCCATATATCTATATGGACCTTCCACCTAATAGCTTAGACTTTTAGATTAGAAACTTAACAAAGAAACACAACTTCTAATTAAAATGCATCAATGACACCACTTCCACTTCAAAGCTTGCTAACCTTTTCACTCAATTTCTGAAACTAATATTCCACGTATATCTCATAACTCCAAACTCTTCCATTAAGTAAACAAGAATAAAAAACCAAAACATTTTTTGCCGATAGTATCTAGACTTCATTCAACAAATGAATCCAAGTAATTCGACATTTCTTAAGTTTTTTTAACAGATCTTGTGAAGCATGTGGTCATTGCAGCTGATTCCCAAAATTCTCTAGACTACATCAAGTCCATTCTCAAATGTCATACCATATAGTCTTGTTAATTTACTAACCATCCAGATTTCTAAATTACTCTGGTTAAAGTATTACATAAACATCACATAAATTACTACATTTATAATAATCCATAACCCAACAATATAGGCATCTATATACACGAAAATAGGATAAAAGTGGAATTATCAAGACCAAAATAACATATGTGACAATGGCAAATGAAATAATAAAAAGTAAAGCAATCGGAAATGGCAATGGCAATCTGGTAGTGCTTGAAGGGGTGAAGTCACAGTTCAAAAGGATAGGAAACCTTGCATTAAGTCGTAGTCATGGAAACACTATTAAAAGTTCAATCTCTGTCACAAAAGGGAGCTGTTATTGACCAAAGTTTCTCATGGTGAAGGCGGTGTGAGGTATCTTGAACTGAACCGACCATGTTGCCATCTGTTAGTGTCCCACATCGGTTGCCGACGATGTTTAAGATAGGCTTATAAGACGGCGATAGGCTTATAAGACAGCGTTGGACACCTTCTTAAAGAGGCACCTTTTGGGTACAAGGCCCAGAATGATAAATTCGTGAGGCCGGCTTGTGGGCTGGGCCAGAGCAGACAATACCTTGAGGTGAGGGGCTAGGCCGCGCGTTTAACAACGGTATTAGAGCCAGGGTCGTACCAGCACCAGTTGCGTCGTCAGCTTATAAGACGGCGCTGAGCACCTTCTTAGAGAGGCGCCTTTGGGGTGGGGGGGGTGCATAGGGCCCATAAGGACAAATTTGTGAGGTTGGTTTGTAGGCTAGGCTAGAGCAGACAATACCTCAAGATGAGAGGCTGGGCCGCACGTCTAACACCATCCCTACCAATAGTTTATTAGATCTGTATGTAAACACCCCATTGTAAGCCATCCTCATCATCAGGGGCGGACGCACTAAGGTGCATCCGTGTGCACTTGCAACCACTCAAATTTAAAAAAAAAAAAAAATAATTAGTAATTTTATTTAAATTTACTTAAGTGCTTTAGCCCCCATTGAGAAAAAAATGGTTAATTTTGGTTAAATTTTGTTTAATTTTGGTTAAATTTACTAATGTACACCACTTTTGTAGATTATATAAAGTTGGGTTTAATTTGTAAATTGGTTCCTATGTGCAACCATTGAGAAAGATCTTGTCCCACATTAGGTAGGGATGTTAGGGGTGGTTTTCGGTATATAAGTAGATTTTACATCTCTAAAAGTCGCATAGGTTTTTGGATTGTGATGTATTTGTTAGTCTTATGTTTCACTTCATCACTTTTATTCATTTATGCATGTCAATGTGTGGTCATGTGACTTTCCCTCTTTTCCCATCTTACTGAGACCTTGTTCTACATAGGGTAGATTGGGATGGGGGTGCTAGGATCGAGTAGGATATAAGGTTCCGTGTTTTTAAAAGTCGCTTACACATTTTAAGGTATTGCATGCCTATTTTTTTGTACTTTCACCACTTCGATGTGTGGTCCTACCTTTCCCGATCTCTTTCCTATCTAACTCTTAGAAACCAAATATATATATATATTAAAAAAAAAAAAAAAGTGCAACCAATGAAAAAAATTTCTAGATCCGCCCCTGCTCATCATCACTTTCGTTTTCATCTTCCCAATTTTGTGATAGAATGTGCTTTAATAATATTCATTTTTCTGCTTCAAGCCTAGTAGATAGAGGGTTGCCGGTCATTGTTCTTTTACTCATGCATCCTTCAGTTCCACTCCTCCCAACAGTGCATGGCTACAGCATCATCTTCAAGACACAAGCGTATCTTAGCCTCCTGCATGGACAACATAGATGTTAGGTTACATTTGACATGGGGCAAATAATAACTCCTTGCATTCAAAGTGGTGCATATGATGGCAGTAAAAAAGTCAGAATCCAAACACGAATTTCAATTGCCATATTAAAACCGGATCTTCTAGTTAAATATAAATCTACTGAAATGATTTAACAGAGAACACAACTGCAAAGAGAAATAATACGGACAATTGCAAATCAAGTTGTTACTGTAGGGTCCCATATATTTGACGAGTATATCACTGTAATAAAATATAGACTAATATGACAGGCAGAAAACTCAAAGTAAAAATATTAAAAACTTGAGAACTAAAGAATGTTTCGCAAATAATGCTTTGAATAAAATCCCTTGGACATATTTCTGTTACAAAACAGCAATGAATCCACATAGTGTTTTTTTTTTTTTTTTTTGATAAGGTATACAATAGTTATTTTAGCATATGCTATGATATAACATATATTAGAACATGCATATGTTTTTTCTTACATGTACATGGCAGCATATGTCCTATTAGCCAAACAAAAAGAAAAAAAAAAGAAAAAGATCCGGTAACGCATTTGCTTAAGCAGAATAATGATATGTGAGGTAAAGCAAAAGATCAGATCTATTTCTTTCAACACTCTACAACTTTGATTTTCCCTTTTTATGACAAACAAATTGCTTCCAAATCAATTCATTACTGCCCTTTCTCTTCCTACTGGAATCTCTTCTCGTACTAAATCCCGCTTTTTTTTTGCATACGCATTATAAAAAGAAAAAGCTTCTTCAATTGTTTCAAACTCCTGTCCTATTCTAGGTTTCATACTATCATCAACATTGGGAATCTTCAATATAGCAGAGGGTTCTCCTTCCATCAAATTACTTCCGCTAGAAAATATTAGTATATTTTAATGATGGTATTCATAGTACTTAAAAATAATTAAAAACAAAAGCGACATACAGAGATATAATGGATAGTCAAGTGTCAAAACCTGGGTTGAGACGTAGCATTTGCATCAGATTCAATTAAGAGATGCTCTACATTTTCTTCAGCCATTGAGCTATAAATGAGAGTAAATCAAAATAGTTTAAATACCATGGAGTCAATGATTCATATTAGTGAGTTAATAATTAAGGGATGGCAAACACAATTGTATAACACAATCCTAACATAGTTATGAAATCTGAACCACTAAATGCACAAACATAATTTTAAAATGATTTCAATGAATGCAATTGTGAAACCATGTTTTTGGGTGTAAATTATTATTAAAAAAAAATTCATATTGAGGCCACTTGCAAGATCCTAATTTCTTTATGTAGAAAGAGAAGGAAAGAGAAAGGGGAAAAAAATGGTATAAGCACTAAAAAAAAATGGCCTCCCTTAGTCAGGCAAAAAAAAAAGTCCCAGATCAGCTTACCTTACTGGTGTTAACTGGTAATCGCCTGTTTCGTTTACTAGCGAGAGATAGGTTGCACTTAGCTAACCGGCGAGAGGGAGATTGTACTCGGCTAAGGAAAGAGACGGGAGGAAAAAAAGAATAAAAAAAACAGAGAAGATGAGAAAGAGAGAGAAACAGCTGAATGAGAAGAGGAGAGAGAGCTTACCGTCGTTGAGTTTGTCGGTGATGCAAGCTTGCTCTACTTGTCAGCGTATGGGTTTAGTGAGAGAGTGAGAGAGAGAAAAAGAGTGCAGGAGAAGCATAGCCAAAAAGGTGAAGGTGTTGATTAGTTTTGTTTGCTTTGAATGAATTAATAAAAAATTTAAAAATTGATGTTGCTTATTAAAGGTGCAATCCATTATGCAAGTGCACTCTGTTCAATGCAAGAAAAATGCTAAAAACATGTCAACTTTGTGAAAGGGTTTCAAAAAGCTTTTTAGGCTTCTCAGCCATTGGATGTCATCCAACGCTCTTTTCCCTAAATAGTAATTTTCAAAAATTTATTCTGATTATTGTGTGATTTTGAACTTTATTCTCAAATAGCGATAAATTGTGATTGTTAACCACGATTTTAGGTTGGGCATACGAATTCGTCATTTTATCACTCGCATCAATATAAAAAATTTTATATGCTAAAATCGTGGTTACGAGATGCGATTATGATGCTTAATAAGTTTAAAAAATAAAAAACACTAGAAAAAATTTTAGAAGTGAAATCGTGGCATTTTATAAATCATGGTTGGCAACCACAATTTCATCCAGAATCGTGGTTAGCAACCACGACTTTCTCCTGTTCACACTACACGGCAATGATGGTCTGGCATTGTTTGACTTTAAGCTTGAATTGTTTACATCCAATTACTAGTCATTCGCAGTTAAGTTAGTAGTCATTTAATTTAAGTTTGAATTGTTCACATCCAACTACCAGTCATTCGTAGTTAAGTTAGTAGTCATTTACTAAGATGTTAATAGCCATTTGTATTGAACTGACTTAATTCTTACTTGTAGTTGGACCTATGTGTGCGATTCTTATATATATGGTCAATTCTATGGTACCCTAACAAAAAATTGGATACCATACCCATAAGGCCACTTGAAATAGTAAGTTGGTTAGTTCGAATGGTAAGTGGGCCACCTGAAATGGTAAGTTGATCACTTCAAATGATAAAGTTGTTTACTAAATGGTAAGTTGGTCACTTGAAATAGTAAGTTGGTCACTTGAAATAGTAAGTTGGTCACTTCAAATGGTAAGTTGGTCATTTCAAATAGTAAGTTGGTCAGTTCAAATGGTAAGTGGGCCACCTGAAATGGTAAATTGATCACTTCAAATGGTAAAGTTGGTCACTAAATGGTCAGTTGGTCACTTGAAATAGTAAGTGGTCACTAAATGGTAAGTTGGTCAGATATATATAATTGCAACCAACAGCTTTATGAGCTCAAGGGAAAATATACAAACATCAATTTTTCATTAGTAAGGCCAATAGAGAGTGAATATTGGGGCTAGGTTCAACCATTTGAGCTGCTTCTTGCAATTTACGATTGTTACTTAAACAATTGGCCACCATGCTGAGCAACCAGTTACAATCTAACCAACTAATAGGAATTTACAATCAACAAGATTATCACCATGATTAGTAGCTAACTCTACACTTTATTTTTATTTATTTATTTATTATATATATCTAAGAAAAGGTCCTTAAGCATCAGGGAGGGTTAAAGAATCCCAACTAGGTTTGCAGTCCTGGCCCTTGACATCATCATGTGCTCAAGGCCCTACATATTAGTAAATAAAAAAAAAAAGGGAAAAAAAAAACGAATACAATGGAAAAACAAAGAAAACTCGTCTTTGTGAAAGCCAAATTATGCCTTAAACCTATAATAAGGAAAGTTATACATATCGCTGAATAAAAATGAGAAAAGCTCTTGTGATGCATTCCACTACCAATGGAAGCCAGCATGACAGAGCCTGAGATTTGCACATTTGTCTGTAATGCAAATGCCTTCTCTAAAAATGTGAACTTTGAAATTCCATAGATTTTAAGAAAAATTGGCAATCAAGCCATTGGTTTCTTCAACTCCAAGTAATATAAGAAAGATTTTGTAGATAGTGAACAACTATTGCAATCCGGGTTTTCTTTCGAATTAGGAAAGTGCAAGGATTAGGCCACTAGTTCCCAAGATTTATGCATCAAAAAACAGGATGTCCTAAAATTGACCTCCTATTATATTTTAGAGCCAATCATTGGTTAAGCTATGTTTCATATTGGGCATTAATTGATACTAGAACAGATGGAAACCTTACCTATGCTCTAAGATTAACCGAGTTGAAAGTTTAGATACCCTATATTGGTTAAATGAATAAATACTGAATTAGGTAACAATATTATTGTAACTAATCCTCATAACATCCAAATGTATTGTAAGACATATGTAAATGATTTTTTAAGCACGCGAAATTTTATATGCTAAATTGTCATGTGTGTATGGATGGATATTCATGATTGGGATTTCAAAATATTTTGGTAACAAACTTATTACCTTACTAATGCTCTAATTACCGAAAACCAAGGAAAGTCCTTCTATAGATCAATCACTAGTTGGGTTAATTCTAAGCTTTAGCATTTTTCATTACTAACTTTAGATGACCGATTAATGGTTCCAAACATTCCAATTCTAAGCATTAGCATTTTCTGATTTTCCAATACTAAATTAAACGGATAGATTAACAGTTCTAAACTTCCAATTACTTAGACCTTGAATTTGACTTTTTACTCTTTCTCTCGAAGTCAATCACCCATAAGGATTTACCATATTTTTTAATCCATATAAAGCTAGTGTTAATGTTATCTATATGCAGGAGATTAATTCCAACATATGTACTTTGCTAGTACTGTTGATAAAATAAGAAACCCAAAAACAAAAAACAAAAAACAAAAACTAATAAATCCGAAATACGTTGGATTTTAAAAGCAAAAAAGGTACTGTAATTCTACTCCTACCTGGTAAAAACAACTTTCCTATAACTCACCAAAAGAGAAAAAAAAAAAAAAAAAAAAAAACATTATTCCCCTACACAATGGATGGTCTACGATACAAATGGTGTAGTCAGTCACGACAGCCATCGAAACCACTAAATCATTTCACTTAATCACTAATATCCCATGACACCATCCATCGAATGGCTAAGATTAATGATCAAAGCAAAATAAACGAAGTGACCCATAGCACCACTCATTCTAAAATGATAGGGAAAATCCGGCATGGTCCCAACTGTAAACAGAACATCCCAAGTTATCGACTTGTTAAAAAACCTATATAAATCACATTTATAGAAATTTATCGTTGTTAATCTGATAACCTCATTTACACATAAGCATCATATATTCCCCAGTGGGGCTACATAACCTCATTGGTCCATTACGTAGATAGTTTCTAAAATGCTAGGGAAAATCTGGCATGATCTCAGCTGTAAACAGGACATCCCAAGTTACCCTTGTCAAAAAACATGTACAAATCACATTTAAAGAAATTTTACATCTAATCTGATAACCTTATTTACACATAAGCATCAGATATTCCCCAGTGGGGCCACATAACCTCATTAGTCCACTACGTTGCTAGTTTCTAAAATGCCAGGGAAAATCCGGCATGGTCCCAGCTGTAAATAGGACATCCTAAGTT
Source organism: Liquidambar formosana (assembly GCA_039720395.1). NCBI lineage: Eukaryota > Viridiplantae > Streptophyta > Magnoliopsida > Saxifragales > Altingiaceae > Liquidambar > Liquidambar formosana. The sequence continues at coordinate 16,763,285 of CM077822.1, forward strand.
ATCGACTTATTTAAAAACCTATACAAATCACATTTATAGAAATTTCACATCTAATTTGGTAACCTCATTTACACAAAAGCATCAAATATCGCCAGTGGGGCTATATAACCTCAGTGGTCCACTACGTTACCAGTTTCTAAAATGCGGCATGGTCCTAACTGTAAATAGGATATCCTAAGTTATTGATTTGTCCAAAAACCTGTACATATCACAATTATAGAAATTTCATATCCATATATAATATATGTGAAGCAAAAAATTTGAATCCTGCATATGTCAAGTGACCAAAATAAAAACCCCATAATGAATGGTCCCTAGTACCGTACCTGAAAGTAAAAAACATCTAACCAAAAAAGAAAACATGTCAACTATGACAGGAAATTAAACAAGCTAAATTTACAACAATAATCACACTTCTTATTATCCAACAAAATGTAAGTATTAATTTTGAAAATATTCATAAAGATCAAGGAAATATTCAATAAACCGAATTAACCTATTATGTATGTTTTATGGAACATGAGTTATGGGGTTTTTATCAAGAAAGAGAAAATGCGACTAAAAGCTATAATACAAGAAAGAGAGAGAAAATAAAGGAAAATCTATCATTTCTAGAGAGTGAAAGAGCTTAAAGCTCTAATACAACTAAAAGTTGTTACTATTCTTTTAAAATGATAAAAAACACACTATACCAACTCTAATTAACCTATTTATATTAGATTACACGCTGATATTTCTAAAATACCCCTATACAACTAACTAACTAACCATATGGACTAATACAAGCTAATATATGCTATTTATAAGCTAATACAAATTATTAGCAGCTATATTTAGGCATATCAGTAAATGTATAATTTTGTTTTCTCTTTGGCATGAAAGGAAAATTAACATGTGAAACGATATAGGCATACAAATATTTACATAAAACATTAGGATTTATGTAGAATTGTACCTTATGTACAACTCCCTAGGTACCGCATGTGGCCGGATACCTAACTCTCTTAGGCCGTCTTGTAAGATCCTGTCAAACTGGCCCTGGATGAAGGTGGTTGGTGTACTGATCCGCATCAGAAGGGTGTGTAGGTGCACATATCTCTGCCTAGTTGCTTTGTGTGGATGTGCTAATTGGGGGGTCACCTGTGGCCATAGGGTTTGTAGCTGCATGCTGTGGAATGTGAACCCATCTACGTGTGTCAACCTGGGTGATCTAAGATACCCCATCTGCAAGTGCATGCTCAGAAGGAGTGGGCGGTGGAGGTACCGCCTCCGTACAACCAACTCGACCCCTACCCCTACCTCAAGAATGCCTTTTGCCCAATGTGATAAAAAAGTGAGACCAATTCAGCCAGGAACAACATACTGTATAAGATTTTGAAGGAACCATTTCCAACTTTTACTACTCTCTTTATCGACGATGGCAAACGCAATTGGGAATACCTTATTTTGATATGTTATTCCTGTGGCTATGAGCATTTTGCCAATGTATTTCCCATATAAGTGTATCCTGTCAATGCATATAATAGGCCTACAGTGCTTAAACCCATCAATAGACGGTTTGAATGCCCAAAAAACAAAATTGAGCATCACTATAGACTGCGAAACCAGAGGAATATAGTCCCACACAACAATCGTCTTAGGATTGTACACTTGTAAAGCAAGCATGTATTTGGGTAGCTGTTTATATAACTCACCCCAATCACCGAACAACATCTCAATGACCTTTGTCCGAGTGAACCACGCCTTCTTGTATGAGATTGTAAAATTGTGATCTTTGATAACAATCTCAATGATGGTCTGAATTTTAGTATCTGGTTGTTCCTGCCTAAAAAGATAGAGATTATTCCACATGGGTGCAATTACAACAAACATATTTAAAATACAATTTCAATAAGCACACCATCGCTTACCTTAGTGGTTGACATGATTTCAATGGCAATGAAAATAGAATCAAGATTACGATGGTCTCTGGATGTCCTCAGGCATACACAATGGTGAGGGCCTACGTATTTCTTGATTTGAAATAAACCATTAATATTCTTGGTTACGAATGCACGTAGTTTCCATGAACAATCATTCTCACACAAACAACTCCAAATTATTCTCCTTGTCTCCACTACTTTGTATTGTAGATTCTTCTTAGTGTGGTACAACTTTATAGCATTCTGCAGGGTTTTTTAATCCTTGAAAAGCATCCCTTCTTTAAACTCATCAAATGCCGGAGTCCATACATCAGCTCGGGGAACGATATCATTCCTCATTATGAATCCATCAGTACCCAAATCAGTGTTCATGAAGAAAGGGATGGTGGTCCTAACCTTATCCAGAGATGGAATTTCCCCACTGTGGCTCCCAGGTTCTATATGCCCATCATTATCATCTGATTCTATATCTCCATACACTATTGCATTACCATCTGAGTCCTCCAAATTTTCCCTGACACTCATGCTATCAACCTCAAAGCCATAGTCAGCGCCACACTTTATGTCACGGGACTGAGCATACTAACTAGTCGACCCCCCACTCTCACCACCCATGTATGGTGAGTCTGTAGTTTTGGGCATATGTTGGCCAGAACTTGGTAAAGATGCATACACTAGAGTATCATTGATTGGCCCAATAATAGGACCAACATCACGCTGAGATTTGGAGGTATGAGCCACTTGTTCAATTGGTCCACTTCTATCATCACACAAAAACTCTCTATCCGTATTATAAGGTATGTGTTGGCCAAAGAATGGTGAAGATGTAAGTACAGGAGTGGGGTAACCTGAACTAGTGTTGGGGCTAGCGCCATGACACCCAATGGACTGCATTGAGCAACATCAAGCATTATGGTAATGCCGTACATCAGGGAAACATTAAGGAGGCACCCTCATTGGTGATTAAAGTGATGTGATATTGCTTTCCTGTGTCAATAACCAAGTTAATGAACTGTGCTGTGGCGACATCATTGGGAGTGCACTCATTATGGCGGTCTCTTTCACCATAACATAAACCTCTAAATCAAGGTTTGGAAATCTTATAGGGATATCGAATACATTGTTCAAGGTCTCATCGTCGTTGATTAACAATTTCCTATATTTGAAGCCCGATGGCGTTACAACTGGGTATCTACATATAAGGTTAAGTTTGACACTTTCCTCATTTTCAGCCACCTTAAGAATGAGCATGTCAACCAAAGCACTAAGTGTTGATTTACGAGGTACATTGTATAGAACCTTCGCCTCAGCATTATAGATTATGCCTTCAGTGGAGTCAGGTATTATCTCTCCCCCCCAATAGAACACACACCTAACCATTTCCATCTGTAACCTTCACAATAACTGCGCCCATTATAAGGAATAGAAACTTCTATTCTTTTTACCTCAAAAAAAAAAAGTAATAGCTATAACAAGAATGTTGGGACTACTGTTCCCAATTAATACTTATTTTTATTTAATTTTTTGTCTTCACAAGCATGCTACTTAATATTTGACACTCCTTTTTAGTTAAACTTCTTTTTTTCTTGTGAAGACATATAATATTGGGGCTTTTCATCAAACAACTTACATATATTATTTGAAAAATTCAAGATTATCAAAGACCCAAATAGACTCAACAAAAGGGAAAATATATTTTTTGTTCAATCTTCATCTGAAAAGAAAATAAGAAGCAATAACTATCAACTCATATTTTGACACATATGCTCCATACTTTGATGCTTATAGTATTTTTATTATGTTTTATTGGCTTGTTATACCACTTGTTGACGTGGTACTTGATTTTGAATCTTAGGAATATATACATTCTAAATGTGATCATTAGATGTACTTTAATAATCTTGATCGATACATGATCACATCAATTGATGAGTAAAAGATGAAGCACTAATGGAGCGGTGGCCCCATCATAGATTTTGAATATTGTATATTTAAAATAAAAATAAAAAATTCATGCATGTATCCCTGACATATGGGGAGGCTGGGAGGTGGATTTAAAGGGAAGCTTTATTAAACTAGGAAAAATTATGCAATTCACATAGCCACAAGTGGCCTCTCATATGCTTGATATATGGATCCTTTCTTACCATAATTTTCAAAACATTGACTAATCTGGTGGAGATATAAAATTAAGTGACTCTAAGCTCAAAATTATATTGTAAAGTTAGATGGCCACCACATCTTTGACCATATTTAAGCAAGTGCCAAGCTTATTGAGAGCTAGACACATGTAGACTCCATTTTTATGATGAGTTTAGGTAATAGGCACTGACTTTGTTATGCATCACAAAATGTTTTTTTTATTTATTTATGATGTGGAGGAACCCACCCGATTTACTGCGGAGATCAACTCTCTTTGATGTGATATTCTATTGGTCTTATATATATGGTATCGTATTTCCAAAATGGTATTCCTCATATTTTGTGCTAATGTGATGAATACTACATGGGGGTATGGTAGAGGCACTGCCATTATTTTAATGGAAATGCAAAATAAGATAAGTTACTATAACACACACGTTTCTTTGTTGAAATAAGTAGCCCTCCAAACCTTACTTTGGTTTGACATCATTGATTATCACACAAAACCAAAGAGGATCTCTGCTCCATGAAAATATGTGCATGTAAATTATCATGAAAATATTAAGCATAATTAGTAAAAATTATTCATAAAACCAAATTTAAAGACAACTCAGAAAACAAACAGCTCATCGAACATGAAAAAAAGTCCAAATACTATATTGCTTAAGTCAATAAGATGAGTACTAAAACAAGCTACACACACACACACACACACACACACACACAAAAAGGGGAATAGTAAAAAGTACCTGAACACAATGCGGTGTTGCACAAAGAAAACCTCTTGACAGTATTTCAATGGTTTCACCAATTTGGTAAGCTATTTCATCTTCTCCAAAGACAACCTAATGCATAAAAATGAGCAAGTTGATATGAAGAATAAAGCTAGCCTTCTAAATCATAACAATCAAGAAATATGAAAGTCCAACATTTTAAAGGCACTTAGCAAACCACTCATAATTGAGTAATCATCGTTCAACATATAAGAAAGCATATAAAAAGTTGTCGCTGCATCTTTCTTCCTAAATTTGTTTGAACAGATTTTAAACTGAAATTTGGCCTCTCAGAACTATGACAAAGCTAATTTGAGTTAAATTGGTCGTGTATCATAAAAAAGAAAAAAGAAAAAAGAATTAAACTGGTTAAGATGATTTGGATTATAAAAATCTAGGGATGCTTTGTTTAAATTAGGCAAGAAGGTGCTAAACTGAAGTTTGACATTCACTTATCCATTCCTTTCATAGCTCTAAACCATCTCACTGTGCCTTTGGCTCTAGAAGAATTTTTCTCAAACAAGCTCTAACAAAGATGGGTTTTCTTTAAAATTTCCATAAAGGCATAGAAAACTATATGAGTTAGTTTATAGGTTAATCATATGTATATATATATATATATATATTAGAGGTTCAGACCATTAATTTTATTATAAAAAAGTGATTAAGAATTTGCGCTTGTGTTGGGTTGTTAGTTGAAAGCATAAGAATTGGGTTCTAAGTTGAGAGCTTAACTATTATTCTTCGCCTTTTTTCAGTAATTTTTTCATTACCACACCCACGCACAGTCGGCTACAAACAAACCAAAAAAAGATATCTGTTGAAAGCATCCAAAAGCAGCCTAAAAAAATAGAAGCGGGCACGCGCTTTGCGCATGCTTGCTCTCCTAGTTATTCTACAAAGCCTATATAATTCTTATTTTGGTATTATTTGGTTCATATAATCAGCTTCTATATATATATATATATATATATATATTATATGTATTCGAAAAAGTAGAACAATAACAACGAAAATCTGGAGCAAAATAAAAAATAAAAAAATTGATGAACACGAAGATAGGGATCAACAATCAGAATACTTTTTTCAAACCCCAGATCTACTTCCTTCCTAAAGCTTTCTAGGATAGTTGACTCACTAGTTTCTAAGATAGCTAACAACCCTAATCAATAAAATTCATATAGTGGACAAGAAAAGAAAGCCCTAAATTTCACTCAGCACAAAAATAAATCAACAAAATAAAAATGAAGCATTTGATTTCAATAGAGAGAGAGCGAGTGCGCAAGACGGTTACTTGTTAGTCCTCAAAGACCTCAAGAGAGACGAGGATCGACGTCAGTAGAGGACGAGGATCGACGCTGGTGGAGGGTGTCCACGACGGATGTGGGTATCTTTGCCCCTAAATCACGAGAGGTCGTCGACTGCTAACAGATGTTCTAGATTTGTGCACAAGCCTTAAATGCAAGAGAGAGATCGGGTGCTGTTGATGACGAAGATCGACACCGGTGGAGAGAGATTGAGAGGTGATGTTGATTTTTTTGAACAATTGACTACTGCTGCCCAAATGCGAGAGACAGATCGAGAGATCAGGTGCTGTTAACGCCGATGGGCAGCGTTGATGGCGGATGACGTTGATGGCGGATTTACATGGGGATCGTCGACGTTGTGCACAAACCCTAAATCGCGAGGAAGATGAAGGATGAAGGATGAAGTTGAGTTTTTTTGCCAAATGACTAAGTGAGTGTTGCTTATTCCATTATAAGAGGGGTATGTGTTAAACAAAAATCGTGGTTGCTAGACATGATTTCACTCAGAATCATGGTTAGCAAACACGATTTTAGTTTATATGTTATTTCCAGAATGTTTATTTTTTAAACTTATTTAAGCATCATAAGCATGGTTATCAACCATAATTTTGGGTTAAAATCGTGGCTAGCAACCACGATTTTACCGTATAAAATTTTTTATACCAATACGGGTGACAAAATAAAGGATTCGTATACCCAACCTAAAATCGTGGTTAGCAACCATGATTTATCGCTGTTTGGAATAAACTTGAAAATTATACAATAGTGGGAATAAAGTTTGAAAACTTACTATTTAGGGAAATGAGTCGTCATCCAACGGTTGTAAATCAATTTGTCCTGTTAAGATCATTTCGGGCCATCCTGGACTCGATCACCTTACAACCCGGAAAATAGGCCTTGACGTGTCAATTGTAAAATCTAAATTATATAGCATTTGAGGATGGTTTGTAATTAAAATCATAATTTAAGCAAATATTTTTAAGAAAATCAGGCATGGTCCCATCTGTAAATAGAACATACCAAGTTCTCGACTTTTAAAACTTGTACAGTTTAAACAGAATTCATAACCATCCACAGTTCAGAATATGAAATTTTAAGTTGGCATTTAATCCCATAAGGTTCTACTGTCAATATATACTTATAGAGTACAAAAGTCTATTTAACTACTATACAGACCATAAATAATACATTCATTCATCATAAAATACCCATGCTAACCCCGATGCGATGCCTTCACATATGAGTCATCATTACATTTCTCATAATCTGCGAAAAATGTTTTAAAAATAGGTGAGTAAAAATTCAATAGATTACATTTTTCAAAACTGTATAACAAGGTTGTAAAACCATTATGAACATTTACATGAAATGATATAAAAAGGGGTTGCATATCATAATTTCTAAAATAAATATGGGAGAACATATAAATCATCCATAACATAATTCGCCATATTTGGCAATCCATAACATCATCCGCCATATTCGGCAATCCATAACATCTGTCTCATAAAATGAATAATCCTTCCTAGGTCATGCAGGGCTCTCATGCGCGAAAATAAGAGGAAACACTATAGATATATCCCTACATGGATCCAGAAAGTAACCTCATTTTGAGAACACTATGGTTGTTTAGATCGGAAAGTACCTCTTATCATCACATCCATTACATGTAAATCTTCCAAAATATTTTCAACTTTAATGGTAAAGATATGGGTTTTTAACACTAATATAATAGTGACCCCCAAAGTTTAATTACAAGAATTTAACTAATAGGTTTTCGAATCAACCCATTTAATCCAAAGTCATGTAAGGATTTGGAATACAACATGATTATAATTGAATATGGTGTAAAAAAAAACCCTAATTTTCTAAATGTATAAATTTTTAAGAAATTCAAATCCCAAACCCATGTAAATATGTATCATATAATGTAAACATGCAAAACCCATGATAATGTTATAAATCATGCATAAAATAATTTATAACCATGAAAAATACACTTATCTCTTAAATGGAAACTAGAATCGCAACCCAAAGGGTGTACACATGTATGTCGGAGTGGAAATCACAAGATCCAAATGTTACGAGGTTGGATTCGAGCTTCAGCGGTCATGCTCCTCACCATCGAGCTCCCTTCTTTCTCCCCCGTGCTCTTCTCTCTCTCTCCTTCCCTCCCTCTCTCCCAAAAATGGTAGAGAAACCATTAGAAATGGGTTTTATAAGAAAAGGAAGAGCAAAATCATCAAATAATCATTTTTAAAAACTGTCTGCCAACACTTTCAGCCGGCTGAACATGTTCAACACAAAATAACCATCTCTAGAAATTTTTTTTTTTTTTTTTGGTAGATGAAAATCAATTCCCTCTCAAACTAGTTCTACCTATCAAATCTTTCCAAATAACAACCAATATTTCTGAAGGAAAACTAGATTCTCATAAACGATTACATTTTACAATATATCCCAACTTTGTAATAGCATCAACAGCTTTATTTGTTTCTCTATACACATGATTAATCTTAATATCCATATTATTTTCTATAATAATCTTTCTACAATCACTGATTATACTATAAATCGTCCAAGGCCAATTATTCAAATGATGTAAACTATTAATAACCAATTTAAAATCACCTTCAATAATCACCTTATTACAATTTTTTGGCTTTGCTAACAACAAACCATTTCTTAATGCAATAGCTTCCATTTTAGGAACAGAAACATTCTCCTCAAAGTAATTACAATTCATAACTATTGGCTTACCAAACTGATTACGAATTATTGATCCCGTAGTCCCATGTTTATTTTTAACAGATCCATCAAAATTTAATTTAAACCATTCATCATCAGGAGGAATCCATCTAATATACTTTGAATTATTTTTCAATTTCTTGTTTTCACTATTTGTGGAGTTATCAAAGTTAATATTATTTCTTGATAATTTAATCACATAGTCTGAAAAAAGATTAGTAGCTTTCTCTATAATTAAGAATTTATTAAAAGTCTCATTCTTAAAAATAACATTATTTCGAGCACACCAAATTTGCCAAAGCAAACTAGCAATTTTATCCATCTCATAATCTGCATTATTACTTTTTCTAGAAAAGCATTTGTTTAAATTCAAAATCCAATTAATCAAATCATTATCATTATCTGTAGGTATAGGACAAGAATTACTAACCAAATTCCACAATTCTTTAACCCTAGTACAGGTAATAAACATATGATTAATATTTTCAATTCCTGAATTACAAAGAGGACAAGAACTATCTACATTTACTCCTCTATTAGCAAGAAATTTTCTACTTGGAAGTTTACCATGAATTAACAACCATATAAAATTTTTGATCTTAGGAGTACTACGAAGCTTCCAAATCCAATTAAAATTTTTCTTATTGCATAATTTTTTCACTTTCTTTTTACACCTCAACTCCCTACGAAGCCATGTAGCTGTTTTAACCGAAAAACGCCTATTGGACGCTGGACCCCACCAGATCTTATTAGGAATATCCATAGTTGGGATAGGAAAATTCAATATTTTTCTTGCTAAAGTCTCCCCTACAAAGGATATAATAAACTCTTGATTCCATGTCTTATATGAACAAATAGTATTAGCTACTTTCAAATCCCAATTAATATTATTAAGATACTATCTAGGAGTGAGTTCAAAAATAGCTTTATTAGATAGCCATTTATCCACCCAAAAATAAATATCCTTCCCATTTCCTAGAGTCTATCTAATACCCTGACTAATGAGGTCACACCCTTTGAGTATATTTCTCCACGCCCATGAATCTTTATTTTTTGGGGGAACTTGAAAGAAATTTTCCTTATTTAGATATTTTGATCGTATCAATTTGACCCCAAAATTATCTTTATCAAATAATATACGCCAAACAAGTTTACCCATACAAGCAAAGTTGATGTCAGAAGTATTACGAATACTTAAACCTCCTTTTTTTTTAGGAGAACAAATGGTATCCCAATTTATTAAAGCCATAAAATTTTTCTCTAACTTATTACTCCAAAAAAATTTTCTTTGAATTCTATCAATATCATCCCTAATCTTCGTAGGAAGGAGATAACAATTCATGATATGCTGACTAACACTCGAAGAGACTGATTTAATCAAAATTTCTCTACCAGCTTTAGAGAGAACATTTGCTTTCCAGTTCTACATTTTATTTACAACACGGTCAAGAACTTGATTAAACACTTGAACTTTATCTTTACCCTCAATTAAAGGAGTGCCTAAATATTTTCCTAATGAAAGATTATCTAAAATTCCCAACTCTCCTTTGATTTCATTTCTCACCGAATTAGGTACATTACGAGAAAAAGAAATAGTTGATTTATGGAAATTTACCTTTGTCTTGAAGCAATGCCGAACTCTAGTAATACCTTTAAAATATTTCTGCAAGCAGGTATTGTAGCATTAAACATCTTTGGAATTTTCAAATGGCTAAAGTGTACATTTCAAACGGTTGAAGTGTACATTTCAGACGGCTGAAACGTACATAATTCTGCACAATACTTTTGATGCGAATCTAAGCGTGGAATGCAATCACCCATCCACAAAAACACTTGTATCATCTAAAACACATCAAAAATTAAAATCTTGGTATGCCCAAGCATAAAAGAACATAACAAAATTGATCATGCACAAGCTAATGATGCATTATACCCTTAATGCCAAATAGAAGTACGGGCGTTACCACAACATTCGAGGTCATCACACACACACACACACACACACACACACACATATATGTGTGTGTGTCTATATATATATATCTATATATATATATATATTATGGTCATGATTTGGCTAAAAGCAACCACAGTTTGTCTTGTTAGTACTTAGAAGTGTTCTTGAATTCAATTATAGTGGGACCCACACAATACTCACCTTTTCACCTTTTTTTTTTTTTTTTTTTTTTTTTTGGGTTTGCAAGCAACTATTGTCACTCCTCAACTTTCAACTTTCTTGGCATCCCCAGTAATTTTAAGCTTTTAAAGGTTTTATGAAAAAAGAAAAAGTTTTCATGAAAATTGGTCACAGCATCTACTAGAAAATATTACTTTGAACAACTTTGTTAAAAAAAAAAAAAAAAGAAATTCTAAAATTTGTCGGTTAAGTGGACTTTTTGGCCATTTATTAATATCAGTAAGAATGAAACAAATATTGTAAATGACCAAAAAATCCACTTAAACGACAGATTTTAGAAAAACTTTCTTCCACATTGTTATTCAAAATAAGATTTTTTAGTAGACAACGCAATCATTTTTTATGAAAATATTTTATATTTTTCATAAAAATTTTAAAAGTTTTAAATAAGTGGGGATTTCAAATAAAGTTGAGGAGTGCCAATAATGACCCAATCAGTGCATACTTTTCTATGGTTATGTTTGGAATAGTTGCAAAGGTACACATCTCTCTCACACACAGTAGGAGGCACCTTCTTACCTCTTGCACATGAAATTAAATAGCTTTTAGTTCTCTAATTTCTACAAAAATATACTAAATAAAGAGAGGATGGCCTTGGCACTGTTCATCTTTGGTTCACTTACTGTTCGTCCGCTTCAAAACGATGCCCCTTATTGCGTGAAATAGCGCATGACTGCCCCTATTTATCAAAACGGCATCGTTTTGCTTGGAGGAATAGCCTCTGGAGGGTTCTTCTTTTAGCGAAACGACGTCGTTTTGTGGCGTTCCCTGGTTAAACGGCGTCGTGTCTCCACTTTGTTATTTATATCTAACAGGCAGAAAAAAAAAGGCGGGGAGTCGTACAGGCATCATTGCCGTACTCCGTTGTAGAGGCGGTGGGTTTCACGACTCTTCGCCCATGGTGCTCCTTGCTCCACGTCTCCCCGTTGCAGGTGCTGTAGGCGGCGATATCTTCCGGCGTTGATGTGCTTGTACTTGTGGGAGGGGTGGACGGTTCTAATGAGGGTCACGCTGAGACCTTCTCTTGGAAAATGCTTCTGCTGTTACTTCTTCTGTTCTCTTTGGTAAAACCTTTGGTACTCTTGCCTGAGGAGAACGCTGGTTTCTTCTTGTTCTTGTTCTTGGCTTTTGGTATTCCGTTTTTCCATTCTTCTTTGTCTTTCTTCTTCCGTTGCTTTAGAGGTACGATTTCTCTCCATTTTTTTACGTTCCTGGTTTTTATTGTTCATGTTTTAGATTCTTGGTTTGGATTTGGGTTTTTCTGGCCTTTGTTATTATTGCTTGTTGGTTTGGAAGGGGTTATGTGTTTATATGCTGTGCTTGGTTTTCCATTGTTTTCGCCAGCACTGGTATTTGTATGCTGCTTCTTTTTTTTTTTTTTTTTTTTTTTTTTTTTTTTTTTTTTTTTCCGTCCTCCTGCTTTTTGTGTTCTGATATAATTGTGTTTGTATGTAGATGATCCTGTATTTTGTCTTTTTGAGTTTCGAATTTTTTTTGCTGGTTTGAAATTTCGTATAGAAGATTGAGCTAAATAATGTGTGGTTTTTGGGCTTAATTGAAGTGGACCGTTCTTTATATAATTGCTTAATTTACTTTCAGTAACTTCATTAATCGTCTTTAATATGTTTCTAATTTGTGCGATGTCTTCTCTTCATGTTTTTATGTCTTCTGGAATGATATGTTTAGATAACTTTGGGCGGCTTATGTCATTCTATTCAATATCTTTGTCTATGTAATTTAGTGGATTCTATTCAACATCTTCCTTGCTTTCTTCGTTCCTAACTGTTCAATATGCCTTAGACTTGGAATTAAAATTTTGAATCATAGGGAATAACAATTTTTCCTTTTTGTTTTTTTTTTTTTTTAAACTTCCAACTTTTAACTAATGATTTAGAAAATTATATTAAATTACCTTTTACTTATTGCCTTTCTATTTCTATTCATTTATTTGATTCTGTATTTATATGCAAAAACTACTTGGTAGAAATAAAGGATATTAAAAAGAATAGCATTTTATTTGTTTAATTACAAATGAATTGATCACATGCCTTCTATACTATTTCATTCCCATATATAATGGAGTTTTATGTCCTATTATTTTCTGACCAAAAATTAAAAAAAAAAAAAAAAAAAACCTTTACCCAGCTGTCTTGGTGTTAGTTATAAAAAACGCGAATGAAGATACATATTATATCTATTATAAATATAATATAATATATATTCTATTTCAGTGTTATAAATCCAAGACCCACCAGACACTCACTGCCAAACAAGCCCCCATTTGAGAATTTCAATTTATTCCCCTTTTCCAATGAATTCGTGCTAACAGTTATTGCTCTATACTGAATGATACTCATATAAATTTTTTTGGGAATTTTGGTGATAGCCCCCAAGTATAAGAGTTCTTTTCTAATAGGCCCTATGAAAGAAACACTTTTGTCAAAACCGTTTTTAACCCTGTACGGACAAAAATGCCCCTACTTTTCAATCTGAACAAAATTACAATAGTGCCATTTTTTTCCCACGTTCTCTCCCTCTCTCCCGTGGTTCCACAGCCTCCCATGGTTCACCACTGCCGATCAAGTTGCAAAGGCTATTCCGGCAACTATGGTTCCTACCAGTGACTATGGTTCCCATTGGTGACCTCCAACGAAACTCAATCGTTGATCTCTTATCTCTCTCTCTCTCTCTCTCTGTCTTTTTTTTTTCCCCTTTTATTTGTATTTAAAAAAGTAACACTTTACCATTTTGTTCTTAAACTGTTACTATTATGACAACTTACATGTTGATGTTTTGACATTCACATATAATTTGTTGATATGTGGTTGTTAATTCACAACAGTAACAACTTACTGTTAACCATGCTGGAATGGGAATTCATAACAGTAACAACTTACTGTTAACCATGCTGGAATGTAAATTCACAACAGTAATAACTTACTGTTGATTATGCTGGAATGATATCTTACAACAGTAACAACTTACTATTCACAATGTTGGAATGAAAATTCTGGTATCACTTACACTACCATCGTAATAGTAAAAATATATCAGTAATGGTTTCTTATTATGTATAAAAAATATTAAAATTCTTTTATGACAACACAACCAAAGAACAACACATTTAACAATGAATTTCATTTATAGAATATTAAGTAGAATCAAGAAAAAAATTACGAAGCAAGTTAAAATGTTGGGGTTCATGAAAGAAAACACCTAACAAAGAATACAAAATGCTCAAACAAATTAAAACCACTTATCTTCGCAAACTAAAGCTGTAAACAAATACACACAAAAAAAAAAAAAAAAAAAAACTGATATTGAGTTTGGAGATGATAAGAAGAAGAAGACAACCATAGCAGGGCGGTAGTCGGAGAAGGTTGGTCGCTATTAGAGAAGAAGATCTCGTTTTTTAGATCATTTTTTTTTTTCCAAATCTGGTTTTTCTTCTTCTTCTTCTTCTTCTTCATCTTCTAGATCTCCATAGCCGCGTAAGCATCGCTGACGCTGTTCCCCTCTTCATCAGCCGCTACTCTCCCTCTCCCTCTCTCTCTCTTTCTTTCCACCCCTCCCTTCCTCTTCTTCAACGTAAATGAAATTGGTTTGAAACATAACCCCTAAATATAAAAAGTTTAAAACAGGTATTTTTAACAAAACATTTCCTTTTGTTTAAAGAATCTTTTAAGAAAGGGGTTTTAGAGTTAAAAAATCTTATGGTGGGTTTTTTGTTAAAAGCAATTCCCTAATAGGGGTTATTGCTAATTTCCCCATTTTTTTTCTCATTTAAAGCAATTCTGATTCCTTTTATCTGACAACAGCCTTTTTTCTTTGATTTCTCTTTCTGCTTTTATTAGAAATTACACAAATTTGCTACTAACACAACCTATTTCTCACTTTCTTTCTTTCATTTTTCTTTTTTTTTCCCCTGTTCATTTGTGACTTCTAATAATTTTAAATTCCTCAAAAGTCAAAAAGAAAAACAAGGGGTCTGGTCCCTCTTAATTTTCTAGGGATTTCAACTGCTTTTTTTCTTCATCGCTTCTTCTATCTATTTTGTATATCAGATTGATCTATAATTCTATTTACAAAGAACAAAAAAAAAGAAAAAAAAAGTTTCCTTGGAGTACTGTTTTCTATGTTTTCTTCGCTTAAATTATATTATTTATATAAGAAGAGATAGTCTTGTTAGTATTGCATGTTTAAAACCCAGAATTTAAAACACTAGCAAAAGAGTATAAAAGTGTTACCCTTCCTTGTGTATGCCTAGAATGTTAACGATACAACAATTAAGGAGTTCATACTTGCAATTATTATAACAATCAACGATAAGAAGAAGAAGAAGGTGACAACGAGAACACTACTATGTTTATAGATTACTCTTCATCAATTGTATAGATTTTAAAAGAACTTACCATCTAATCTAATCTAACTTTATAATCTTATTTGCCATGTTTTGAGTATATTATATAAATCATATAATTCCCCTGTGTTATATGTTCACTGCTTTAAACTTTTTTTTCCCCCTCATACTTTTTATCTTTGTAGTTTTTATTTATTTACTTATTAAGGTTGTTGTGCCGCTTTTTTAATGCTCGTCTTATTTGTTTGGCTTCAAGTTCTCTTTATAGATTATGCTTCTCAATGATTATATAGATTTGAAAAAGACTTACCATTTATTCTAATTTAAGTTTCTAATCTTATTTGATGTTAGCTAACTATATGTATTAATCTCATTGGCCTTTTAGTAAGTATAATATATATATAGATATATATTTACGAAGATACATTAAAAGGTGTCTTCTTATCATGTGAAACGATGTTAGGCCTTCCCCACTTATCAAAACGGTTTTCGTTTTTTTTTCCCCCTTTTTTTCCCAGCTGAAGAACTTTTGCAGGGTTCTTTCATCGATACTATTTGCTTTGGTTCACTTATTATTGATCGAGTGTGTGATCAAATGATGTTATATTTGTCATTTAAAAAAAAGAAGGAAAGATAAAAAGAAAAGGAGATAGAGAAATATGGAATACAAAAGCAAGAAAACAGCCTATGTTATCTACTCACTGACTAACTTGTTCTGCGGTAAGGCAACTTTGAAGGTTTGTCTAACAAATGGGATGTTTTATGAACTTCCATTTGGTTAGCACAAGCAACAGGGTTTGCAATTGCAGAATACGTGTGTTTTTGCTATTGATTTGTGAGCTATTAAACTAAGCTTCCTTCCTCTTTCTTTTAATGATCCGAATATCAAAATTCCCAGGTGGTTACATTGGTTTCCATACAATACGATATGAGGCGATGATGATATTGTTGAACAAGACAATGGATGTGGCAATTAATAGCTTTGTTATGTAGTTTGGTGATGGTGAGGGTTTGTGTGTTATTGCAGGCTTTTTGGAAGCTCTGTTTTATAACCATAAGCAACATCAATTACAACTACATCTGTGAACTCTTAATTCAATGTCCTTGTATTGTTGAACTGTTAAGTTTCCAACTTACAAGCCTAAGCTTATAAGTGGAGGGCCCAAACAGGTATATGAAGACATGTTTAACTCGATATTTAATCGATGTGGGATGTAGTATATTTCCAACACTCTCCCTCACGTGCAAGCCTAACAAGATTCAAATGGCCTGTCACGTGGACAATAAAGACGGGCTCACGAGCGAAACGGGCCCAGGAACGACATGCTTTGATACCATGTTAAGTTTCCAACTTACAAGCCTAAGCTTATAAGTGGAGGGCCCAAACAGGTATATGAAGACATGTTTAACTCGATATTTAATCAACGTGGGATGTAGTATATTTCCAACAGAACTGAGTCTCTTTCTATTCATAAATTGCTTGATTCATGTTATTTGCTACTTTGATGAGACTTAGGCCATGGGGCCTTAAGATATAGATTGTATATAATGTCTATCTATGCTATTTTTCTCTCTTCTATGTATAAGTTCTTCCCCCCTGCAGTTTTTACCTGTTCGTTTTTAATTCGTTAATTTTTGTTGTGTTTTCACCTTATCAAAAAATATTCTTTGTGTTTTCAGATTATCATGATATTTATTCTTTTTGTTCTTTATCATTATAACCTTTTCATTTCATTGTGTTGTTTTTTGTTTTTTGTTTTTTTTTTTCCTTTACCGCTCTTTGTTTGCAAATCCATGGTGTTATCACTGGTTTACGAGATATTATGCCTCGTCTCAGTCAAACAACTTTCGCTTAGTTCTATTTGGGTAAGTCATTCTAATGTTTGTTAGCCTTTTTTATGAACTTCGTTACATGTATAGTTTTGTTTTCTTTTTGTTCTTTTCTTTTATTTATTTTTAGTTATTTTTATCACTCTTATCTTTTTAATATTATTTCCTTATTGAATATCGTTTTATTTTCTGCTCACAATCAGAATTCCTATACAGCTGTTCTTCATATATAGAATCATTATTTTATTTAATCAAATTCTTGTATATTTATTCGCCATGTATAGAATCAATGTTTTATTTAATCTCTTTGAGGAACACTGATTATATAAGCTCTCTTAAAGCAACACAAAAAGTAATTCATTAATTTCAATATATGATTTATATACACTCAATATATAAGTTAAGAAAAAATATAACTAGGCATTTTTAACTTTCGCCTTAAAAATGTATTTATAGATATCAAATCGTCTGGCTCGATCCAAGAATCAATTTTGGATATTAAAAACATATTTATTGTTGACGGTTGTTGTGACCTGTTATTGCTACTGACTCATAATGTTCTACTTTTTTAAAATTCATCTTAAAATACTATGCACTTTTGTATATCGTTATCAAATATTTTGCCGCCTTTAATTTCATTTTATTACATTTGACTGATTTCTATTAATCTGCTTTTTGATTGTTTAATGATTAATGGTCTGATCTATTTACATGCGGGAAAGAAGTGCTTGGTTATTGAAAAATTCTATTATTAATACTCAATCTTACTTATATACAGATGAAAAAAATAAGGAGGATAGATAATATAAAACATTTTTCGAATTAAAGAGAGTCAATGTATTTGAAAATAAAACATGAGTGTACAACATTTTCAGATAAAAATTTAAGGAATCGAACTATAAACCTTTGAGGAATGGAGCTATAATTTCGCAACAAAAGAATGAGAATTTTTAATAGGTCGAGTTATAGTCTAGCACTGAAGTGACCTAAAGAGAACTAAAACACTTCTACTAACAATTATACGTTTAATGACAAACCCAGAGGGGGCAAAGAAAAAAAAATCCTCACATGAAAAACCAACGACAATGATGTAAATGAATAGCATAACCATATAGAAAAATTACATGCTAAATCAATTATAATGTATTTCTCACTCTCAGAACCGCAATACATAGTACATGATGTATATATATATATATATAGGAATATATCTATATTTTTGCTATTGTGGTGACGTTTTCCCTCCAGTCTCTCTCTTCTTTGAAAGCTAAAGCTTAAGACTCTCTCTCTCTCTTTCTTTCTCTCTCTGCGGTTCTCTGTTGCTACAAGCTCTGTACAAAAGCCTAGAAATATCTCGCATGGTAAGACTCAAAACAACTTGGCTTTTCCTTTCTATTTACGCTTGTGTGTTTTTTTTCTGATCTTCCAAAATCTGCTCCATGTTTTTACTTATTGATGATCTTTGTGTGAAATTCGTAGCCATTTTTGCTTTTATGGTGCGTTGGATTAGTCTTAAATAGCTGTGTTTGGCTTGATCTATGTGTGTATTTTAGTGCATTACTCTGTGAATCTGTTAGGATAAATTTCTATCAGTAACACTCATTAACACACACTCAGACAACCATATATATTTATATAAGCACATTTGTTACTATTTGTAGTATGTGGACTTTTTGCTGTTCATCTTGCCTCAACTTATTTACCCCTTTCATTATCTATAGGCCATGGGTTGTTAGATTTAGATTTTATATAGGGTGCATCTCCTGTATTTTTTCTTATTGGATGTATAACTTCATTTGTTTCCTCCTCCCCCCTCCCCTCTATTGTCCTTGTTCATTTTTAACTCATATACTCATATATTAATGTTTGTTGTGTTCTCAGCTTATCAATAAAAATTCCTTGTGTTTTGAGATTATCATGATATTTACTCTTTTCGGTTACTATGATGATAACTTTTGCATTCCTTTGGCTTGACATATGTAAGTATTTTAGTGCATTACTCTCTGTGAATCCATTGGGGTGGCTTTCTATCACTAACATGCATTGAGACACACTGACACACCAATATATATATATATGCGCACATTTGTTACCATTTGTGCTATGTGGGCTTTTTGCTGTTCATCTTACCTTAATTTATTTTCTCCTTCGATTAGCTATAGGCTATGGGCTGTTAGATTTAAGTTTTATATAGGATGTATCTCCTGTATTTTTTCTTATTGGATGTATAGCTTCATTTCTTTTGTCCCCCTTTTCTTTTTCCTGCTCATTTTTAACTCATATACTCATATATTAGTCCCTCCGTTTTATAATAACTGTCTTACTTTCGTTTTTGAGATGTTTCAAAATCAGTGTCCCATTTCAAAAGTCAATGGACTTTTTTTACTCATTTCCTAAAATACCCTTAAAAAGGTTTTCTTTCTTTTTCTAATGGTTTCCAAACTTGAGGGCAAAATTCTAATTTCAAAATATATGCATTGATATAAAAGCATTTAAAAGGGTTTCATTAAAAAGCATATTTCTTCAAAGGGGCCACTTATTATGAAACAGATGGAGTAATATTTCTTGTGTTCTCAGCTTATCAATAAAAATTCCTTGTGTTTTTAGGTTATCATTATATTTGCTCTTTTCGCATACTATGAAAATAACGTTGCATTACTTTTTCTTTTTTTTCCCCCCTTCCCGACCCCCTGCCACCACCACTCGTCTTGGTATGTTTTTTATGGCACCCTTTGGTTGCAAATCCATGATGTTATCATTGGTGTTCGAGATATTATGCTTTGTCTCACTCAAACAAGCTTTGCTTAGGTAAGTCATTCTAAAGTTTCTTAGTTTCCTTGTAACACCCGTAATTTTAAAGGAAGGTATTGAGGGTTTAAACTATTGAAATTTGGCTAAGTGTGGGAGAAAAATGAATTTTCGTAAATCTTTGTTTTTAAAGATAATTTTTGGCGGTAATAAAAGTTTATAATATTATAAGACTTCTGTGATTTTATGGGATTTTATTAGCATGTTTAGATTGGGTTCCTCACATGTTTGTTTTAGGAAAATTTGTCAAGAGACGGATTTTGTGATAAAACTTGGAAATGAGATTTTGATATATTGGGAATTTGATTTTTATGATATTTTATTTGGATTCAAATGGGGGGTTATTTTCTTATTTTCATTAAATAACTTAAAGTAATCTTACTTAAATGTTTTTAATGAATATAAGGCTGATAACTGTGCCGATGGGGTGTGGCTGTCAATTTTCAGCTGTCTGTGTGTTTCAGACGTTTGAAAATTCCAAAGAAGGATGATTTTGAGGTTACGTCTGAAGTTCACTTTCAGATGTCTAAAACTCATTTTCAGATGTCTGAAAGTGTCGGTAGACAGTTTTGAAAAAGGCTTGTTCGACGATTTTACCCCCACTTTCCCTTATTAAACCCATTCCTAATGGGTTTCTTACCCACTTTTCGGCAGAAAAGGAAAGAGGGGAGAGAGAGAGAGAGAGAGAAACATGAAGGAGAGAAAGAGGAGCTCAATAATGAGGAGCGTGACCGCGGGAGCTCAGGTCCGACCCCACAACGCATGGATCTTGTGATTTCCACCCTGATCTACGCGTGTACACCCTTATATTCACGTTTCTAGCTACCATTGGAGAGGTAGGTGCATTTTATATGGTTATAAACCATTGTATGCATGATTTAGTACATCATTATGGGTTTATTTTGCATGTTTAAATGATATGATACATGTTTACATGGGATTGGGGTTTGAATTTCTTAAAAATTCATATAATTGGGAAGTTAGGGTTTTATTTTATACCCTATTTAGCTATATTGGTGTTATTTTACATACCCTTACATGATTTGGGGAACAATGGGTTACTTTTGAAAACCTATTTGTTAAATTCTTGCTATTAACTATTCATGGGTCACTTTTCATATAAGTATTGGAAACCCGTTTATCTACCATTATAATAGAATAGTTCTTGGGAGATTAACATGTAAATGGATGTGGTGTGAAGGCTACTGGAGATAGGATTACTTGCGGTCCTGAAGGAAAGGGACGTCTTGCCGTATCTTCCTATCCTATAGTCCTAGGCTATGTGCCCGAATTGAGGTTATGCGGTCCTATGTAGGGATGTCTTGTTGTGTTTCCTCTTGAGGTTACTGCAGTCCATGATAGGGATGTCTTGCCGTGTTTCCTCTTATTTCCGCACGCGAGGGCCCCGCATGTCCTGGGAAGGATTATTTAATTTAAAAGACTGATGATATGGATTGCCAAATATGGCAGATGATGTTATGGATTGCCAGATATAGCGGATTTATATTATGATTCATTTTCATGTTCTCTTGTACCTATTTTAAAATTTGTGATATGCAACCCTTTGTTATCTCATTTTATTTATTTGTTTATAATGGTTTTGAAATCTTGATATACAACTTTGAAAAATGTATTCTACTGAATTTATACTCATGCCTATTTTTAAAACCTTTTGCAGACTTTGAGCAAAGTAAGGATGACTCTTACGAGGAGGTATCACATCGAGCTTAGCATAAGCATTGCATTATGGATATTGTGCGGATGCATTTTATAACTTTTATGGCATGTATATTATTTAGACAAACTTATTGTATTATATACTGTTTGTATTGACAATAGAACTCTGTGGGAACTAGTATTCCAGCATATTTTAATTACCTGTTGTGGATAGTTGAATGATTTTTATTTTAAATTGAACAGGTTTTTAAACTGTCGAGAACTTGGTATGTCCTTTTTTCAGACAGGACCATGCCGGATTTTCTAAAAATATTTTATAAAGTTATAATTTATATTATAAACCATCCTTAAACTTCATTTTATTCATTATTCTCTCTATTGACACGTCATTGCCTATTTCCAGGTCGTGACATTCCTGATCAACGTTGTTATATCCACACTTTCGTTCCCTTTGTGTATACTAGTAGTAATGAAAATTCCTGCATAATTGTTCCACATCTATAATATTAATGTTCCATTTAATATTTTTTAGAACTGCTAATTATGTGATTACAATTAGAAGAATACATAGAATAATTAATTAACTTAATTCTAGGATCTATATACAATTAACGTAACTTAGGCAAGAGTGAACTCGGTTTATTTGTCTAATCTTTTACTTCAACATAATTAGGTTTTATTGATGCCCATTTTCCGAAAAAAAAATAAATAAATAAAGAGTTCTCCTATGCTATTTATTCTCCTCTCATTTTTCTCCTTCAGCTTATTTAGGAAGAACTTGTACTCAATGGAATAAAGTACATTTCGAAACCACAAACGTCATAGAGGTTTGTTACTCATAGTTAAGTGCTATAAATGCAAGTTATTATGCAAACAGAATAACACATTGCAAATTCTCCTACTTCTAATTTATTTAGGCCATTTGCAGAAGACATAGATTTAGCAAAAGCACATGAAGAGAAACTACACCGACGGCGTGAGGCCTATCGTGCAAAAAAGAAAAAACTAAACTGACTAGTTGATCTTATATCCAATTGCCATGATGACATCTCCCATAACAATAATACCCATGCTCCGTATTCCCGTGGTATTATTTTTAGAGATCCTACTCAAATTTGTACGCCAAGTATAGTGCAATTTCCCTATTACCTCTTACCATACTTTTGTCATTTAGTTCGTTTAAAAGAAAAAAAAAAAAAAAAAAAAAAAACCTTTAATGACACCTCATACTTTAGCTTTGTACTAAACTTGCGCTTCCTTTTCTCTACTCTTATTCCATCGGACAAAACAAATCCTTAATTGAGGTTCTAGATGATAGGGGTAAAATGATAATGATTCCTGATGAAGCTGAGAGCTCGGAGGATGGTGAGTAATATTCCTTTTCATCTCATAGAGTTGTTATATCTTTACTGTTAAAGTGAAATCCTTTTCACAAAAAAGTCTATCTACATAAAATGATCCTGTAACCAGTATAGCTCGTACAGAAGAAATAAGCACAGATTATCAAAATGCTAGTGATATAAACACTTCTATTAGTGTTTATGAGAGTGCGAATGCCATTAATGTTAAAAAAAAACTTCCTTTGGCTTTGTTCAGTTCTCTTGAAAGCCTACCAACTGAAGTCTTCTGTTTGCGGCCTACTACATCGTGTCAATATTGCTGTGCTGAGCGCTTCCATCATGAACCAAAAGGGTTTTGTTGCTCAGAAGGTAGGGTTCGACTATCATCAACGGAACCTCCAGAACAATTACTTCATTTGTTTAGTTCACCGGATGATGACTCGGCTTCGTTTAGAACTTTCATTAGAACTTACAACAATCTATTTGCATTTACTTCTATTGGTGTTTGTCATAATAAGGATCTCTGTAAGAGAAATAATGGCGTTTATACATTCAGAGTTCAAGGACAGATTTACCACTACATCAACCAACTATTGCCTGGAAATTCTCCACCGCCATTCTTGCAGTTGTACTTCTATGACACTGAACATGAAGTTCAAAATAGGCTAAATCAATCAGACAAGCTTAGACCATCAGTTGTTAAATTGATTATCGAAATGCTAAGCTGCAATCCTTATTGCAATTTTTTCTGCAGCCTTGCACAGTGTCCAAACCTTGAGACACAAAAAATTATCATCAAGTGTACACCAACGCTTGATCAATGTGTCTACAATACTCCAACAGTCTCATAAGTCGCTAGTATTTGGGTTGAAGATGGTGACAACTGTCCATGTGATCACCGGGATATAATTGTTCAAGCTTCAACTGGTGAGAAACATAAAGTGAATTATTTCTACAGTTGTTATGACCTGTTACAATATCCAATTTTGTTTCCATTTGGTGAGGCCGGATGGCATAGTGGAATCAAAAGAATTAATCCTCACATTCATGATGGTTACTGTCCTGGTGAGACTTTAACAAATCCACAACATCAAGCCTCAATCAACGATCTCCTTCTCTTAGAAGAAAGTGGTATACTATCCTTAATCCACTTATTAATTGTTCTCTTGATTTATGTTAATGCTTAAAATTTGTCAGCTTCCATTAAAGTAATCAGCACTCATACTTTCAGTGCTAAATGATGCAAAACGCAACAAAAGAATCCACGTATCTGCTCGAGAGTATTACTGTTACAAACTTCAAATTCGGCCACACAACAAGTCAATTCTATTGCGCTCTAGCCGTCTCCTCCAACAATATGTTGTGGACATGTATATCAAATTAGAATCCTCTTGATTGGACTATTTTCACACACACCAAGAAACAATCCGTTCTAAGCTATATCAAGGAATTGTTGATAGTGTTGTTCGTGGTCAAACTTAAGGTAAAACTATGGGACATCGAGTTATTCTACCCGGAAGTTTTATTGGTGGTCCAGAGATATGCATAAGAGATTTGCAGATGCAATGGCACTTGTTCAGAAACTCGGTAAACCAAACCTCTTCATTACAATGACTTGCAATCCAAGTTGGGCTAAAATAAGAGACAATCTAGCCGAAGGAGAGGAAGCGCATAATAGAACAGATCTAATTTCATGAGTTTTTAGTGCAAAGCTAGAAGAACTAAAATCTGACCTTTTTAAAAAACAAAATTTTGGGCCAGTTGTTGGCTATGTCTACATTGTCAAGTTTCAAAAAAGAGGCCTCCCACATGCTCATTTTCTTATAATTTTGCAAAAAAAAAGTAAAGATTGTTCTCCAGAGTCATATGACGGCTATGTTTCAGTAGAGATACCACTAAAAACAAATCCTCAATTGCAGTCAGCTGTGAAAAAGCATATGATGCATGGACCTTATGGTTTTCTTAAACCCAATAATGTTTGTATAAATAACGGAGCTTGTAAACCCCATTACCCAAGAAACTTCTGCGAAAAAACATTACAAGGAAAAGACTCCTTTCCAATATACAAGAGGTGTGACAACGAAGATTCAATAAAAGTTAGAGGCCATCACTTGGACAATCGTTGGGTTATCCCATACAATCCATATTTATTAGCAAAATATGACTGTCATATTAACGTTGAAATTTGCTCGTCAATTAAAGCTGTTAAATATTTATATAAATATGTATACAAAGATCATGATCGAGTTACTTTTGAAGTAGTTTCTGGGCAATTAACTGAAGAGTATGACGAAATAAGCAGATTTCCTCAACATTACGTATAGAGTAAAAAAGACAAGGCATGGAGCCTTCGTAAAAAGGGCTTTTCCATTAGGAAGAATTGTCACTGCAAACCCTACAGAAGGTGAAAGATACTATCTAAGACTATTGCTCAATCTCATTAGAGGCCCAACATCTTTTGAAGACTTGAGAACTGTCAACGGTGTTAATTTTAACTCAGTCAGTTTCAAGAAGCTTCCTTATTGCTCGATTTCATTGACACTAACCATAATTTAGAAGATTATTTAATAGAAGCAATTCTCTTTCACATGCCAAGTTCTTTGCGATGCCTATTTGCCACAATCCTTGTATATTGCAATCCTTCTAATCCTAAGGAATTATAGACTGGATTTGAAGATGCAATGTCTGAAGATTTCATCCATGGAACAAATAATTCACAAACAACTATTAGATCTCAAGTATTACAATCTATTTCTTGTACGCTAGATTCTATAGGAAGAAATCTTGATGATTACCACTAAGTAATACATCTCTTTTGCTAGATGATCAACTACACACACCTAGAGAAATCTTTTATGAATTAGCATTACAAGTAAGTAGTGCTGATCTTGAAGCTAGTTCAACTACTCAATTTTGAGCAAAAATTTGCATCAATTTAATAATGTCGAAGATTAATAGTAATGAAAATAGAGCTTTCTTTGTCGATAGGCCAGGTGGAATAGGAAAAACATTCTTGTATCGAGCCATACTTGCAATAGTTAGATCAATGAAGTGTATAGCCCTTGCAACAGCAACATCTAGCGTAGCTGCTTCAATTCTACCTGGTGGCCGCACAGCTCATTCTCGCTTCAAGATTCCACTTGACGCTGATGAACAACTAAACTGTAATGTTAGCAAACAAAGCAACCTTGGCCAATTGCTTCGTGCTGCAAAAGTTGTTATTTGGGATGAAGCATCGATGGCTAACTGACATGCTGTAGAAGCTTTTGACAATATACTTAAAGATTTAATGGAGTCAAACCTATCATTTAGCGAAAAGGTCGTCATTTTTGGTGGCGACTTTCGCCAAGTCTTGCCAGTTGTTCCAAAAGGAACATTTGAAGAAACAAAAAATGCAAGCCTTGTCAAATCAAAACTGTGGCCTCAACTCACATTGATAATGCTTAGCCAAAATATGAAAGCAAAGCTTGATGTTTCTTTCACTGACTATTTACTAAGAGTTGGAAATGGAACAGAGACTACTGTAAAAGATGATAACATTAAAATACCTGATCACATTCTTCTACCTTATAAGAATGATGAAAGTTCGTTAAATTGCCTTATTGATTTCATTTTTCCTAATATCTCTTCATTTGATGTGACTAATGATACTCTACTCAATAGAGCAATTTTAACACCAAGAAATGAATTTGTTGACAAGCTAAATGACATTTTAATAAAAAAGTTCCCAAGACAGCAAACAATTTATAAAAGTCATGATGAAAATCTCGGAACTGACAACAGCTTAATTGAAGAAGACTTTTTCAATAGTTTAACACCAAATGGTTACCCCCCTTATGAATTAATTCTAAAGATAGGTAGTCCAATCATTTTACTTAGAAATATTTACCCATCAAAAGGATTATCAAATGGAATAAGACTAACATGTCGTAGATTTGATCGCAACATTATAGATGCTGAAATCTCAACTAGCCATCATAAAGGAGAAAGAGTTTTCATACCCAGAATACCACTTTTACGAAACAAAGTTGACAGATACGTATTCCCATTCAAAAGAATTCAATTCCCTATTAGGTTATGTTTTGCAATGACTATAAAAAAAGCACAAGGACAAACATTAGATACTGTCGGAGTCTACTTACCATAGCTAGTATTCTCGCATAGACAATTATACGCTGCTCTATCACTAGCAACAAGTGGTCGCTGTATCAAAGTTTTAATTAAACCACCAATAAACAGTAACCTATTGCCGCAGTGTACTGCAAATATTGTGTGCAAAGAGATTCTCGAACTAGCACATCCATCTTAGTCCTATTTGCTTCTATCTTGCACAGATCCAACTATAATGCTTTTCTTTATCAAAATACATATCATCAGGTTTGTATATTTAACACTCCTAAACTACACAAATATAACACCTCAGTTTTTACATGCTATCTTTTTTATTAGATTAAACTTTAATAATTGCGTGCAAAAAAAAAATAGGAGAAAAAATGTTGAAAAATATACCTGTACATATGCCAAATCTTATTATTCATAATAATAACCTATTACTAACTTACTAAACCATAATATCTACACATGCAAATCTCTAATCTACTATACCAATTCCAAAGATCACTATAATAGGTAGAGCCCTTCAAAAGTTATATTTTGTTAGCACATGCAATAGTTTTTATAATTAACTTAATACTATTTGTCTCTTTTATTGACACTTCACTATTCACTGTTATCTTACATAGGTCATCTACATGAATATGTATTTACATATGTATTCCATTTAAGCTATTCTGCCATATGTAATTGATAATTGTATTCTATACACGTTGATGCTATTATCAAAAGTACCACCTTTCAGTTAACTTCTCACTCAACTGAAATAAGTACTCTTAATTGTTTTCTTAGATAAGCCGTTATCTTTTTTTTTCCCCCTCTTCTACAGCTAATCAAACAACACCTTTGGTTTTTGTGTTTTTTATTTTACTTTTTCACATGCTTAATTTAATTTGCCCGTTGCTTATTGTGCTTAAATTTACTGACAAATAAATAAGTGATTACTTCAAAGTAAATCTTATCTATAATGTATGTAATCTAACAAAGTAAGAATGTAAGTAATAAGCTAAAAATATACAAAGCTTACATGTTTTCTATTCTAACAAAATACTCTGCCTGCATCCACAACACTTTTTGCTATGTTCTTTGATATTCTTATCTTCTTACAACTATTTGTCAAATCTCTTATTATACAATAAATCATCCCATCACATTATTCATATTTTGAACATTCTAATTCTTTCTTGTTTTCCTTGCTATTTTCTCACTGATTATTTAACTTCATGTTGCAGGTTTTTTTCCAGATATCTCCATACAGTGATCACAAATGGCGCATCCTTTAAGTTACATCGATGACATCACTCCAACTACTAGACCAGGTTAGAGGGTAAAAGTTGTTATCCTAGAGAAACACAACCCAAGGTTAAATAACACAAGCCCACAGAAATCAATACAGAGGCTCGTGCTATGTGATTCCAAGGCACATTTCCTTAACTACTACTCTATAAAAACTCTTTTCTCTAAACCTTCTATTGACTGACATCTTCATTTTTATAGGGAACAAGAATCCAAGCAACTATTTAGGGACCAAACATTAACAAGTTTAACAATAGGCTGCTGATAAATAAGCAGTATATTATTTCAAATTTCATTGTTAAAACCATCCTCCTCCAGTATCGACTTGTCCCAAACAACTACTAGTGGTCAATCGCTAACCACACTCTAATTGAAGATGTGCTAGCACTTGACGCCCCCAACCCACATCCAAACAACAAATTCACTCCTTATGCCTAGTTCCTTGAGTACACCAGTATCACAATTCAAGTTGGTAAGCTTCTAACTTCTAATAAATAAGCTTTCTATTCTACTTTCAAATTAAATTTAGAAAATTAACAATACTTTGTTAATACTGCAGATATTATTGGTGTTGTTTTGGATATGCTTCCATCGAGGCAGCTAAATACACCATATGGACCAAGCATAGTCCAAGAAGCAGTAGTCATTAATCAAGAGTATCATTTTCTCCATTAAATACTATGGAATTCTTTTAATGTCAATTTTTCCCTTTGTTCTCTAAGTAGCTTAATTTTTTCCAATTATTTGTTCCCTCTCTTATGAAAAATAAAAAAATAAAAATTTTAGGCTTATTCCAACACTTGTGAGCTTCTGGGGTAGCTTTGTGTACAATGAATGTGCAATCCTCTTTGACTAGCTAGCCCAAAGCCCAGTTATTATAGCGTTGAGAATGAATGTCACTGGATATAATGGTCAGTCATAATCTAACCACTATGTATTGCTTATACTACACATATTACCCTCATTTCTCCTTATATACATCTAAAAGAATTTAATATTTTCAAGAGACCTCATTAACTCTTATATTACTCTAAGTAAAGCTTACATGATACATCTCAGGGCTCTCAATCTCAACAAAGACTTCAAGTGTTGTGTTTATCTCACCTGCACACCTAGAAGCAAGAGCTCTAGAAAATTGGTAACTTCCAATCCTTCCCCTTTTTTAAAGTCTCATTAATTTCACATGAAATTAGATACAACTTTCAATAACATGTTCAAACAACACAGGTATCTAGCAAACAAAGATACCATTGCAAACAGGTTTAAGATAAGAAACTACTCCTCCTCCAATGAAAGGCCAACATCAACAAGCTGCAGGGAACTTTCAACAGTTCAAGCTGCTGCTTCTATGCCACTCAACGTAATTTCTCAACAACAATCCAAAGCAAAAGCATCAAAAACTTCAATAAATAACTAACATTCTATCACAACACTATTCTATATTTTGTAGACAACTTTATGGGTTACAGCAACAATGAAAGTAACCAATGAAGATCAAAGCTTTTGGTACAAAGCTTGCAATAGATGCAACAAGTCCACAAGTGCTGCTCTCAGAGAAACTTTCACTTGCAATGAATGCCTATCTCCCATTGCCATCTCCACACCAAGGTATAATATAAAGTACCTTAAGAGAAAGCTATTGTCCATAAAAAAAACACTAACAAAGCAACATTATTGTAGGTGCACAGTTTAGGTTCAAGTCGAAGACTCTACAGGTGCATTGACAGCCTATATTTATGGAAGAGAAGCAGAGCCACTCCTCTCTTGCACTGCTGAAGATTTAGTGCACTCCACCTCAGATGTATGTTTGCAACTATTGTTGTTATTTCTTCGCTAATATTATGAGTGCTTTTTTCCTCTTGGACTACTTTGTGCATTGATTACAATCCGGATTTGTTACTTTCTTCATATAATATTTACTTTTATTGCCTGGGTTTCTATTAAAAGTTATAAGAAAAACAAAAATTCAATTTATACCAACTGAACTATTCTTTATACAATCGCTTAATTCACTTTCACCAACTTCACTAAACGTCCTTAATATGTGTCTAATTTATATGTCTTCTCTTCATTTCTTTATGTCTTTTGGAATCATATGTTTAGATAACTTTAGGCAACTTACGTCATTCTATTCAACATCATTGTCTATGTAATTTGAGCAGATTCTATTGAACATCTTCCCTGGTTTCTTTCTTCCTACCTGTTCAATATACCGAAGACTTGGAATTAAAATTTTCAATCATAAGAAATAACAACTTTTCTTCTTCTTTTTTTTTTTATTTTTTTTTATTTTTTTATTTTTAACTTCCAACTTTCAACTAATGATTTAGAAAAAATTACCTGCATGTCGCTTTCGTCATATCATATTTATTTTTATTACCTGGCTTTCTATTAAAGGTTATAAGAAAAAGAAAAATTAGATTTATACCAACTGGACTGTTTATACAATTGCTTAATTCACTTTCACTAACTTCATTAATCGCCTTCAATATGTCTCTAATTTGTATCATGACTACTTTCTTAACATGAGGAATAATTTCTGATCATCTTTTCGATATACTAAGGAGCACAAATTTTATTTTTATTTTTCTTCATACAACTTTTTTGTGTCGTTCTAGGTTCCTTCATCCTTTTTTAGCTAATTCATATTCCTTCACTTAAATATGAATATATAAATAAAAAAATAAAAAAGAATAAAAGGAAGGCAATATTTATCTTTCTGCTGATTCTTTCGAATAATTATGATGAGGAAAATTAAATCCTGTCATAACTACAATGGCATAATCATAAATAAATCATACCTTTATTCGGTATTAGTAAAAACTCAATTATACATATATCTACTCTTGTTTTTTGTTTTTTTGATTTTGGGTACGTACCATTGATTTTGTGTGCATACTTCTAATTATTGATTAAAAAATTGTTTGAGCATCAAGCCTTCCAAGTCTGCCCAACCTCCAGCTGTACCCCGACCCTCTTTTAGCGACTCTTTTCGTATAAAAAGAATCAAAACGTTTTGTTTTATTTTATTTTTATAATTAATAAAATTTACTTTTACCCCTAACTCTCAATATCAATAAATTGGTTTCATTGTTTTTTCATAAACTTAAAATCGATATCACTTACTCAATAAGGATAATTCTACTAAGCTACCATGCCATTGTTTGGCAATTAATAGAATTTACCTTTACTTGTTTCAAAAAATGTTTCAATAGAATTTACCTTTACCCCTAACTCTAAAAATCAATAAATAGCTAACAATGTTTTTCCATAAGCTTAAAAATTAATATCACTTACTCAACAAGTAAGGAGAATATCATTAGGCTATTATGCAATTTTTTGATAATTTATAGAATTTACCTTTACTTCTAATTCTCAATATCAATAAATAGGTATTAATGTTTTTTCATAAGCTTAAACTTGATATCACTCACTCAATAAAGAAAATGCTACTAGACTATCATGCCATTGGCTAAAACCACCTAATATAAGTAGGGATATGGAGTTAGTGTAAGAATTTTTCCAAATGTGGCCGGCCTTCTATTGATTAGGGCTTATGTTTTGATTTGCGAGAAATGGGTCAATGATATGGTCTAAAATAGAAGTGTCAATTATACATAATATATAATGCTTGTGTTTATGAGAACTTATTGGCTTATAGTGCACATTAATTTCATGGGATCATATTATGTGATTTGGTACAGTTTCTATAGGATTGAGATCTTTACTTAGAGAATATGATTGGAAAGTCTCTATTAGACAACTAACTTTCAATATAAAACTTTGGTCCCATCTCCTATGTAATAGAAGGCTAACTCTACTAAGAAAGTCATAAAGGAAAGAGAAGAAGAGAAAGACATAGCAGGGAATTAAGTTCGTAAGGGTTTCAGCAGCGGCATGGTTGTATTGCCCTTCTATTTCTATTCATTTATTTGATTCTGACCCCAAAAGAAAAATCTCTGGCCACCTGTCTTTGTGTTAGTCATAAAAAATGCGAATGAAAATCCCTCCTTTTGATTCATTGGTTTGTTTACCAAAGTAATAGAAGAAACACCAAAAGAAAATGCTAAATTGCCCAAATACTCTAACCCGACTGACATTACAACCACCACATCAACACATGTCATTTGGGTAATACAACTTTTCCGCGGATAAAAAAAAAATACCCGCTGCTTCCATTCTATCTTATTAGTTTATTATATCTATTATAAATATAATATAGTACATATTCTACTTCAGTGTTGTAAACCCATCTCCCACCAGACACTCACTTTATTAGAAATTACATAAATTTCCTACTAACACAACCTATTTCTCACTTTCTTTCTTTCTTTCTTTCTTTGTTTTTTCAGTTTTTTTTTCTCCGTTCTTTTGTGACTACTAAGAATTTTAAATTCCTCAAAAGTTAAAAAAGAAAAAGAAGGCTCTGGTCCCTCTTAATCTTCTTGACATTTCAACTGCTTTTTTTTTTCCGTCACTTCTTCTATCTATCTTGTATATCAGATTGATCTATAATTCTATTTACAAAGAAGAAGAAAAGAGAAAAAAACCATTTCGTTGAAGTGCTGTTTTCTCTATTTTCTTCCCTTAAATTATATTAATTATATAAGAAGAAATAATAGTATCAATATTCCAAGTTCAAAACACAGAATTTAAAACGGTTGCAAAAAAGTGTGGAAGTGTTACCCTTCCTTGTGTATAAAAGTGTGTATTGGAAAAGCACAACTCCAAATTTACATGTTACTGACTTTTTATGCTGCTGTCCCTTAAAATGTGCAAACAATTCTAAAAAATTATTCATGATTTTCTCCCAGGTTGGTTCAACCTTTGTCAGTGCAACAGCAAAGTCAGCCCTTACACACCGTTGCCGAAAATTCATGCATCCAGGTGGCGCTATCAAGGAACAGTTGTGAAAAAATTCAACATTCATCATGCACAGATCACTACTCCTGAAGAGCTTCCTGATCCTCAAAACACCAACATGACTGCTAAGATTGTCATAGATGACAAGCAAAATCAAAGGTCAACTGAGGAAGCAAAAGTGCCTCTAAAACTTCAACGAGCAAATCTACATGAGGAAAACAATACACCACATCCTGCTGTGCACCAAACTCAAGAGCCTACTATCACTCCACATGGATCCAATGACAGCCCCTCTGCCACCTATCAAGATCTTGCATCTACTTCCTGATTGCCTCTCTCCACCAAACAATTTCTACTACATAACAGCTGTGTATATATAATCAATCTCTCTAGGATCTGACACACTATCCAAACACTAAACACTTATTTTGTCACTATTTTGTCCCAGCAAAAAACTAAGATAGCTTGCATCAAATCTAATCATTACCTCCACTACTCCCACACCTATTTAGTGCAATAGTATCTTAGTTTTCACAAAAACTAATTGTAAATATCCTGGCAGATATTACCTTTTTGTACTTATTACTACAAATACTTTATAAAGTGTGCATTTTGTTCCAACAACAATACACAATAACAAAACCCATGCAAAACACCATCATAAATTATCAGGCACGTGCCTCGCACGGGCCTCGGGCCTGGTCATTCAAAAAGGCTTGGGCGTGAGAAGGGGGTAAAAGATTTGATTGGTTTAAAGTGTCTGGATGTGTGAGTTTTGGAATGGTGCGGGAAAAGTGGGGAAGCAACTACAAATACTACAAAGAGCCGGCCGGCACTACGCGTTTTGTGGAATATGGATGACTTTGACTCGGCCTAGGTACGTTCTATAGATGTGAGAGGCTGACAATCTAGGCCTGTAGAACAAGACCTTGTTGATGTGAGAGGTACTTGGAGGTGACTGACTGGAAGTTTCTGTTCTTTGGGGGGAGATGCTAATCACCTTGACTAGCCATGTTCGCAGTCTCGCGTTTGCTACTTATTTATAGTTCTGCAACTTTTCCTCCTTCATCTTTGCTAGGCCCATCAACCCACTTTCATGGAGAAAATATGGTTCCTTGGTTTTGTTCCGGTGTTTTTGTTGCATTGTTTCATGGCCTGTTTAGCAATGGCTCCAACCAACATCACCAGAGATCAATCCTCTCTTCTTGCTTTCAAAGCTCACATCACTTTTGACCCTCACAATGTCCTAACGCATAATTGGTCCACTATTTTCTCTTGTTGTAACTGGATTGGCGTCACTTGTGGTGCTCGCCACAACAGAGTCATAGGCTTGAATCATCGCTCCACACCTTGGGAACCTCTCATTTCTCACCGTCTTTAACATCGAAAACAATAGATTCCATGGTCATTTGCCTAATGAGTTGGCTTTTTTGCGTCGATTGGAAATTATTAACTTGGGAGTTAATAACTTCAGCGGAGAGGTTCCACTCTGGTTCGGCATCTTACCAAGACTTCAGAGTTTGTTTCTCTTTAATAACAGCTTCTCAGGTCCCTTCCCAACTTATTTTCCTATGCCTTCGTATCTCAAAAGCTAGCAATTTTTTTCCCCATTTTTTTGTTTCTTTTTTCTTTGGGGTTCAAAAAGCTAGAAACTTTATCTTTAAGCACCAATCATCTACATGGTTGTATTCGCAAAGAGATTGGTAGCCTAAAAAACCTAAATATTTATAATTTATTGCAAATATTTTATCTCAGGTAGTCTCCCAGAAGATATGTGCAATGGCCTTCCTGAAATACAAGAGCTAATTCTCTATCAAAACCAGTTCTACGGCCAAATCCCGTCCAGTATATACAAATGCACACGACTTCAACGATTAGTATTGCCCCTTAATAAATTCTCAAGAAGCATACCAAGGGAAATTGGCAACTTAACCATGCTTAAGGAATTACTTCTTGGTCTTAACAACTTGGAAGGTACTATTCACCACCTTTAAAGTAGTGCTATTTATCCCAAATTCAATATCTTAAATGAGATAGCATGTTGCAAGGTCTCATGAAAACTACCAACTACTTTGAATTGACTAAAATACCCTTTAATTGATTCTTATTTATACCAATTTTTTTTTCAAGCTTTTACTTGTCATAACTTCCATTCACATATGTCTGTTTTTTTTATAAAATTTATATTTTTGGAATTTACTGGTTGAAATCTTCAAAATAAGACCCATTCATGGAAATTTTGTATTAAAAGAAAAAATTATATAAAAAAGCTCAAGTGAAGTTTTAAATTTCAAGTTAAATTAATGAGTAAATTACATACACCCATGTGTTTACCGACAAAAACACTAGCATCCTTTGTTGTTTATGAAATTACACTATCCTTCTTTACTTTAGAAAATAATATACATTAAATCCCATCGGTCAGCTGTAACAGTCTAGGGTGTTAACAAGGATGGCTGATGTCATGCAAAAGTTGATCTAAAATGCCCATTTTAACCCTGTTAAAGGCGATACACTGCGTTTTGAATACGTTTAAAACCCTTTACCTGAACGCCTGAAGCATCATCGTTGAGGGTTGAGACCATTGTCGGTGGGTGGTTTTGCCTCTCTTTGAAATAAAATGGTAAGAAAATGGAAGAAAGAAGTAGATTGTCAGCTTGTCGCCACCTACCTTACCCGCCATGATCACCATCATTCAACCGTACAACCCAACTTATCACCTCGGAGGCATTCTTCGATCATGCTCCGTTTTTTCTTTTTTTGTTTTTTTGTTCTTCTATCTCAAGTCTTCTCTTTTTATCTCTCAAGTTTGGGATGATGGTGGAGAAATTAAAGGGTCTTGGATTGCAATTATAGGAAAAACATTGAGGTGGTGAACTGCTGGTTGGTGGATATGCGGGTTGATTGGACTTGGGTGGTTGACTGAAAATTGAAAAAGTTTTTTTCATGCTCTGTGTTTGTTTGTGTTTTTTTTTTTTTTTTTCCTTTGGATGCATGCGGTGCGTTACAAGAGCAATGGTTTGTTTGGGATTGTAAAGCCTGATAATCTGGCTTGTTGGGTGTGCCCATGCCAATCTCCATATCCTGTTGGCCTCCAACTCAAGCATATGGTTGGAGAACATGGAGGTTATTAGGCTGATGGCCGGTGCTCTATTTTAAATGAGTTGCACAAGAAAAATAAAATCCAATTACGTATGGGGGAGAGAGAAAAGAAGAAGAATAAATAGAGAGAGAGAGAGAGAGAGAGAAAATACCATCCAAATTTCACCCATAAAGTGGAAGTGGCGTGAGCAAAAAAAAAAAAAAAAAAGGAAAAATGAAAAACACAGTGCATGAAATATTTTCTGCATATACATCAATACATTTTGCCTTTGTCAACTCAATTGCATATGCACCCAATGAAACCCCACATGAACTATATGTTGGTATATTTTAATAAAAATAATATATTTTTATATATTATTACTTGTGACCATTTGGTTTTGTAACTTACTTATTCTCATTAAAATATTATATAATTGCTTTTATATTTATTATACTATCCCTTGGCTTGTGGAGGTTACTCACATTACTTCTATTACATGGAGGTTACATGTGTGAAACTTTATGAGCTGATGTTGTGTTTAACACACTAGCCGTTAGGCTTTGGGTAACCGAATGACATTCTTATATAGGGAGATATGTACAATCTTTTTTATAGAAGGGGGTTTTCATTGTTAGAGATATACAAAAGTTTATATTATTTCATATGGGTGAAGAAAAGGGTGTATTGTGTGGAGCTTTTGCTCTTCGAATGGTGCAGATTCGTTGAGTTTATAGTGTAAGTGGCTGGGCTGTTGTATCCTGGGGACGACGTGCTAGTGAACCTGCTGCATCGGATTAGCTTCCGCAGAGGCACGAATCGTCTTAAAGAGAGCGAGATACCTGTGCCTCAACCCACCACTTCGCTTCTATTGGTAACATTGTTTCATTATTATTTTTTTTATTGTGATTCTTATTTATAATTTTATTGAGAATCCCCAACACTATAAACTGCACATATACATGTAGAACAACCCCAACTTAGAAAAAAGTGTTTATCCAAAGAAAAAGTTGCATCATACTTCTCTCTCCTTCTCTCTCCAAAATCGTCCCCTCACTAAAATTTTCTCCGCAACTCCTCTCTTCCACCATCACACCTCTCTCTCTCTCTCTCTCCCCATGATCCATAGCCCATAAACATGTTGAAATGGTCCCTAATTTTGACTTCAAGCTCATCTCCATACGGATGGTAACCTGATGAAAAATTGAAGGATGGTGGTGGTCATGGGTCGTCGGTGAATGGGGGAGGAAGATGAAAAATTGGTTTCATTTGGCGTGACATGTGTAGAAGGATAGATTCTCGATTCAATATAATAATCAAAGAAGGTACAAGGCGAGATCGGCACGTGAGGAAATCTGCAGGGAAACACGTGAGAAATGAGCTGTTCATGAAGAGGACAGAAGATGAGCGTGAGTGCGCCGTTCCGTGCAAAGGATGATTGAGGATCTATGGGACTTTAGTAGGGCATTATCTGTGAGACATTTCCTTCTAGACTGGAGGAAATGTCTTCTCTCACTTACTCTTTTCTTGTTAGTCTCTTTTCTCCTCTTTATCTTTTCTATTTCTTCTTTCTCTCTTCTTATTTCTCGTTTCTCTCTATTTTTGCTAATCCCTCTCCCTAGTGCTTGGGCCTCATTTTATAGTAAGCCCGCAATGTGACTACTCAGTGAACAGGGATGACAAGACAATTCAAAGGATTCTCTTGCGAATGACCTCACAGAAACATTTAATGCTCCACTGGGGCAGGTGGGTTTATTGGGCTTGCAGACCTTATCAGGATCTGCAAACCCATCCGTTGTCACATCATTTGTACTTGAGTTTGGTCCTCGAGGGTCCTTTAGGTAAGGCGACCTCTGATATAGTCAGTTTGTCTTACCAGCTTTCTTACCAACTTATGTCAGTTTATTAAATGCCCACTAATTTGTCTCATACGAAGTCGAGGTATCATAGAGGAAGTACCTTACGAGTGATCCTCGGCTTCTTCCTTCCTATGATCCTCTACCCTGTCCATCCTCGGACCTTTGGCTTTTCACCCTCGACACTCTCTCTGCCTTTATACCCCTGGAACACTCGCCCCTTCCTCGGGCGTGCACATTCTTCCCATGGCTCTCAAACCTCGCAGACAAGTCATCGTGCTAGTCACGTGCCGCGCGCGTCATGCCTCCAGTGTGTCCCCAGTGGGACCCCATTTCTCTTCTGTAGATGACTTTCTTCTTTTGACAAGTGTCATAAAATCTCATGTGCCTACAACATGCTTGATGTTATACATTATTTTTTGTTTTCCCGGGATACTTTATGTATAACAAATTGGCAAACAATGACTTTTTTCCATTTTTAAATTTTTAATTCAGCTTTTTAAATTTTTAGTTCTACTCTATTAGAAAAACGTGTTTGGAGAATCATATACCCTAGGCCAACAGCTTCAGCCAACTTATTCCTCCACTACATCCCCTTGGATGATTTCTCCTCTAGTTCTAGATGCTAGAATTTTGCTTTGTAATTTTAATATTTCGGTTATTAAATCTGTTCCTAAAGTCACTAATCAAGCGGCTCATGCGCTTGCCTATTGGCAGTATTTTGTAATCGATTTGGCTCAATCCCAATCTCAGACTTACCTCGCTCTATTTTGTTGGAGGAAGCTAGATTTGGCAATTGATTCAGGTGTCTTTCTTTTTCTATATATTCCCATTTGCTTATCAAAAAAGAAACTTATTCCTTTAGTATATCATTTTCCTTGAAAAAAAGAAACATGCATTTTTCCCATTTGTTTCTTTTCCTTCCTCTAAATTTTAGTAAGGTGTAATCTATAAATTGCTGGTGGATCTCTCACAAACCGATCTATAAATGTGCAACTTTTGTTAACCTAAAGAAAAAAAGTGGTGCAACCTCTTTATATTTGTTTGACATGGTATATTGAAACCAAGATAAGTACAAGGGTATAGGTGACATTTTCAGGGAAAAAAAAAATGTTTTGAATAATCTAGTAGTCTTGATATAACTACTTTTTTTTTTCCTTTTTTTTTTTTTTTGGATAAGTGATATAACTACTACCCATGATACTTTGCAGGTGTAATTCCACAGGAAATGGGCAATCTTTTTAATTTGGTGATATTGAACATACGAGACAATAGCCTAACAGGGCCTATTCCTTTGGCTATCTTCAACATCTCTTCCTTAATATCCATAAATTTTGCATCAAATAACTTATCTGGTAGCCTCCCAGAAGATATGTGTTATCATCGACCATCTATTGAAGAGATCTACCTCACTTATAATCAACTCAGTGGTCCAATACCATCAGGATTGTGGGGATGTAGTAAGCTCAAGATATTAGCACTGCCCTCAAATAAATTCATAGGAGGCATACCAAGAGAAATTGGGAATCTCACAGTGATTGAAGAGCTATATCTCGCTAACAACAGCTTGAAAGGTAACCACTTCATGCATCTTCCATTTTTTATTTTTCTCAATACACCTTTCATCCGAATACTAATAGTGTGAGGTGATATACTAGTTTTATTGTGTATAATGAATCCTCATGCTTTCTTAAAGCCACCACACAGTCCCATATCATGCCGTATTAGTAATCATATAATCTTTGTTAACTTGTTAAGTTTCTAACATGAAAGCCTAAGCTGATAAGTGGAGATAATTGTAGATAGGCGGAGATAATCTAAATATGGATTGGAGATAAATTTTCATAAAATATTTTCAAATATTCGCAACCTTCTAATCAAATTATACCAACCCGGCCAATCTAAAATTGTAATGAGATACCGTAATAGTGATTTGGTGTATCTCATTTACATTATTATAATGCTTCTCTTTATGATCTCTTATACTCCACTTCAAATTTCTAAGGATTTTAGCAAACCAATTTTCATGGATTTGCCATTGAAACCCTTGCCTTGTCGCTTTCT
The DNA here is from genome assembly GCA_039720395.1 of Liquidambar formosana. Lineage (NCBI taxonomy): Eukaryota > Viridiplantae > Streptophyta > Magnoliopsida > Saxifragales > Altingiaceae > Liquidambar > Liquidambar formosana. The sequence continues at coordinate 16,803,663 of CM077822.1, forward strand.
TGCATGCTTGTCTGGTCCTTTCACTACTAGATTTTGTTGGCGAAGATTGTTTGGATGGAAATTGAGAATGAAGATAATCCTTATGGGCTAAAAAGAGAGGATCTTTACAAGCCAGGGCTTCTTTGTGCCATGATGTGCCTCAGTGGACTAAACTTAGGCTTTTAAAGTCCTCAAATCTTATCTTTCTTGTTCTTCTTCTTCCTTCAAACGAACCATTAGCTAGCTAGTCCAAGGTTTTAAAACCCGATTGAATATTTGCGCAAGCGAAAAATTGATGACCAAAAGATGAACATCATAGAGATTTGAATATAGCAAGAATGTTTAGTTTTCTTAAAAAGGGATTGGAGTTTTTTTTTTTTTTTTTCCTCGTGAAAGATTGAATAGAAAGAAAAGGAAAAGGGAAGTTGAAATTGGACAAACAGCAGAATGCCACCCGTTGGAAGCGTGCAAGTTGTCAAAAAAAAAAAAAAACTCAAGTCCAATTGACAATTTTGATAACATATGGAAAAACTGAATTTCATTCATAATGGATTGCTTGATTACAAAATACCCTTCTTAGGGTTTAAATAGAAGTTTAGAGATAATCTAAATATGAATTGGAGATAAATTAGGCTTAATCAAATATTTTCAAATATCCTCAACCTCCTAATCAAATCACACCAACACCAACCCAATCTAAGAATCATAAATAGAAGCATTATAATAATGTAAATGAGATACACCAAATCACTATTAGTGTATCTCATCACAATCGTAGATTGGGTTGGTATGATTTGATTAGGAGGTTGAGAATATTTGAAAATATTTTAAGCCTAATTTATCAAATCACAACAACCCAATCTAGAATTGTGATGAGATGCACTAATGGTAGGTGATTTGATGTATCTCATTTACATTATTATAATGCTTTATTTATGATCTCTTACAGTCTGTCTTGTCGCTTTAAGGTTAGTAATTTCCGAGGTTTTAGCCTCCTCCAAATAAGCATTTCTAATTCAGGAAATGCTTTTGGACATCCCTTAATAACCTCTTAAAAGAACCCCTTATGATGTGGTATGAAAATAGAAGTGGACTAGGAGGGTCTAATAATACTATAAAAGGTAGCCACGTCAGGGGAGTGCTTTGGGGTCTGTTAAGGCTGGTCCAATAGCATTACCCAATTAATTCTCTCTCTCTCTCTCTCTCTCTCTCTCTCTCTCTCTCTCTCTGTGTGCGCGCATGTGCACGTTTGTAATTTAGAGTAAGATTTGATATAAAAAACTATCCTCTTATATATATAAATATATTAAATTTGATCACTCACGCAATGTCGCATACATCATGTAGTGATCTAAGCTGTTCGTTCAAATCATGTGAGGATGTGTGATTGTCATGTATGGTCATGGATGGCTCAGATTTGTCAAACCATGCACGACGTCACGTGGGTGAACCGTTCCCTAAGATATATGTCAAATATCTATTTTACAACGCGTGACTGAACCTTTCCCTAAGATACATGTTAAATATCTTTTTTACACACTAATGGCTTGAATTTCCTTTTTATATACTCTGTTTCTAATTGACTATCCTATTTGAAAAGAAAAGAAAAAACATTTTTTTTTAGGAAACCCTATTAAATACTTTCACATCAACCTACATGTTTTAACATTTCAATTTTACCCTCAAGAGTACAAAACTTTGAAAAAATAAAAAATACCCATGGCAAAAGGGTATTTTAGGAAATCAAACAAAAATAATTATTGACTTTTTGAATGGGACACTAATTTTGGAACATTCTAAAAATAAAAATAAAAAGAGGCCAATAAAATAGGAATAGATAGAGTAATTTATTTCTTGCATTTTTATATATTAAATAATTTTTAATATATAGTAATGTTAATATATATGACTCCATGTTGGTGTACGTTATGTCAATCCGCTCAATCACATGATCCGTTATATGGATGGACCGTGACCCAATCCTTTCACAGGTTCAATACAATATTCTGGTTTAAAGAATGTGCATCCTCCCGCCCCACCCTAAATTTTCTTCTTTGTTTTTTTTTTTTCTTTACTCTCCTTTCTCAAGGTTGCAATATATCAATCGTTGGAAGATATCTTACAAATTCAAATATGAATGTGCAACCTTTGCAGGTGTAATTCCACAAGAGATAGGCAATCTTTTTAGTTTGGAGAGCATTGCACATAGCTTATAACAGCCTAACAGGACTTATTCCATCAACTGTCTTCAACATCTCTTCCTTAAAACTATTGAGTTTTACAAAAAATAACTTATATGGTAGCCTTCCAGAAGGTATGTGTTATCATCGATCATCTATTGAGGAATTATATCTTCTTTATAATCAACTCAGTGATCTAATTCCATTAGGTTTATGGAGATGTAACAAGCTCGAGATATTATCAATGAATGATAATAAATTCACTGGAAGCATACCAAGAGAAATTGGGAATCTCACTTTTATTAAAGAGCTATACCTTGATCATAACAACTTGAAAGGTACCATTTCTCTTTCATTTCTTTTTTCTCAATACACTTTTCATCCAAATACTAGTATGAGGTGAAATACTGGTTTTGTTGTGTATAATGAATCCAGGTCCATTCTTAAAGCCACCACATATCTAATATATATATATATATATATAAACAATGTTCAAGGCTACTACTTGGCACATTTTAAAATGTCATGTCATGTTGTCATGTTGACAGTTTAGTTTTGAATTTCAATTTCTCATTAAACGTTGTTACCTTTCACTTAACAGGTTTACTCATTCATAAAATTGCCTTTTCATTTATAGTCCTCTCCTTTCTATAACTCTTCTTCTTTTTATTTAGTTTTCTATTTGAAACAAATCTCATCCTCTTTAAAGATAAAAGCCAAAATGATGATCGAAGAGAAACCAGAATCTCTTGATCTTCAATATCCTTACTCCAAGTGATTATTGTAATGGTTTTTGCCTAGCTATAGAAATACCAATAATGTCATATGAAGATTTTTTTATTTATTTATTTTGGTTACTACCTTTTGCGATTCCATACTTTGATGAATTAAAAATAAAAAAGGTTGTGAGTTTTCATATTTTAAAATAATAATATACAATGTGTTTTTTAATATTATAAATGTGTTTTCCGAAGCAAGAATTTGAGTATTCTTTAATTCTTTTATTCACAATTAATTTAGAATTTATATGTTAAGTGATTTGTTATATGTTAAAATTTTTCTTATCTAATATATTTTTTAATTTGTATTTTATCTCATGCATTGCACAAGTGCATCCCTAGTTCTCATCATATATGGGAGGAGCTCACTAGCGGGGAAGGGGCAGTTGCAGCCCGCTGACAGGCCTAAATTTTTTATTAAAAAAAAATGTATACATTCATTTTTTTTTCATTAATCACAGATTTGGCCTCTATATTTTTTTTCATTAATCACAGATTTGGTGTCATTCTTTTTAGTCCTTTAGATTTTTTTTTTTTCTAAAAAACCCCTTTATATTTATTATTTTACCCCTTTCCTTTTACAAATTCTCTGATTTTGCCTCTATTTAAATTTTGTTCATCCCATATATATATATACACACACAAACATAGTCCCGATCAAGTCAGCACGTCTTGATAGAAGTTATATCAACATCATGCATTGAGGGTTGTACCCTGTGCATTGGCCCAATGTACTTCATAACCCACTAATGCACGAGGTACAATCCCCAATGCGGATGTTGATATAAATTGTATCAGCACTGTGATTACTTGATTTATATGTACAATCCCGATCACATGTTCACCTAACCTATATGAACACCATGCATTAGAGATTGTATCCTGTGCATTGGTCCAATGTATCTTATAACCCACTAATACACAAGGTGCAACCTTAATGCGAGAGCTAATATAAGTTATATCAACACATGCTTACTTGATCATCATCATTATCATATATATATATATGTGTGTGTGTACTCTTCTAGCTCTTTTTTAAAAAAGAAAATTCATTGTTGTCTCAAAACTTTTATTTTGTCACGTTGTTGTTGTAGTTCCCTTTTTTTTTTTAGTTGGGTGGGTGCCAAACTATAGAAGAACAGAAGGGAAACGGATTTGGTGCAGTCCATGGCTTCAACTGCACGGTGCAGTAGGCGTTGGATCTGTGCCGCGTGGCGGAGCAGCAAATGGAGGGTGGATCTTGCGCCTGGCTGAAATGTTTCTTTCCCCCTAACGCCGTTTGCCGTTAAGATGCAAAATGTATGAAAACGCTGCGTTTTGCTTGCAATTTCGGGGGCAAAAGCTGATGCCTCCCCATTTTCAATTCATTTCGTTCCCTCTCTCTCGTCTCTCTCCTCTCTCCCCTCCCCGCCGTTCCACTCTCTCTCCTCTCTCCCCCCTGGCTTCGTTCCACTCTCTCTCGCCGTCATCGTCCTAGATCTGCAGACCGGCAGTTCCCCCACCACCGGCGCAGGCGCAGGCGCAGAGGTGCGCCAGATCCACCGCCGCTACCGCTGCTCCGACGCTGCTGCTCCGGCCGCTGCTCCGACGCCGCTGCTCCGGCCGCTGCTGGTTCCCCCGAAACCCCCTGCTGCCGCTGCTCCTCCTTCCTCGGCGCAGGTACTGGTTTTATATATATATATATATATATATATATATATATATATTTTTTTTTTTTTTTTTTTTTTTTTTTTTGTGTAACCTGTGTATACTGTATACTGTATAAATTTTTCTGTATAAATTTTTTTTTTCTTTGTAACCTATGTATGAGAAGTTATGTTGTGAATTTATTTTATTATTATTATTTTTTTTAAAATTTTTAACCTATGTATTCGAAGTTATTTTCTGAAAATTTTTTTGTTTTGTGATTAGTGATGTATAGAGGAAAATTTAATGCCTTACTGCAGTTCCAAAATAATTTCAGTTTTTGTGAGTCATTATAATCTGATCTGAAGTAGAGTCCAACCTCTGAAAACCCCGGAAACATATTTTAAGCTAAGTGGATTGAACTCACTAGAAGATTGAGACCAGCCGAGACAAATATTAATCCGGGCCCAGCTGGGTTAAGGTAGCTCAGCTTAATATGGTTAAGAAAGCTTAATTATTTCATTCTTGAAAATCACAGATAGACTTTCCCAATGGGCCAAATTCTTCCAAAATACCATCCCACTATCCAAATCTTTCTCATAAATGGAATTGTTTGCATGCGTTACTGATCTCTTCAAGGATGTGCTGCAACTTGGTTGTTGGTACTAAATCAGTCCTTTACTAGTATAATTTGTCGTCTCCCCAACCTTCTATTTGGTTGAAAAATTGACTCTTTTATTAATTTAATCCCAATGAAGTTATCACCTTGAGGATAATGAACTTAAGAATGAGGAAGATTATTTGACAGTACATGAATGAAATGCAGGTCATATGTCATTCATCAAAGACATAGCTGTGACTCAAGCTCCTGAGCACCTTCATTACTTGTTGAAAATGCTTCAAACGAGAGGTAGGCAGTGTTTAACCTCTCAACCTTTACATCATATGTTGAGATATCAGCAATGTATTGTTTAAAGCTCCTCATTGCTTAGAGCACCTTACTGTAGTTACCATATTTTCTTTTGATTGCAATATGATATACTGTTGTATGTTTCTGTAAAGCTGTTAACCTTTTCTGCTGGTTTAGTGTTCCATACTGGTTACTTTTTTATTGTGTAATCAATTTTTTTAAAGATTTCCAGGTGAATTTAGACCGTTTTCCCTTGCTGTCATCCTTCTCCAAGTCTAGACATGACATAAGACAGTGGACCCAGAACTTTGTCATTCTATTGTCTGATTTTTCTTTTTCAATGTATGTCATAACATATCCTTTTGATTGGTAGAGTAATTATCTTCCTGAAATTCTGGTTGGTGGTGTTATTTTAGTCTGTCTTAGTAAGGCGTACGTCATAAAATTATTAATTACCCATGAAGCAAGAACCCTCCATTGTCTTTTATGTTTGCCAGTTTTACTCTACCCATGTTCATTGCGCTGTTAATGCAGTAAATGATTCTAAATGTCATAGTCATTCAAATTTTTTTCCATTTCTCCTCATAACTCTTCAGGTATAAAATTTGATATCGGGCCACTGATTCTCGACTTTAACTCGGATGTGGTGTCTTTAATCTTATTTTATTCATGGAATGTGTATTATCCTGAAGATATAAACCTACTCCTAATGATTAGGCTTTGACGTTGTTGGCGAATCCTTTTTTTTTCCCTCAACTGAAAGCCTGCCGTGTTCTGTTTATTTGGTGACAGGTGAAACTGTAATATCTCCTGGAGCTAGGCAAGGATTGATTCCCCTTGCTATTCCTTTATCAGAAAACCTCTCAGGTTAGATAAAACATAGGCTTATAATATTAGCTACTTATGAGCAGTTCAATGATGAAACTGTTGGTTTATCTATAAATCCTTGTTAATAGGTACAGTAACTGCATTGCTGAGATGGCCAACAGCTCCACCAGGGTAAGAGATTCAAATTTTGTTCAGCTTGTTCTATCTAATTTCTATTGCTAATCAACCTAAGTTCATGGCAAAGTTTTTCTTGCTTTATTTATCTTCATACAACTGTTGCTATTCACACAGAATGGAGATGCCAGTTGTGGAAGTCTGCAAGCATGGGGTGTGGCTTTTAGCCAAGAATGTAATACATTAAACTGAAACCATGCATTAATCTGCATAATTAGATGGGTATTTTAGCATTGAAGCATCTGGCATCTCAGAAGTTTCACTTCTTTTTTGTTGGTAAGGTAGACTTGAACATGCAGCTCATAGCTCGAGCCCTCTCTCTGAAAAAGCAGAGTCAATACTTCACACAAGGATGACTTACAATTCCATCTTTTGCAACACAGGTAGATCAATACATTCATAGAATCCTTGTTGAAGAAGACGCCACCGACTCACATGGTGAGTTATATGATGCTTCGTCAGATGCTGGTAAGAAATTTTATAGAAGGGGTGATTTTTCTGAATCTCTGATGGCAAACCTCGACATCTATCTCTTAAAAAAGGTTTGTAAAAAAGATGTGTAAGTTGGGCTTATATAATGAATCCCATTGATGCTCTGTGACAGTACATTTTTTCATTTTCAGGTTGGGTTGTTTCCAGATGTTTTGGAGCGTAAAGTGAAGCGCCATTTTGAGCTTTGTATCATTAAGTTGAGTGAGCTTTACTTTTAAATTTGGACTTGGTTGAAAAGCTGCCCATTCGCGCTGAGATTCAGCTCATAATAAAGCACATTTGAATTTTTTTTTTTTTTTGTCATTCTCATCCACTTCGCTTATCAATTTCAACAAACCCTCCTCCCTTCTTACTCCAAATCAAACATTTCGACTCTAATTCAACCAATTACACAATGCAAATGATTACAGCATTCAAACACTCACCATTCATGTACAGTGGATAAATTATGCATATGCAACCTGATTCCATTATTTATTTATTTTTATTTGTTTTTAAAAAGCTCCAAATTAAATTTGTTTTATACAATTGTAATAAAATTGAACTGCTTCCCTTCACAATTTACATACTAATTCACCAATGGAAGTCTTCCCAGACAAGGGAACGCGCGTCCTGACCAAATCATTAGCATTGTTACATGCCCAACAGTATAATTCACAGAATATACATTGATACATGGTGGGTAATTAATCAGCTTCAATCTGTGAAGTGACTGAATTTGCAAAGGGTCAGAATTTTGTGAGATGTTCATTACACTCTGTTGAAATGAAGAGTTGCAGAGGTAAGACAACACTAATGCAACGAATTTTGTGCGAGCACAGAAAGTAAAAATAAATTATATTTATATATATAAGGAGAGTGTTGTTACGGAAGAAGAAGAATAGCATTTAACCCTAGCTCTGCCGCGGTGGAGAGACAGTGCGGTTGCGGAGGGGGCTCCGTTCACCACTCCCACCACGCCCAGCTTCATTTTTTTCTTTTCTTTTCTTTTTGCCTTTTGTAACCAGCACACGTGAGGCTTTTCAGGATATATATGCGTCTTTGATACGGAGAAACGCAATATAAGAGCGAAAGGCGAGAATATCATACACGGTTAAGGTGAGAATATTATACACGGTTGATGTGGTGTCTCGAATCAATAGGAGGCAAATAAAATGGAATTGTCTGTTTGTCTCTTATTAGTCTGTAACACCACATGATCGTATCACAATTACATGGAAGACTCACTCACGAAAGACTCCACACAATACTTTGAATACAACCATGGCTATGTTTGCTACATTTATAGTAATAAATTTCTCCCGAATTGAAATTGAGAGAGGCTATTGTCACCATTTGAAGTATTTTAAGTCCCCACTCGATTTATAATTTTTAAGATTTTATGAAATATATACAACATTTTTTTTACTAAAACTGGTCATGTTGTCCAATAAAAAACATCATTCTTAACAACTTTGTAGAAGAAATTTTTTTCAAAATCTATCGTTTAAATAGATTTATTTTTTTATTTTTTTTATTTTATCATTTACAATCTCTAGTTCATTTTTACAAAATGTTTTATGAAAAATGACCAAAAACTCCATTTAAACAACAGTTTTTTAAGAAACTTTCTTCCACAAAATTGTTCAGAATTATGTTTTATAATAGATTGCGCTATTAGTTTTCATAGAAACCTTTCATATTTTTCATAAAACCTTAGAAAATGTAAACTTAGTGGAAAATTTAAAGTATTTTATGTGGTAGCAATAATCTGGTCGATTCAATTTTTTTTTTTTGTGAATTTATGTCGAATTTTTCATCAAAGGTGAAACCCAAATATATCTGAAATATTTCAATAATTCTTGAATTATTTTTAAATAATTCTTAAATTGTTTTCAAAATTCTAATATTATTCCCAATAATTACCCATCTGAGTGCACAGGTGATGCATCTACTAGGTGGGGACACCACCCTCTTCCTTCAACGTTTTTTCTTACCCAAAAAAGAAGAAGGTATTAGGTCCGTTTGGTCATGTACTTTGAAAACTATTTTCAGAAATGTGTATTCAAGAAACAAAAAGAAGAAATTTTGAGCTTTGTATTAGGTCCATTTCGTCATGTGAACTCATTTTTTTTACACAGGTTGCAAAAATAAAATAAAATAAAAAAATAAAATTTCAGAACGTAACTTCGAATACATAGGTTACTAAAAAAAAAATAAAAATAAAAATAATTCACAACATAACTTCTCATACATAGGTTACAAAGAAAAAAAAAATTTATACAGAAAAATTTATACAGTATACAGTATACACAGAAAAAAAAAATTATATTTATATATATATAAAACCAGTACCTGCGCCGAGGAAGGAGGAGCAGCGGCAGCAGGGGGTTTTGGGGGAACCAGCAGCGGCCGGAGCAGCAGCGTCGGAGCAGCGGCGTCGGAGCAGCGGCCGGAGCAGCAGCGTCGGAGCAGCGGTGTCGGAGCAGCGGCCGGAGCAGCAGCGTCAGAGCAGCGGCAGCGGCGGTGGATCTGGCGCACCTCTGCGCCTGCGCCTGCGCCGGTGGTGGGGGAACTGCCGGTCTGCAGATCTGGGACGATGACGGCGAGAGAGAGTGGAACGGAGCCAGGGGGGAGAGAGGAGAGAGAGTGGAACGGCGGGGAGGGGAGAGAGGAGAGAGACGAGAGAGAGGGAACGAAATGAATTGAAAATGGGGAGGCATCAGCTTTTGCCCCCGAAATTGCAAGCAAAACGCAGCGTTTTCATACATTTTGCATCTTAACGGCAAACGGCATTAGGGGGAAAGAAACATTTCAGCCAGGCGCAAGATCTACCCTCCATTTGCTGCTCTGCCACGCGGCACAGATCTAACGCCTACTGCACCGTGCAGTTGAAGCCATAGACTGCACCAAATCCGTTTCCGAACAGAAGTGCACACACAGAGTCAAAACCCAAACTTCCACAAAAGTCAAAACGCACCCCTTTAGTGGGGCCAAACATACAATTAGGCCCAAAGACCATTAGCTTCTGTCTCATTATTGTGAAGTATGAAAAATAAAAATAAAAAATTCATTTTTTGAATTAAGATAAAGTCTAAAAATCAATTAGTAGAGCAAGACATGTAATTAGCTTAGGCCTAAAGTTGTTCATAATGATATTTTCTAGTAGACAATACGGCAAATTTTCTTGGAAATCATTTTTATTTTTCATAAAATCTTGAAAATTTTAAAATAAGTACGGGTACAAAAAAAATTTTATGATGGCAATACCCGGCCCCTTCAGAAGAAATCATCTATTCTTACCAGTTCTGAGAACCCCGTTCGTGAGTAGGGGGTGTTCTTCCTTCTTTGTCTCTCTCTGTTTCTCTTTGAGACAATATTTCAGTTCCATTATCTTTAACAATATACATCAATTATTATCTCAAGGGAATCAAGGGATTTCGGTTCCTTCCTCCTAATGGACGAAGTGACTCTTAATTTAGGATCAACTTAATTTTTGGTATGCATAGTCCACATGAAAAGACTATCCAATCCGACAATGGATTGGTTTCGCAAAATATGAATCACAGAAGAAATAACAAAAACTTGTGTCCGTCAATCCTAACCCTAGATATATTTATGGATGATCAATCCTAACCCTAGATATAAGTATGGATGATTAACATATGGGTATTTATTGGCAGGTGCAATACCACATGAGATGGGTAAACTTCGCAATCTTGAGAAGTTAACCCTCAATTTCAACGGCCTAGCTGGCCCCATTCCATCTGAAATCTTCAACATTTCAACAATAATATCGGTCACGCTACATTCTAATTACCTCTCTGGCCAACTACCGTCAACAATTGGCCTTCGGATTCCCAATCTTGAAGAACTTCTTTTATGGGGAAATAAACTTAGTGGAGTAATCCCAAGCTCTATCTTCAATGCTTCTAAGCTCACGATCCTAAGCTTGAGCCGGAACTCATTCACGGGTTTTATACCCAATGCAGTTGGTAATTTAAGATTCCTTGAGCGGCTCTCCCTCAATAATAATTTTCTAACCACCGAATCTCCTAACCTCGGATTGAGCATTCTGATCACATCTTTGACAAATTGCAAATATTTGAGAGAACTAAAATTGTCATTTAATCCGCTAGGTGGTATCATTCCGATTTCCATCGGGAATCTCTCCACTTCTCTTCAATATGTTTATGCATTGAATTGCCAAATTAAGGGTAGCATTCCTGAAGAAATCGGCAACTTAAGCAGCTTGATAACCTTAGACCTGAGAGACAATGAGTTGACTGGATCAATTCCACCAACAATCGGGAGATTAGTGAATGTCCAAGGTTTATATCTTCGAAACAATAGTATACAAGGATCCATCCCATATGAACTTTGTCGTTTAAGGAGCTCAGTTAAATTGATATTAAGTGGTAATAAACTCTCTGGATCGATACCAGCATGCATGGGCAATCTTACTTCACTAAGATCTCTCGACTTAAGCTCCAACAAATTTACTTCCATCATCCCCTCAACCTTGTGGAGTCTTAAAGATATTTTAGAGATCGACTTGTCCACTAACTCTTTGAGTGGACATCTACAAATGGATATTGGAAATTTAAAGGTTGTGACACTATTGGATTTGTCATGGAATCAGTTATTAGGTGAGATCCCCAACAGCATTGGAAGCCTCCAAAATTTAGCTGGTCTCTCCATGGCGAATAATAGATTTCAAGGCTCAATTCCTCAATCATTTGGCAACTTGATAAGCTTGGAGTTGTTGGATCTATCAAACAACAATTTGTCTGGTGTGATTCCCAAATCCTTAGAGGCACTCTTGTATCTCAAATATTTCAATGTGTCTTTCAACAGACTGGAAGGAGAAATTCCTAATGGAGGACCTTTTGTCAACTTCTCAGCACAATCATTTGTAATGAATGATGCACTTTGTGGAGCAACCCGATTGCAAGTCCCACCATGCAAAACTAGTACTCTTCAGAGATCAAGGACAAATGTTCTGGTTCTACTAAAGTATATTTTACCAGCAATTGCGTTAATAGTTCTTGTGGTGGCCCTCTTTGTGTTGATAAGATGTCGAAAAAAGAATGTGAGAAACCTAACTCAGGCAGATCAGGATCTATCACTGCTGGCATGGAAAAGAATTTCGCACCAGGAATTTTTACAAGCAACATCTGGATTTAGTGAAAGCAATCTACTTGGTGTTGGAAGTTTTGGTTCGGTATACAAAGGAATCCTTGCAGATGGGATGAATGTGGCAATAAAGGTTTTCAATTTGCAATTAGAAGGAGCATTCAAAAGTTTTGATGTTGAATCTGAAGTGCTACGCAATATTCGTCATCGGAACCTCATCAAAATTATCAGCAGTTGCACAAATATTGATTTTAAAGCCTTGATTCTAGAATACATGCCTAATGGCAGCCTTGAGAAGTGGTTGTATTCTCACAACTACTGTTTGGATATTTTGCAGAGATTAAACATAATGATAGATGTTGCATCAGCATTAGAGTATCTCCATCACAATTATTCAATGCCTATTATTCATTGTGATTTAAAGCCCAGCAATATACTGCTAGATGAAGATATGGTTGCACACGTAGGTGATTTTGGCATTGCAAAACTCTTAGGTGAAGAAGAGTCTATGACACACACCAAGACCTTTGCTACAATTGGTTACATGGCACCAGGTGATGTTCCTATCGCTTAATTTAATGTTTCTTAATTTATTTATTTTCTTTTTCTTTAGGTAGGATACTTATATTTAATTTAAGGTTTTGCTTTTTCTCTTTCACCTTCATGCATGATGTATTATTGGATATTTTACGAAGAATAGTAATCTTACTTGTAGAGTACGGATCAGAAGGAGTTGTTTCCACAAGAGGTGACGTGTACAGTTATGGTGTTTTACTAATGGAAACTTTTACGAGAAAGAAGCCCACAGATGAAATGTTTGTCGAAGAAATAAGCTTGAAGCATTGGGTCAAGGAGTTATTACCTAAGGCAGTACTTGAAGTTGCAGATGCCAATTTGCTAAGAAGAGAGGAAGAACATTTTACTGCGAAGAAGGATTGTATATCATCTATTCTGGAATTGGCTTTGGATTGCGCCAAAGAATTACCTGAAGAGAGAATCGACATAAAAGATGTGGTAGCTACACTCAACAATATTAGAACCAAGTTTCAAATAAATACGATAGGGACTCGAAACCGTTGGCAAGTAGCGACGGATTAAAACCGTCGGCAAAAGATTAAAGACGGTTTTCTGGACGGCCTAATTGTTTTAATAAAATGTTTTTACCGACGGTTTCTTACCATCGGGAAATGCTTAGAATGCGCTACTTTACAATTTTAAATGAAAAAGACTGATTTAGAAAATATTGTTGCTATTCAAGGAACAGAGATAGAACATATTGCTGACAAGAATCCTTTGTGCCAGTGCCTTAGCAGATTTGAGCTCTTTCAGTCAAAGTTTGTTTTCATATTCTGTATTTAATTCTGTTGTTTGTCTTTTGTTTCACAAACATCATCCATCAATGTGCATATCATATATCATCTCATGTTAGTCTAAACAACATAAAATTTCATTTTTCTCTCACCTAAATCTGGCCAAGTCGGGAATGATCAGAAAGAAAATGACGAACATCTTTCCTTTTGAATAAAACTTCGATATCGCATTTAAGGATGAGCATTTAAAGCTCATAACCAAGGACGATTCTGAGGAGATATCGTCAAAAGAATCATTGGGCATGGTGGAAAGACATGAAAAAGACACTCAAAAACCCACAAAGGCATGAAGATTGCCTTGAAGTAGGCCATTTCCAGACAAAAATCAGAAGAATACTACATGTGCAAACTGCAGACAAATGGAGTTCTACTGGTACGTAATCATATGCCTAAATAACCATCATATACCTGAATAACAATGGCTGCTTTCTCATCAGCAATCTTGATGGCAAAGATTCATTTCAGCCATCAGAGTGGACATCAGTAATCACCATACCTAATCCTCGCTTAACATCCTCTAGTTCTGGTTCATATTGCCATTCCTTTCGCCACTGGATTTCTGGAAAATCCATAAGAAAGCACATTGTACTTGAAAAAAATGGTAACTGAACCACCAGAGAATAATGCAAGCTGTAAACATAAATAGTGAATGGAATTATAGTACTTAAATGTCTTAATACATAAACCTTGCTGCTTTATTCATTTATATGAGGACTAACGACACAGTTTCCCATTTATTCTCTTTGGAAGGGAATGTTGATATAAATATGAATCAAACAAGTTTACATAAGATTTTTCTTCTTTACATGATAAATCAGTAGACGAGTCTGAAATAAACAGAAAGAAGGTATATAATGCACATGGATTAAAAGTAAACAGTAATGGCCATATTATTTTATGGCCTTGAACTCCAATGTTTCTATAGTTTCAAATCTTCCAGTAAACCAATGTTAATCTTCAGAGCAACATTCATGCAATCTCTAAAAACCAAATTCCAAGGCAGTGATGGATATAATAACCAATATTTTAGCTCTTCTGAGTGTTATATCAGGTTTGTTGCACAAATGCATGAGCTGAAACCCACAATTCATCAGATCCCACTTTGAACATCCTCAAGACCATACATGTCACAAAAGAAGGCAAAGATCGGGACAGGATATGGTCAAAAGTACCCACTGTGCTACCTGTTGGACAAACTTTCAGAACAAATCCACTGAATAGCAACTTCCAATTCCCAGCATGCGCGCGATGCCTTCTGATTTACACATGCAGATGACTGTATTCATTTAATGGTCAACAAATGATCACCTAAATCTCCTGCATAAGCTTTGAACTTCAGAGTGAAGAAAAGAAATCATGGTGCAAATTTTCCGAGTGAAGAAAAGAAATAATGGTGCAAACCTTGGAATTTTTTGTTATGTGTAAGATTATGAATCTCTATCTGGAAAAACCTGAATCTTTATCGGTTCACTTGTATGGTCTAAAAATGAATCACATTTCCACCACGCTCAGACCTGGTTTCTTCAACAGCATCCCATCTTCAAACACTCTCCTCGTCTTTGTTGCTTCATCCCATCTCTCGCCCGATGCATACAAATTAGACAATAATGTGTGATACCCACAATTGTCTGGTGCCAATTCTGATAATTTTTCTCCTGCAAGCTGGCCAAGTTCCATGTTCATGTTCATCCTACATGCACTCAAAAGAGTTCCCCAAACAGCATCACAATTTGATAAAGGACTGCCATCAGAAGTCTGACAGAGACTTTTTATTAATTGATAAGCTTCTTCCAATCTCCCTGCCCGTGCAAACATGTCAACAATGCAAGTCAAATGCTCCAAACCTGGCAGGATTTTGTACTTCTTCACCATAATATCAAGATACCGGCAACCTTCTTCAATCAAGCCAGAATGACTACAAGATGAGAGTAATGAGGTAAATGTAATGGAATTGGGTCTATAGCCATCTTCTTCCATCAGAGTTAGAAGTTTGCATGCCTCCATCCCTTGTCCATTCATTCCACATCCAGCAATCATCACATTCCAGGAGCTTTGATCTCTCAACTGACCCATTTGTGTGAACAAGACTCTAGCACTTTGTATAAGGCCGTTTTTTGCATAAGCGTCAACTAAAGAATTCACAACCAATGTTTCAGAATCAAGCCCAAGTTTTACTATAAAACCATGCACAAGTTCGACACCCTGACTAGCCGAAACAGATGCAGAAGCCTGAATGATAGAGATCATTGTCACTGAATCTGGTTTATACTGGATTTCTGATTGCATCTGGTAGAACATTTTCATGGCCATGGCAGAAAAACCTATTTTAACATACCCAAAAAGCATTGTATTCCATGTAACTATATTTTTTAGAGACATTAAACTGAAAAGGAGTCCTGAACTATTCACACACCCACATCTCATATACATGTCTATCATGGCATTTGCCACAGTGAGATGCGAAGAAAAACCTTTAGAAAGGCAATAGCCATGGGCCATATTCCCTTGCTTTATTGATCCCAGTTCACCACATGATTGAAATAGCATCACCATTGTAATTGCATCTGGAAACACCTTCATCTGAAGCATTTCACAGAAAAGCAGCATGCCTTTATCAGCATGGTGATTCAGATTATACCCTGCAATCATTGCGTTCATGGTAGCAGTATTGGGTTTTTCAATGCAGGTGAATAACGATTTGGCTGCCTTTATATCTGAACACTTTCCATAAGCATCTACCATTGCTGTACCCAGAACAACATCTCCATTTATGTCAAGTCCTTTCTTTATAATCAGTGTGTGAATTGATCGAATACTTCCCGAGTTTGCCAAGCTTGCATAAGCAGGAATCACATTAGCAAAAGTGATTGAATCAGGCTTCAAATTTGACTCAACATTCATTTGCTCGAAAAGCATTACTGCCTCCCTTTGATACCCATTTTGTGAATACCCTGCAACTAATGAATTCCACGAAACCAAACTTTTTTCTGACAAATCTTCTTCAAATATAGTTCGAGCACACTCAACTCTATCACACTTTGCGTACATATCGACAGTAGCAGTTCCCAGACGAAGGTCAGATAATAATCCGGTGCAAATTAAGAGGCCATGAATACTCTTTCCGAGAACAAGATTCCTGGCTTGTCCACAAGCCAATAACAAACCTAAGAAGGTAACTCGGTTTGGAACCCAACTTCCAGACTTTTTCATGGATAAGAAAAGGTTAAAAGCTTCAGCCCAATTCCCACTCCGTGCATACCCTGTAATCAATGAATTCCAAGACACTAGATCTCTATCATGCATATCATCAAAAACCCATCTCCCATAATCCAATCTGCCCATCCTAATATACATTGAAATCAATGAATTTGCAATTGGGAGATGCAAATTAAACCCATTTTGAATTACAGAATCATGAACTAACATCCCCTTTTCCATGCTCCCCAATTTACCACACGCTCTAATTGCATGAGAAACAGAATTCAAATGCGGCAAAAAGCCCAACTCTAGCATCTCTACGAAAATTGCCACCACAGTCCTGGTACAAGTCATTGAACCCAACACTACAAAGTATAGAATTACACAAATCCCCATCTCTAAAGGGCATTTCCTCAAACACGCGATAAGCATCTCGAGTCCACCCAAATTTCATATACATGAGGATTAGACTATTTCCGGCACCAACCCAATTTCCAAAACCGCATTTTATCAAGAACCCATGAATTCCCAACCCAGAATTTGGATTGGGGAGACAAGCACATGACTTGAGGAGTGAAGGGAACACAAAGAGGTCGGGTTTGGATGACGATGAAGGCCATAGAAGAAGCTTCTTGAAGAGCAAAATGGATTGTAAGAATCGACGGTTTTCAGCGAAAATTTTGATGATGGAACTACATGAAGAAGTGGTCTCGCTAGGATGCAAATCAAGGAAGAGACGTTCGTACCTGTTTGAATGTAAAGCTGTGGATATGGCTGAGGAGAGAAGGCGATAGCTGAGCCGATTGAAGCAAGTGTGGGAAGCAATTTTGAATAATACGGAGTGAGAGAAAGCTATGATGTGTTGCTGGTTTTGCAGGTATAGCATTGGCGGGAGACGAGGGGAAAAATGTGTATTTGAAATTGTTTACAGTTGGGTGACTTTAGGCTCTGCCTCTCTGTTTGCAGTTGATTCCATTATTATAAAACAGTAGTGTACAAGTGACTGCCCTTCCACCCAAAATAGCTCACACAAAACTGAGTACAAATTGGGCAAATGGGATTCGAGTCAATGAATTTTCGTGAGAGATGTATTTGTTGTTATCAATGTCCATAATGGAATAACTAATCAAAATCAATGACATTTGATTAAAAGGTTCTTGACAGTACCATTTTCAGGGGGTACGTGCTTGATATTTTTATTATATATAACATAATAAATACTTATGTGAGGTAAGATCAAATTACATTTAGGGTAAATTACAATAAGATCCCCTCTAAAATCTGACTATTACAGATACACCCCCTCACGTTTTTAAAATTACACTGACACCCCTTACTTTACAAAATAAACTACAAAGAGACCCCTCCTTCTAACTTCTGTCTATTAATCCGTTAAATCATATTCAAATTTTTTCAAAATACCCTAACTACCCTTAGTGGATAATAACTTTCATGTTAAATGCATATAACTCACCAGTCCAATAGTTCATCCAATACTTTTGAATTTTTTAATTATTATTGATAAACAACTATAAGATAATATATATATATATATATATATATATATATAAGAAAAATGCTAAAAAAAAATTAAATTTTCTGTCCAACTGATGTGGCAGCTGTCAAATTTGCTCTTTAGAAACAATTATTTATTTAATTAAATTTTTAATTGATTTGCAAAATAAAAAATAAAAAAATTTAATTTTCTAAGTTGCCACCTCATTTGAGTAAGTAGATTTGAGTTAAAGAAAAAAAAAAGGGCTATGTAGCATTACTCATATGTAGAAATAAATAAAAAGAATTATTACAATGGAGATGCACATATAGAGGTGGCAAATGAGGTGGCAACTTGGCAAATCAATTTTTTTTTTTAATTTTTACTCATCAATTAAATAGATAATTGTTTCTAATGAGCAAATCTGATGGCTACCTACATTAGTTGGACAAAAATTTAAGCTTTTTGGCATTTTTCTTTATATTTATATAATCTTTTAGTTGTTTATCAATAAATAAATAAATCAATCAAATTTACTGGATGAATGTGTCGGACTGATGAGTTATATGCATTTAACATGGAAGTTGTCATCCAATAAGGGTAACTAGGGTATTTTGAAAAAATTGAAAGTGATTTAACGGATTATGGACGGAAGTTAGAGGGAGGGGGTCTTAATGTAATTTCATAAACGTGAGGGGGTCTATTTGTAATTGTCAGATTTTAGAGGGGGTCTTAATGTAATTTACCCTTACATTTATTATAAAACTTCTTAATCTTACGCGTCTTAATATCTTTTTTTGTAGGATTCCCATTTTTCAAGTTGATTATAAGATTATGTGCCACTCTCTTAATTTAGAGCTTACTAAATGTCAAATTAATCAGAAATTAGGAATCATGCCATCCATAGTGCGTCCTAAATTGTATAGTTTTATTTATTAAAAAAATTATATTTCAATTTGTAGATGAGATGTTTATCGATATCCAATTAATATGAAATTTGACATACCTAATATTCATAAAAGAAATTTCTGATCCAACTCTGGACTTGGCCAAATATAAATCCTATAAAATAAAATAAAAATAAAAAACTATCAATGAGTGTAATTATAAAAGGTTTTATACTAGTTATAATTTGATATGCCTCTGCATGTGTGTGCGTATATACACGTATAAATCTTCATAGATATAAAATCTCCATATTTGTCTATGTTGAACAAACCTTGTATCTTTTAGGTTATTTTTAGAGGTCTTGAGAATTTAAGAGGAATTCAAGAATATGTGATAACCCTGTGGGTTCAAATGATCAAATCTATTCAATATAAAGTAAAATAAAATAAACTTTTGAACTCCCCTCCTCTTTCTTTTTTTTGAACCACAACGAAACTCCCCTCCTCTTTCTCAAAGCCAATGAAAATGAAATAAAAAATAAAAAATAAAAAATAAAAGGACAGAAAACTTATGGAAGGAGGTGAGACAGGCTCCAACTCAGGCTACTTGCAACCCTTCCCTACAGTCCTGCCAACCTCCACCAAAACCATATCCCCACATTTCAAGTTACATATCCAACAAGTTTACTGACTCATTCTAAAAGCCAACCTAAACCCAATCATAGAATACCTAACAACACACTACTATTCAATGTCTAATGATAATAATATTATGAAAAGTAAGTACACTGGGGAAAAAAAAATGACAATGTGGAAACAAGAGAGCAAAATAAGGAAAAAGAGTAAGGGACAAACAATTAGTCAATTATACAATTCAAACATAAGATAAATATGCCTAAACATGGATTAAGATTAGGATTAGTGCAGGGGTGCACGCGACAGCATTGGACCATTTCGACTTAGAAAATTATCATGATTCAGAATTTTAACTCAATCAAATGTTCACAACAACCTGATCTACCAAATTTCAAGGGGTTAACAACTAATTACCAACAAAACGTGTATGGGTTTGGTTGCCACTACAATTTTTTGTGGTGTGTTGGCAAGATAGCTCAATAACCCATTGGAAACGAGCTTTACATTGAATTGATGGATTTTTACATTGTAAATCAATCAAGAATCATAACCCATTGAAAATTAATGGCTGTGGGGTTTCTAACCCAAAATTTAGAAAATACATATTCCTTAAGTTCCTATTTAACCGTCCTCTTTGAATAAAAACATGTTTTAACATTCTAATTTTAGCATTGGAATAGTTAAAATACTCATAAGAAATGGAATTGTAGATAATCAATTAAAAAAAATCATTAACTTTTTTAATGAGATAGTCTGAAATAAAATCTATCTTGATCGAACTTCCATAGTTTCACCTATCCCTAACAAAAAAATAGAATGAAGTATGGAGTAAAACAAAACAAAGGGTTTTGCTTCCTTCGTTAAATTTTCAATACAATCTCAGTTAGGTGATAAAGTGTTCAGTTGTCACACTTAGACTTAGAACTCCATATGGACACTCTTTTTATCTATGATCTATTTATCTATGAACTATATAAAATGTTTGTATATGAATTTTTTCTTTGTTAAAAAATAAAAATAAAAAATATTTACATGGATAGAAAAATACACCAATGCCTTAAACTAAAAAAATAAAAAAATAAAAAAAAAAAAATAAAAAAATAGCAATTATTCAACCCAGATGATCAATGCATCCATCAATCAATCAATCAATCAATTATATATATAATTGGCTGGAACCCCAATTGAGCTATGGTTCAACTGTTTTTCTGAAATGCATTAGTAGATCTCATTGTCTATGTCCTTAAGACCTTAGATTATTGCACTGCCATACGAACAGAGGCTTATGGGTAACAGCTTTTCAAATACTCTCTCCCCCAACGGTCACTAAAACGCCGACAAACGCGTATTACATTCAGGCCCCACGCGTTCTAGAAATCTGGAGGATTAAAGCATTATCAGCTTGCTTGGGTCCCACCTAGCTTGTCTTTCCTCGTTTGTCATTGCTTCATCCACAATCTCAAGCCATCTTTGATCTCCTTGATCTTTCTTTCACTCAATCTATGCTACACAATAGGTCAATAGTATGTGAACTCCTTTAGTGAGACTTGGTGTCCCCTCTCCTTCTTTTTTTTTAATTTTTTATTTTTAATTTTATTTTTATTTCAAATTTAGTTGAAAAATCAATCCCTAAGATTACCCAAATCTAATACAACCGAGTATCACCACTAGGCCCCAAATGCCTGTGGTTTTGTTCCTTTATTACTAATGACAAACATTAAGATCCAAAAACTTTCATGGTGGAGAAGAGGTTCTTAAAACTCATACCTCAGTATAGGATCCTTGAATTCAATTTTTCTTTTTTTTACTGGAATTAGTCATCAATAATTCATTTTGGGAATTAATCAATGGAGAGTGGACAATGATTTTACTACACTCCCATTTCTATTTTATCGTATTCATATTTCTTTTTTTTGGGATGTCCTATAATTATGGTTTTATTCAAAATGTTAAAGACTCTTTTTTATTGATTTACTAAAATACCATTTGTTATGAGTATTTTACATTTTTTTTTTTTAAAATTTCGTGCACTTGAGGGTAAAAATTGGAATACTGGTACATACCATGTTATAAGACATGTGACTATATATTTATTATACCAAACATGAACCAAATCATATTGTGTGTGAAGGTGCTTCTATGGTACCTAATACCCACAAAATAAAATTAAGGTATCATATAATCGAAACCGATTACCACAAAATATAATCAATTATCACAAAATATGATCACCTTGCAAACATAAGGGATGGTGCACCATTTTTATTTTATTATTATTTTATTTTTAGAACCATTTAAGTTTCTTATTTTCAAAGTCATCATTTAAGTTTCTTATTTTCAAAGTCTATATGAGGACTCCATGATGCTAGAGCGGCATCATGACATCACAAAAGAGGACATCAGCAAAATGGCTCAACCCTTGTAAGATCCAACGGCTATGAGCCCATGTATCAAATTAATTAAAGTACTACTTGTTTCTTAAAGGCCCCTTCCTATTCAAACTGCTACTCAGAAGTTAGCGGTTTCTTCTCAGACTCAGTTTTCTTATAAGAAGTAACCAAAGAGCCTCATTCACTTTCTTCATGCTAAGGAGTGTGAAGCCTCAATCCCCCCTCTACTCAAAGAAGGTTAGGACTCTTCACTTCATTCACCCATTCACTGGTTGTCTCTTCTTTTTAATGTTGTTCTTTCACTAGATTTCTACATTTTGTGTTAATCTTCTACTTCTTCTGCTATGAAGGATACTTTCCCCTCCATTTATTTACATTGGAACTATTCCTGTGCTGGGCATTGTTTGATTAAGATTCTTAGTTTGTTTTCTGCTCCAACATAATGTAATATCACCATTTTCCATGCCATCTTTGTAAATTCTCATCTTCCTTTCCTGGAAAAACTTCTGTCTTACTTGGTGAATAATGCAGGGAATTTTTCAGTTTTATAATTTTTTTTCATGACATTGAAGGGTTTTTTTTCTTCTATAAAATACACTTAGTGTGCAGTTTCTTTCATTATATAGGGAAAACGTGTTAAATTAGCTAATTAATAATATTTTACTGCTTGAACTTAATGTTATTTTGAAAACCCAGGTTCTTGTGTTAAGAAAATTGCATTTTTCTTGGTGGGTAGCTGTAGAAAATGTCAGTTTTAGTGAAAAATACTGTAGTTTGGCTCTATTATGTTTATCAAATTGAAAGTTTCTCTTTTAAATAATTGTTTTGTCCGAATTCCTACAATTATGGAAACTAATTGATTTACTTTTAAAAGCTTGAACTTAATATAGTTCAACTGATTTCCATATTATCTTCGTTGTTTCAATTTCCTATGCGGAGAAAACCCCATTATACTTGGTGGGTTATGCAGGAAGTTTTTCAGTTTACTGAAAAACTCTGTATCTATAATTTTTAGCACATTGAATTTTCTTGTTCCTTTTACAAAATTAGTACTTTGCTCATCAATCCCTGAACGTAATGTAGAATGCAGTTAATACTATTTCGGATGGTTCATTAATAATGTATTCATGCTTGAGATTGCAGTGCGCACTTAATACTATTTTGGAGGGTTAATTAATAATGTAATTGTGCTTGAGATTGCAGAATGAGTGGGTCTTCTGAAGCGGTTGAGGTTAAGGTGGTGGACAATAGTCTGAGCAACTCTGAGGTTGTGACCCAGGAAGAACTAACTGGGTCATCAGAGCTGTACAGTGTCGAATGCTTGGCACAAAGGAAGAAGTCTCTACGAGCTCGCTATACATACGGCATTATATTTTTGTTAACAAATCTTTGTGCTTGGTTTGTTCGCGACTATGGGCAGAGGGTTTTCCCTCATCTCCATAGTAAGTCAATGTTCTTCCCTTACCAAACTGACAAGAAATGATTTTCTTATAACTGAAACATTGGATCATTAATTCATCAAACAATCATGAAGATCTCAGAAAACTTCCGTAGTGTGAGTTCTATAATGTCAATATCCTCTGGTAGCTCACAGATTATGGTGATTTCGGCTAAATTTCAGTTTACATTTTCAATCCTGATACTAGTGTGGGCTCATAAAATCTGGAACATGGTCCAAAGGGTGGTCTAAGCTTGTTCAGATTATGAATAGATGGTCTCTTCCAGCCAATCTTTGAAATTATTTTATCCCCCTTGTGTTCTTCAGTTTAAATCCAATGTAATCTGAGCAATTTTCAGAAGATTCTGAAGCTAACTCTTAACGCTCTAGGAAAATGCTGCAAGATGCAGCCTTAGAAGATTGTGGCTTCGATATATGAATTGCAGATGAGGTGTTCATCCCAAGCCTTGGGGCTTGCCTGTGAGGCTGTGATGCATTTACAAAAACTAGATTCTGAATCTAACTCTTAACATTCTAGGAAAATGCCTGCAAGATGCAGCCTTAGAAGATTGTGGCTTCGATATATGAATTGCACATGAAGTGTTCATCCCAAGCCTTGGGGCTTGCCTGTGAGGCTGTGATGCATTTACGAAAAACTAGTTTCTCATCTTAAATGTGACTATTACTTTCTCTGAGCACTTATGTGACTATTACAATCAATAAAAACTTCTTCCATTCTGTGAATTTATTTGAAGTGAACCTTCATTTTTCATGTTCACATTTTTTAACAATACTTTTGAGGCTTTATGTCAAATACAACTATCTTTGCTTACAGCATACTGGATAATGTTTGTTCTCTAATCTAGGTCCTCTGAACAGATAATTATTTTAATTCTCTGCAGATCTTCAAGCTTGTGGAATAGGGGGACATGATTGTTTCCGTACAATGGGAGTTCTTCGTGTGAGCTTAGGATGCTTTGTATCTTTCTCTTGACCATTGACATACATAAGTATCTTGCTTCCTTTGCAAGGGATTGTTTAGTTTGCAACCTTTTATGTCAGACTTAAACAAATTATTGCACGAATTGAAGTATTTATCTGCTGAAAATGATTGCATGATGGTTTCACACATAATTTAGTTGCTGCTACCTCTTAAGAGTGGCATATTTTTTGGATCTGATTATCTGCCCTGGAAAAAACAGGAAAAAAACAGTCACAATGCCAGCATATTGTTTGAACAGTCTTAGACTAGAAAACCATGTTGAGAGTGTCTAAAATTTGGGTCCAGACATTCCAAATATGTGTTTTGGCTTCTCATTAGTCAATCTGTTTGCCCCCCTTTCTAGTGTAAGTTCTCAACCAGCCAACCTATATTAACTATTCGTGATTTGATAACGGTGAAAGGCTCAAATATAACAGTTGGGGCTTGAAGAGCTTGGTGAGTCCAATCAATTGTAGCCATTGTTGCTTTGCCATGATTATGTAAGTTCCAATTATTATTTCTTTTGAGCTCTAGCATCCTTAACATAGAGTTCAGATATTTTTCCTCATAATGTTTCTTACAACATGTAAGACAAGCAAATTATATGAAGCTCTCAATACTTGGCATTCTGGATGGTGGGCATTGAAGTTTGTCCTCTTGATTATGTCACTGGTGGTTCCATTTTTCTTCCGCCCAGATATTATTCACTTATATGGTATGTTTAACTGAGTGTCAATTAAAAACCTCTGTAATCTTAAAATTGGTTTGTGTCCTTTGTGTCTCTATTCCTCTACATAAAAATTGATAAAGAAAAAGAGTCCCTATTCACACACTTGACAAATGGAAGTCTTCCCTTCTTTTGCAAAGTTGGGCTTCCATGTCTTCCTTCTAGCTAAAAACCTAACAGTGTGTTACTGTTTTCTTTCAGGTGAAATTGCTCGTGTGGGTGCAGGGTAATCTTCAAATCCTTATCTTTAATGATCAAAATTTGAAGTTTTGAACATTTAGCCTCATGTCTAAGTTGTTAGAAATATTTTCCAGGTCTCTGATAGTTTGCACCACTCTATCACACATTATTGACAGAAATCTTGTCTTACTGTTCTAGTTTTCTGAAAGCAATATCTTCAGATTATATTTCATAAACCTCAAAAAAAAAAAAAAAAAAGGCTCAGAATTTGTGCACGAGCGTTTTCCACAGTTTGACACCAGCTGCTAATTTGAAGCAAACCTTCCTTCATCCTAGCTTAGGATCAATAATTAAATGTGACAACATCGAATGATCACACGTGCTAAAATTTTGTTTAGTTTTGCCCTTTTGGTCATTCAGGAACTAATCAATTTGTACCTAAAAGATAGAGGATCATCAACAAAAATTTCACTTTTGGCTTGAGCTTCTGAAGGTGGTGTTATTACTAACAATCAGTTTCTTCTTTACATGATATAGGATTTTTCTTATTCTCCAGCTCATTAGTGTAATCGAATTTATCACATGGTGGAATAATTACTGGATGCCCAATGACAAAAGAAAGCCAAGGTATGAGTTTGCAGTCAAGCTTTACACTTTGAATTAATTGTTATCTAGCATTCTATTACTTATGAAATAGAAGGAAAAGCTTCTGAACGTTGTTTGAAGGGGAAGTTTCCAAACATTATTTTAAGGGGAATAACGGAGCAGCATGATGAAGGATCTGTACAAATGGACAGGGTTGAAGGTAGGGAGACAAAACGTAATTAATTTAGATAACATAGGGTCAGGGAATAGGCCATTGAAAACGGGACTTGCCTTGCAATTTTCTATAGGAGAGTAAATCAGAATTGTTTAGAATTTTACCCTCTTAAAAATTTCAGTGACTGGGAAATGAAGAGTTGGTTCCGTTTTTAGGGATTTGGATGAGGAGACACTAAAGAAGGAGCAAAGGACAAAAGTTTAGGGGGGGTGACAATCTGGTGGTGGTTTTTCAAAGAAATCTGCCTTCAAAGAGGTTCCGAAGTGTTCACCAAGTAATAGGAAACTTTCTTAAGAAGCTAATATGGAAAATTCAGATCCCAACAAAAGTTATCTAAATGATCATGGTTGCACCATTCCAAGTAGTTGCAATCACTGTCAGAAGGAAGACGTGACAATAATTGCTATATACTGGAATCATTCAGCAAGCTTTGAAGTTCTTAGGGATTGATCAATTTTTCCCTATTGTGCAGACAACACTCTTAGAGGCTGGTTTTATGATTGTTGTGTGTTCAGTTCATTGGGTCTGATTGCCTTTGTTGGAGCATCTGGATTCTGGTGGAAAGAATGTAGCATGCTTTTGAAACTAGGCAATGGGGTCAACAATAAAGATATTCTTTTCTTTTTTTGGTAGATTTTATTTTTTGAATTTTGGTGTTAAAATAATTCAAGGAATTGAAAGCATTAGAAAGCTTCTGAATTTGAGATGAGATTATTGTTGGCTAGGTGAATACAGCTGCAATATAATAAAGGGTCAATTTTTTCCATAATGTTGTGTCGTGCTCATAGACATTAACATAATCGATATCGACAATATATCGTCGTATCAACACCCAACGATACGATATCTTCTTGCAATAAATACGAATTTTAGAAAACAGCAAAATATCGACGATATATCGCGATATATCGTCGAAATCGACAAATATCAAATATATCGTGAGTTATCTCTGATTAATGCAAGATATCCACGATAAATTGGAGATATATCGTTGATATATCGTGGAATATCGACATAGGGAATCATTTTTTTGCTGTTTTTGGCTTAGTGCTCTGCTGCTGGAGTGCTGGTTGAATTTTTTGCCAAAGTGTAGTCCTTCCCACTCCAAACCGACAGTGGGAATCCTTTTTTGTCACTCACAGCTTCCCACTCCTCACATACTCCTTCACATGAATGAAAATTATGAAAGCAATGAAAGAAATAAGTGGCTGTTTTTTTCTTTTGTTGTTGAATGGTCAATGGTGCACTATTGCTGCATAATTTTGAAAATTATTGTCCTTTACAACCTTCACTCAATCACTCATTCACTCCCTTTTCACGTGAAAATGTGATAGAACCCTCCCACCAGCCCTTTGCAGCATGCCTTTTTTTTCAAAATAATTGTCCTTCACTCACAGCTTCACTCCTTCACGTGAAAGATGAGCTACTGCCTACTGGGATTCCCTGGGAATGTCCTTGGCAAGTGCTAGTGTTGCATTATACAAACTAGTCCATTTCTGTGAATTCTTTCTCATTTCCCACTTACGGTCATCAATTCATTCCTACTATAAGTGAAGTAAGCGAAGTTGTGATTTTTAAACAAAAAAGGAGCAAAGAAGGAGTTGAGAAAGATCAAAAGAAGCTAAGAAGATCAAAAGAAGCTGAGAAGAAAGCAAGTAGCAGACTAGCAGGCAACATCAAACAGCAATGCATTAAACCATTAATTGAAGACTTGAAGGTTATATAATTTATATTACGTTAATCACTTAATTTATACAATTGTATACTTCTAACAAATATGCCTAACGAACTTTGCTGCTCTTTGTCATGGTAATCCAAAATTACATTTTTTTGTTCTCTTTTTCATTTTGCTTTCCCATATAGTAAGGCCTATCAGTGACATAATTGTCCCATTTTCTATGCTGACAAGATGTGATTGGTCACCAATACTTACTAAATATAGTATTCTACAAGAGAGTTAAATCAATAGAATCCACAACCTAATAGAAATAAAACATAACACACGTGCATGTTATCCTTGATAGCTGTTTTCTGGCATGGTATTAGGGTTATATATTAATTAAAACTAATCCCTAAAATCAAGTAACTTAATTACATAAAATAACAAGAATACCCCTCATAAATTTGTACTTATATGAATATGTGATTACTGTCTTAAAGTTATAAATTTATAATCCCTTAGACAGTAATTCATAATTCATAATTTCTTATTATTTCAATTATTATATAGTTAATTAGTTATATCATTATATAGTTATATGTTTTACAAGTGTTCAAATTAATTTGTCTATGAAATAATAATAGTTAGTAAGCTATTAGCTTGTCCAAATTAATTTATTCTTATACACTAATTATACAACTTATACTTAATTACTTATACACTTATATAGTTATATACAATTATAAGATTTGCAGTTGTATACTTTTAGCAAAAGATGGCAAGAGCGAAAAGTGTTGATCCTATATAGGAACATGGGAGTCGTATAGAGGGTACAATAGGTTGTATCCAATGTAAGTATTGTCAGAAGACATGGAAAAGTCATGGGGCAATGCGGCTTAAGTACCATTTATTGGGGTCAGATTCAAAAAATAATATAGCACCTTGCAACAATGTGCCTCCAGAGGTGAAAGATGAGATGTATCAACTTTTGTCGGAGAAAGCTACAGCAAAAGCAGTAAAGGGAAGGAGAGATTCAAATGTTAGACAAATTTTAAGGGGTGGTATATTAGAATCCCAATCAGATGATGTTGATGAAGATGATGATGAGGACATCATGATGTACCCATCAAATATGGATGCGCAGGAAAGAAGGAACTATAAAAAAGCCTACCATGCTTTAAAGGCTAGTGAATGGGAAGAAGAGTAAAGGAGAAAATTCCAATCAGAGGCTGGTTTTGGAAGTTCGCTGGTGGTTCAGGTTCTGGTAGAAGTAAAAATAAAGGACCATTTGTATATTTATGGTTTGATGAGAGGTGTTGTACAATCAATTGGTAGTAAAAATGTTGTCTAGATAGTGACGACTAATAATGGCTGCAATTATAAAAAAGCGGGGGAGAAATTAATGGAAAAGAATAATTTATACTGGACGCCCTACGCTGCTTATTGCATCGACCTCATATTTGAGAAGATTGCTAATAAACAAGCTGTTAAAGTTGTGATTATTGATGGGAGAACGATCACAAACTTTATATACAACTATAATTGGTTGTTGGCACAGATGAGATAAGAGCATTTTGTAGAGGAGACATTAGTGCGACCCAATGCCACTTGGTTTGCCACAAATTATATTGCACTCCGACAGCCTAGTCAAAGAGAAAGGCGAGCTTGAAACCCTTGTTCACAGAGTATGGAATGAACATCCATTGAGTAGAACGCAAATAGGTCTGTCGGGTTGAATCATTGATTCTAAACCACCATTTCTAGGCCAAGGTTCAAAAAATATGTGATATTTACGAGTCTCTTTACCGATTTATGTGCATTGTTGATAGTAAGGTATACCCGACCTTGAGTATAGTATTTCAAGCATTCCAAGTAATGAAAGATGCCCTCGAAACAAATAATCAGAATGTGACATGGGTTTAAAAGCTATAAGGTAGCGCTAGGACAAATCAATCAATCATCCTTTATTGTCTGGTAGGTATAATTAATTTATACATTCTAAATTTCCAAGTTAAATTCCTATATCTAAAATTCTAGATAATAATTTATATATCTTATTTGTTATTTGCTAGTTTGTTACACACTTTCACTACACAAAATGAAACTAATTAAATTATATATTTGTATTTGACATGAATGCTAGCATATTACTTAAACCCAAAGTATCATTACAAAAATAACATTAGTCACAACTCAAAATTGACTAATGCCGTGCTTAAGGTCTTTCAAAAGTTGGAACCAAATTCCAACAAGGGTGGAGAAATTGGAAATGAGGTAACACTACAACAATAATTATCAAAGTTTTAATTTTAATATTTATTCTATTTAATCACTGATAAAATGGTTGCACTTGTAGATTTTAATGTTTCAAAAAGCGAGGGGTAAATTTGAAGAGAAACTTGCTATTGCATCAAGAGAAAGCATGGCAGCTAGTGCGTATAGAATTATATAGACTACTAACAAATTTGTTAATTTATAAATTTTAAAGTTTTAAATGTAAAATTAATAGTTTCATTTTATTATGGGCAACTGATTGGTGGGATATGTATGGGGTTTTTGCTCCAACATTGAGAGCATTAGCAATGAAGATATTGTCACAAACATGCTCCTCTTCAACTTGTGAAAGGAATTGGAGCACGTTTTCCTTAATACATACAAAGTAGCGAAATCGACTAGTTTACGAAAGGCCTGAAAAGCTAGTTTTTTGTTATTACAACATGACGCTGAGGATCAGAGATATGGAAGCTAAGAGGGATAATATAGGAGAATTAGAGCTCCTAAATCTGCTTGATATATCAATCGAGATAGGAGAAGAGAATGAGAATCCTCTTTACGAGTGGATTGGCCCTCACATATGGATAGGTCAGATGGTGAACCTCATCCAAAGGTGGCAGAAGAAGCTCAAAACCTTAGGATTGATGTCGAAAGCATTATAGCTGAGGAGGTTTCATCAAGCAAGGATGCAATGAGAATGGATTTGGTGCATTTTAAGTCTCAACAGTGACACCAATACTGGAGGTGGGGATAGTGATGGAAATGATGATGGGGACAATGATGGAGGATGGGGTGGAAATTATGGAGCTGGAGATAGGCCGAGGCCATTATTGAGTCTTTTTACATGTGAAGCAGATTTCACACGTGACACAGGATGAGGACCATGGCTCTAGGAGAGCAGGGCCAAGTATCGGGGCAATAGGCAAACAATATTCGAGGAAAAAACGGGGAAAAAAATACAAGAACCCAACAAGATGTAGATTTCCCTTCCTCGAATTTTGAGTCTATGAGTATAGGATCACAACAAAGTCATTTTGGGTATGAAACAGACTCGAGCCAAGATATCTATCCCCATCAACAAGTCCAACCTGTGTCATATAAGTCATACAACCCATATGGGATGGCCCACTATAACACTGATCCCTCAAGGGCATATATCTATGGACAACAATATCCATATCAACAACTAACTAATTATATGCCCAATCCATACTCAATGTATCCATCAGTCCCACCATATACAAATGAATGAGCTCCTGAGACTGAACAATCAGATTGTCCGCTACTAGAATCCTACGGCATTGTTCTGCTGAAGAATATGACCGCCATCTACAGAATTACCTATTCAATTATGCTAATTATATGAAATGGCTAACCTATTGTCGTAATATTACCAATATAGATAGGCAGAATAAGGATAGAAATGATGATTTTGAACCACCAAGGAACTCCATGTGGTATTAAACTACTAATGTAAGTATGTAAGTATGTAAGTATGAAAGTGTTTATTGTGTAAATGATAAATATTTATAAATTTTAATCTCATATGACATTTGGATATTACATTTGCATGAATTTCTGTTATTTATTTTCTCATCATATCACACTATTTATACCCTACACAACACACACTTGTGTTATACACATTTAAATTGCAATTTTTTGATGCTAGATTGTGTATTAGAGTCTAAATCATTGTTTCCTAGAGTTTCAATAAAAAAATCCGCGTTTAACACATAATATCCACTGTATTTTTAAAACGATATCGATATTGTCGATATATCCAACGATATATCCAATATATCCACATTTTTGGACCCTCGATATATCCATCAATATCAATATTAAAGTCCTTGGTCGTGCTATATAGCTAGACTAAGCAAGCTGAAGTACTTCTGTACTAAATTTTTAAATGTATATTAATAGATTGGAAATGCATTAGGGATGAGAAGATTTATACTACTAAAATCTCATCATATTTGATTGGGAATATAGGGTGCTAAACATCAAAAAGAAAGAAAAATCGTCCAGTTTTTAAAATTTGAATGTGAGAATTTAATTTGGATTCTTATCATCCTCAACTTGGTCATCATATGAGTGCCCCATTGTTAGCCAAAGGTCAATGTGGTGCAATACATTTTGTCATCCGAATCCTTCCTCTGTTTTTAGTAAGGGTTTTCTTAACATGTGCCCTAAGGGCACATATTAAGCTGCAATTAATGATCCAATCATTGTATAAGAAATAGTGAAAATGCATAGAAAATGGTAAAAGTTGCTGGAAAAATGTGAAAATGCTAAAAAAAAAACTGTGCAAACACATTTCTCAATGCAATGATTGGCTCATTAATTGCAGCTTAACATGTGCCCTTAGGGCACACGTTAAGAAAACCCTTTTAGTAATATGAATTACACATTCTACACATATGTGGTGATTTGAGGTGTAAGATACACATGAGTGAGAAACAAAGTGTGAGAGTTCGTTTGAAATGTGTATGCTTTAAAACTAAGGACTTTAATGTCGATATCGATGGATATATCAAGGGTCCAAAAATGTGAATATATCGGATATATCGTTGGATATATCGACAATATCGATATCGTTTTAAAGATATGGTGGATATTATGATTTAAACGCGGATATTTTTTTTGAACTCTGGGAAACTATGATTTAGACTCTAATACACAATCGAGCATCAAAATATTGCAATTTAAATGTGTATAACACAAGTATATGTTGTGTAGGGTATAAACAGTGTGATGCGATGAGAAAATAAATAATAGAAAATTAGAAATTTATGCAAATTTAACATCCAAATGTCATTTTGAGATTAAAATTTGTAAATATTTATCATTTGCACAATAAACACTTACATACTTACATAGTTACATTAGTAGTTTAGTACCACATGAAGTTCCTTGGTGGTTCAAAATCATCATTCCTATCCTTATACTGCCTTTCCATAGTGGTAATATTATGACAATAGTTTGGCCACGTTATAAAATTAGCATAATTCAATAGGAAATTTTGTAAATGACGATCATATTCTTCAGTAGAACAATGCTGTAGGATTCCAAGTGCCAGTAAATCTGGTTAACCAGTCTCGGGAGGTACTCCTTCATTTGACACCCAATCTGGTGATGCCGAAAATCTTGGGATTATATTTGCATCTAGTGGGACTAATGGATACATTAAATATAGATAGGGCATATAACTAGGAGGTTGATTATATGGATATTGTTGGCCATGGATATATGCCCCTAAGGGATCAATGTTATATTGGGCCATCCTATATGGGTTGTGATAGGGATAGGTATCTTGGCTCGAGTCTATTCCACACCCAAAATGATTTTGCTCTGATCCTATACTCATAGACTCAAAGCTTGAGGAAAGGGAATCTACATCTTGTTGGCTGCTTGTGTTTTGTCCCCGTTTTTTCCTCGAATAATGTTTGCCTATTGCCTGATACCTAGCCCTGCTCTCCTAAAGCCATAGTCCTCATCCTGTGTCACATGTGTCATGTGTGAAATCTGCTTCACAAGTAAAAGGACTCAATAATGGCCTCGGACTATCTGCAGCTCCATAATTTCCACCCCCTCCTCCATAATTGTGCCCATCATCATTTCCATCACTATCCTTACCTCCAGTATCGGTGTCAGAAGACTTAGAATTCACCGAATCTGTTCTCATTGCGTCTTCGCTTGATAAAACCTCCTCAGCTATAACTCTTTGGACATCAATCCCGAGGTTTTGAGCTTCTTCTACCACCTTTGGATGAGGTTCACCATCTGGCCTATCCATATGTGAAGGCCTAATCCTAGTGTAAAGAGGATTCTCATTCTCATCTTCTATTTCGACTGATATATCAAGTAGATTTAGGGGCTCTAACTCTGCTACATTCTCCCTCTTAGCTTCCATATCTTTGACCCTCATCCTCATGTTGTAATAATAAAATA
The DNA here is from genome assembly GCA_039720395.1 of Liquidambar formosana. Lineage (NCBI taxonomy): Eukaryota > Viridiplantae > Streptophyta > Magnoliopsida > Saxifragales > Altingiaceae > Liquidambar > Liquidambar formosana. Next base: position 16,837,757 of record CM077822.1, read on the forward strand.
CTAGCTTTTCAAGCCTTTCGTACACTAGTCGATTGCGCTACTTTGAATGTATTAAGGAAAACGTGCTCCAGTTCCTTTCACAAATTGAAGAGGAGCATGTTTGTGATAATATCTTCATTGCTAATGCCCTCAATGTTGGAGTAGAAACCCCATACATATCCCACTAGTCAGCTGCCCATAATAAAATGAAACTATTGATTTTATATTTACAACTTTAAAATTTATAAGTTAACAAATTTGGTAGTAGTCTATATAGTTCTATACGCACCAGCTGTCATGCTTTCTCTTGATGCAATTGCGAGTTTCTCTCCAAATTTACCCTTCGCTTTTCGAAACATTATAATCTACAAGGGCAACCTTTTCATCAGTGATTAAATATAATAAATATTAAAATATAAACTTTGATAGTTATTGTTGCGGTGTTACCTCATTTCCAATCTCTTCACCCCTATCGGAGGTTGGTTCCAACTTTTGGAAGACCTTAAGCACGGCATTAGTCAGCTCTTGGTTATGACTAATGTTATTATTGTATTGATACCTTGGGTTTAGGTGTTATGCTAGCATTCATGTCAATACAACTTAATTAGTTTCACTTTGTGTAGTGCAAGTGTGTAACAAGCTAACAAATAACAAATAAGATATATAAATTATTATCTATAATTTTAGATATAGGAATTTAACTTAGAAATTTATAATGTATAAATTATACCTGCCAATAATAAAGGATGATCGATTGATTTGTCCCAGCGCTCTCTTATAGCTTTTAAAACCCATGTCACATTTTGATTAGATGTTTTGTGTGCCTCTTTCATTACTTGGAATGCTTGATATATCATACCCAGAAAGAGTGGTTTAGAATCAATGATTCAACCCGACGGCCTATTTGCGTTCTACTCGGTGGATATTCATTCCATTCATAAGAAGTAAACAAGGATTTCAAGCCCGCCTTTCTCCTTGATAGGCTGTCTAGTGCAATAAAATTTGTGGTAACCGATCAAGTGGCACCCGGTCGCACAATGTCTCCTCCACAAAATACTCTAATCTGTGCCAACAACCAATTATGGTTGTATATAAAGTTTGTGATCATCCTCCCATCAGTGATCACTTCTTTAACAGCCTTTTTATCAGTAATCCTCTCAAATATGAGGTCGATGCAATGGGCAGCGCAGGGTGTCCAGTATAAATTATACTTTTCCATTAACAGCTGTCCCGCTTTCTTATAATTGCTGCCATTATCAGTCACTATCTGGACAACATTTTTACTACCAATTGATTGCACAACACCTCTCATCAAACCATAAATATACATATGGTCCTTGATTTTGTCCAAAGTATCCACCGATTTCAAGAAAACTGTTAGTGTAGTAGAGTTATTTTGGTCCCTTTCTTATTGTAAGGGTATTATTGTACTTTTGCTATTATTTTATATCATGAGCACATAAGGGAGAGAGTGTGTTGAACACATCTCTACCTAGATTCTCCCTATCTTCTCTATTTCTCTCTTTAGCTCTTCTTCTTCTTAAGCTTCCATCAAACCCTAACCCTAAACACTTATCCAAGCAATCTAACTAAAACTATCTTCCCTTTACAATATACCATAAAGTTGATGATGGACCTGTCCATCCATCGCACATAATGGTGCAGTCATATATCTTCCACATTGGCTTTATCTGTTCAACGTATTTATTCATGTCTTCCACCTGTGAGATGAAATAGAATTTAAGGAAAATCATATAAAAAAATTAAAAGTTCATAATAAATAAAACCCAATAATGAATAAATACTAATATTTTGAATTAAATTAGTAATTACCTCCATATCAAGATATTTAGTTCTAATCTCATACGGGGAAGGAGGATTAATGCTTGTTCCAGAAGACTAAGTTCCAGCAATCATATTTTTGAAGTGATGGGAGTCGGCCTTCTCAGACGGGATATTCTTATGTATGAAGAATTTTGCAACTAATCTACCTAAGCCCTCCTTTATCTTGCATTTACTAAAAGTATCCTTAATAGTCCTTTGCTTTGCTTGTGTTGATCTATACAGAGAAGGAATAAGGGGGATATGAGTTTCTAGCACCCGAACACTTTGACTACGTTTAAGTAGAGGCGTTGGTCTTTTATTTTTACCTCTACCAGAACCTGAGCCACTAGTACCAGAACTTCCAAAACCAACCTCTGATTGGAATTTTCTCCTTTGCTCTTCCTCCCATTCACTAGCCTTTGAAGCATGGTAGGTTTTCTTATAGTTCCTTTTTTCCTGTGCATCCAAATTTAATGGGTGCATCATGATGTCCTCATCATCATTTTCATCAGCATCATCTGATTGGGATTCTAATATACCACCCCTTAAAATTTGTCTAACATTTGAATCTCTCCTTGCCTTTGTTGCCTTTGCTATAGTTTTCCCTGACAAAAGTTGATACATCTCACCTCTGGACGCACATTGTTGCAAGGTGCTATATTATTTTTTAGATCTGACCCTAATAAATGGTACTTAAGTCGCATCGCCCCACCACTCTTCCATGTCTTCTGACAATACTTACATTGGATACTACCTACTGTACCTTCTATACAACTCCCATGTTTCCATACAGGATCAACATTCTTCGCTCCTGCCATCTTTTGCTAAAAGTATACAACTGCAAATCTCATAATTGTATAATCAGTGTATAAGAATAAATTAATTTGGACGAGCTAATAGCTATAGAACCAGGATTTCATCTCAAAGGGGGCCAAGGATGAACTAAAAATTTTTATCATTCAAAAATGAGAAATATACTAAGATTCAAAACTAAATTAATACGTGAAAGATATAACTAGATATAATTATTTTTAGGCTTTGTGAAGTTTTTTTAATTTTAATTTTTATATAAATTTATAAACCAAAGATTACATTAATTCAAAACCAACTTATAAAAACAAGTTTCTTAATAAGCCTGGAATAGCAAAATAAATTGTAATCCCACAAAGTTATTTGGCTAATAATAAAGTAAATGAAGTTTTAAGGTATAAAACTAGAAACCCGAGAGATAAGGTAGCACAAACTGTTAGAAACTATACATACCCACCCCACTATAGCACTGTCTTCATGTTTTCAATTTACATAAGCCAAAGATAAGGGTTGACATGCCTTAACAGTAAAAAGCTAGGGGGGGCCATGGCCCCCTTAGCCCAAGAGTAGTTCCGTCCCTGGTAGACAAATTAATTTGAACACTTGTAAAATATATAACTATATAACTATATAATGATATAACTAATTAACTATATAATAATTGAAATAATAAGAAATTATGAATTATGAATTACTGTCTAAGGGATTATAAATTTATAACTTTAAGACATAATCACATATTCACATAAGTACAAATTTATGAGGGGCATTCTTTTTATTTTATGTACTTAAGTTAATTGATTTTAGGGATTAGATTTAATTAATACATAACCCTAATACCATGCCAGAAAATAGCTTTCAAGGATTAACATCCACGTGTGTTCTGTTTTATTTTTGATTCCATTGATTTAACTCTTTTGTAGAATTCTATATTTAGTAACTATTGGTGACTAATCACATCTTGTCAACATAGAAAATGGGACAATTATGTCACTGATAGGCCTTACTATGGGAAAGCAAAATAAAAAGAGAACGAAAAAATATAATTTTGGATTACCATTGATAAGAGCAGCAAAGTTCGTTAAGCACATTTGTTAGAAGTGTACAATTATATAAATTAAGTAATTAACATAATATAAATTATATAACCTTTCAAGTCTTTAATTTATGGTTTAATGCACTGCTGTTTAATGTTGCCTGCTAGTCTGCTACTTGCTTTCTTCTCAGCTTCTTTTGATTTTTCTCAACTCCTTCTTTGCTCCTTCTTTGTTTAGAAATCACAACTTCACTTACTTAACTTATAGTGGGAATGAAGTGATGACCGGAAGTGGGAAATGAAAAAGAATTCAAAGAAGTGGACTGGTTTGTATAATGGAGCACTAGCACTGCGAAGGATATTCCCAGGGAATCCCAACAGGCAACAGCTCATCTTTCACGTGAAGGAGTGAAGCTGTGAGTGAAGAACAATTATTTTGAAAAAAAAGGCATGCTACAAAGGGTTGGTGGGAGGGTTCTTTCACATTTTCATGTGAAGAGGGAGTGAATGAATAATTGAGTGAAGGCTGTGAAGGACACTAATTTTCAAAATTATGTAGCAACAGCAGTGCACCATTGACCATTCTGCAGCAAAAGAAAAAAAAGCCACTTATTTCTTTCATTACTTTCATAATTTTCATTCACGTGAAGGAGTGGGAAGCTGTGAGTGACAAAAAAGGATTCCCACTATCGGTTTAGAGTGGGAAGGATTGCACTTTTGCAAAAAATTCAACTAGCAGTAGAGCACTAAGCCAAAAACAGCAAAAAAAGATTCTCTGTGTCGATATTCAACGATATCGTCAATATATCTCCAACTTATCGCCGATATCTTGCATTAATCAGAGATAACTCACGATATATTCCATATTTATCGATATTGACGATAAATCGCAATATATTGTCGATATTTTGTTGTTTTGTGAAATTTTCATTTACCGCAAGAAGATATCGTATCATTGGGTGTCGATACGACGATATATCGTTGATATCGACGATATTAAGTTCTATGTTTAAAACCATGTTAAGAAGGACATCTTGTGGTAAGTTTGTATAAGGTCTCGTTTCCTCATCTAATTTCAATTACTAAAAAGTTACCCTAGTTTAGGAAGGAAATAATACAAATAATTTCAAAAAAATAGAATCAAATAAAAGATAAGTGATGCCAAAGGCTATATCTATGGGGATAAAATAAATTATCAAAATCGACTTCAATTTGAAACTAGGAAGTATTCAAAATGATGATTTTTCATCTTGTCCCCAACTCCTCAATGCTCTTTTAAGATTACTTCCTATAAATAGATATGTATAATATGCTTCTTTGCTATTTATGTAATATCACTGCTTTGTAAGATTATTATGATACTTATCATATTACCTTTTAAAACTTCTATTTTATCCATCACAATTTAACATCTATGGTCTCACTCGTACAGTTGATATGTTAGGAAGGGCAAAGCTGTTTAAATATGAAGGATTATTTTTAAAGAATTGAAGATATGTAATCTAATAGTATAACAATAATTGCATTTGCTTGTTTTCTTGATATTGTGCAATTGTGATCGGTTACTGCATCTCCTATTCATCGTACAGCTGCTTCCTTGGGTTATTCATGTCAACACTTTTTTACATCGCTTCTATATGTGGAATTGTGCTGATGTACCCTCTGTATGCCCCGAAAGCTTCATGCACTCTCAACATATTTTTCATCACATGGACTGCAATATTGCTTACAGTGATGATGGTTATATCCTTACATTCAAAGGTATGCTTTTTCAAGATCTTCCTTTCATGTACATGTCTATCAAATCATACAGAGATAATTCAATTAATTTTTGTCAAGTGATGTTTAAATTTTGAGATTCTTTTACTTCTTTTTGTGATCAATGAATTTTAACATTCTTGGGCTTGCAAGTCATGTTCAAATGACACATGACCTGATCTTTGTTGGCAATACTTTGTCAACAAGATACATTTGCGACTTGTAATGGTGGTGGACTTTTGGTTGAATTTTTCTTGTGATTCAATGTGATAATAACTGCACAAATGAAAGAACTATTAGTGTAAATATATAGTAGTCAGTTGAACCTTTTATATTACATGAGGCATTAGATTTCCTCGAGTGAAAAAGGGATTTGGAGGAGGAGATGAAAGCATAAGTGCATAACAAGGAACTAACACGGAAACTAGCTATATTGCCAGAAGCAAGGGATTAAATACTTGTATTAGTGTATGAATCTCTTTGTACATTGTAGTATTATCATTCACACTAACATGGAAACTAGCTATTTTGCCAGAAGCAAGGGATTAAATACCTGTATTGATGTATGAATCTCTTCATAGATTGTAGTATTATCATTCACACTATGGAAACCTTACAGTAATTATACTTAAAACGCTAGTGCAATAAACCTGCACATGAAAATTTCCAAAAACATATCAGTCCAAGATTGACTAGATCAAGACATTCTGTACAAGTTCATGTATTAAAAAATATTAATATTAATAAAAACTTCCCCACGAATACTGGAAAAATATTTTCTGTTATAAATCCGAAGTTAGCTATTTAACATTCAATCTCACCCAAGTTTTTATTGTGATTAGACTTATAGAAGTCATAAAGATTATGGCCAGCCATTCTAAGTGAAGGCCCTATAAAGGTTATAAAGAGATCATAAACAACATTAACAGGATAACAAATGCAATGAAGTAACTCAGACCAAATAAAATTTTTAGACATGACTGGTTCAGTTAAAAAATCTTGTGTACAGTTTTAGAATCCTTCCAAAACACTACTGAATAATACAACTATCAAGACTCTCTTTTGTCTCTCCTCTTTTATAAATTTCACATATTGTTTCAATATGAATTTTATGTTCTTTGTTTACTTCTATGCTGCTGACCAATTAACATTCAGCTGTTCAAGTCCATTGTTGTTGCATGACTATAGTTAAGAAGACATGCTCTTTTATTCTTTATATCTGAACTTTTGGATGCTTAGAACAGGTTAATAGAGGCTTTTTATCTTCAGGGATTATGGCCTCTTACGTTGTGTTCCTCTGTTGGTCTGCTATCAGAAGGTAAGAAATTAAATTTCACATATGTACACTAACTAGTTGCTGGCTTAATTTCATTCAATTATTATATAAGGATCATATCATTTTGCTGCTTTGAATTTTATGTTACGTTCAAATGTAATGATTCTGCCATCTAAGCATTAATCTATGTATAGATTGATACACATGTTCTTTTTTTAAGCCCTGTTCATAATATAGTTCAACTGGAAGGTTTAAGAGTGTGATATAATTATCTTTTTGAAGGCCCTTTCAATATGAATAATATTCCAATTTTGTTCTCCTTACATATGTCTTGGCCAAGACAGAAAACATGAATGGATATATTTTCTCTCTTGAAACTTGAACATTTTGACAATGCTAACAAATTGTTGCTTACAGTAAGGTTACCTTATGCGATTCTTATTAAAGTGTATAATTATTAATATGGATTAGAGTTTTCTTAACGTACATGTTAAGATGCATTTAATGAAGCAATAATTGCATAGGAAATGTGAAAATCCATAGCAATTGATGCAAATATCATAGAAAAAAATGTGAAAATGCATAGAGAATTGCAAATTGCATAGAAAAACGTGAAAATGCATAGAAAATTGTGCAAATACATTTTCTCATGGAATGATTACTTCATTAAATGCATCTAAGGGCACATGTGAAGGAAACCCATGTGGATTAATCTTTAAAACTTTGTATATGCAACTCTTTGGTGAAGTATTCGCTCTATCTTGATACTTTGACTTGGTGGTCTTCCGACTTTGGATTGTGTTCCTCTGAAGTTGGTATAGATATGTCTGGATTTCCTTTTTATAGGTTTTTTAATTGATTTGCTTGTAGTATTGTGAGCTGGATAGTGACACTTTATAAGTCACTAAAACCAGACAGATTTTGATTTTTCTTTCTTTTCATTGTAATTTTCTACTTTATTAATAATACTGGAGTCAGCCCATGATTTTGGGAATCTAGTGTGCCAACCAAGTTGTGTACTAGTTCTTCCCTATAACTTTAGTTGTCTCTCTCTTTGTAGGAGGGGAAGAAAAAAAAACTCGGTGAAGAAAAAATGGATCTAAGTTTTAATCATATCAAACTTCAATGTCTAAGTCGTTTACTATCCAATTCATCTAAAAGCTCGATGCATTAGAGAGGGAGAGAACAATGTATATCAAAGGGTTTTAAACACCCCCTTCCCTGGCGCATATGCAGCCTCCTTCAAGGGAACAGACTTCTGTGGGAAACACACCTGCAAGGACTCGAACAAAAGACCTCCTGCTTTGATACCATGTAAACTTACCAACTCATTTAAAATCTTGAGCTGTTAGAGATGGAGAGAACAATATGTATCAACGGGCTTTAAAGATGGTCAATTTTATAATCCATTGGAAAGCATTCCACAGTAAAGAGATTTTCTATTGTTTCATAATCCTTTCAGTCATTCCAACATATTTCTTTTTCTTTGATCTTATGTTTCTAAGTTTTATTGTTGTGCACATTTTATTTTACCACTTTAACATGTTCCTTGCAACATGAGTCTGATTACTGTGGTAATATCACATAATTTTCCAGTGAGCCTGCCATCAAGGAATGCAACCCACAAAAGCAAGTAAATGGAAATGGTGATTGGACCACTATACTTGTAAGAGTTTACAGTCTCTCTACTTTAATTTTTATTTCCCTTATTGGATCCTTTAATTGAGTTATGGAGAATCATGCATATAAGAGCTGATGCTCATGCTGTTTCATTCCTTGGATTTGTGCTTTCTTTCTTCTTTTGACTGGTGAGTGCTTTCTGCTAATAATTAATAATTGATACTTACCGTCAAACCTTTAATAACTAATAGTGGTAATTGTTGGAGATGCAAAACTAATTTATTAATGTGATTTTTAGATGTTAACTTTCTCTTTAAAGTTTCAACATTACACAAGCTTGTTGTTTACAACTATATATTTTACTGCACAAAAGTTGGACCTTGGACCTTGTGTACATCTTCCAGATGTAACTCTACCTTTTTAAAAAAATTGCATATTTTTCTACCCCTAGGCATAAAAAGCTCCCGATTTCATTTTGAACTAGAGATCTTCTTGTATATTTCCCTTGCAAATACAACATGGAACACGGAAGGTACAAATTTAGAGAGAGACAGAGAGAGAGAGAGAGAGAGAAGAAATGGAATGTTTTGATTGTCTTTTCTATTGCTTCTAGAGGCACAAATCTGTCTACTTAAACCATTGCCAGGAATGATGATAAATAAATGAGAAACAATGTGGTTTCTGAAACCTTCAATTTCTCCCCTATATGCAGTGAATATAGACTCATCAAATGCTGCTATGAAAAGCAAAAAGGACTTGTTTCCAAATGCCTTTTAAAACAAAGTGGCTAGATTAAGTCCAAACACTCAATAGTTATATGGCCTTCTAATAGTTCTTCAGCTTTTAAATGTATGTAGGCACCCATTTCAAAGTAATTATGCCGTAATTGGAAGTATTAAAACGTTTCCTCACCTACGTAAAGAATTTATGATTTAGGTTATAAGCTAAGTTTGTTTCTTTGCATGGGTTTTTCCTGGTCTTCTTACTGGATCTTGTGTTTCTTATGCTACTTCCAGAGCTTCCTCATTGCAATAGGTGCAATCGTCATGGCAACCTTTTCCACTGGGATTGATTCACAATCCTTTCAGGTGATTATGCTTCTGTGCTGAGTCATGACTATTAAAGTGCACAGTTTCAAATGCCATACACTTGACAAGAAAAGATCGAAACAGCTCCTATTCAGTTTCCAATGACTAGGCCAGCTGGTTCAATATTTTTGTACTAACAATCCCAAATGCAAAACACCCAAGAGGACCTTATATGCATTCTACTATTCTAGTGACTTCTAAATAGTGAACAACCTTTAATCCCTGTTTCTCGGCTGGAAATTATGAATTCTCTTCATTTGTTGTCCAGTTTCGCAAAGATGAAATTCAACTGGAGGACGATGTCCCATATAGTTATGGGTTCTTCCACCTAGTATTCTCCTTGGGGGCCATGTATTTTGCCATGTTATTCATCAGTTGGAACCTAAATCACTCAACCAAGAAGTAAGGAATTTGATTACCTATGTTGTCGTTCCATCGACAACTTTACTTTTGACATCTATAATCATATACAGTGTTTATATAATCCTATATCTTCTAACAATCAGGTGGAGCATTGATGTTGGCTGGGCTAGTACATGGGTGAAAATCATCAATGAGTGGTTTGCAGCCACCATATACTGTAAGTGAATCCAAGCATACCTGTTCCTTTTTGGATTTCTTGTGTAATAGAAATTTCTCTTCATCTTCTGTTGATTTATAAATTTCTCTTCATCTTCATGCTTGAGGCTTTTTCCCTTATAGCCTCCATTGTGGCCAAATAGAGAAAACTCAGTAACTTGATTGAACACAGCTTGGCCAGCACAATAATAAATATCTGGTATTATCATTCAAGGGATGATATAAGTACTATTTTTTTCGTCACTGTGCACCACCAACTCCACTCAACATTTGGCTGATATATCTATTTCGCCTGGATATTTTCATTAGACTCGACTGAGAAGTATTACCCATTTCAATCAACTTGAAAAATCACTTGCCTTTTTTGTGTCAACTGTCATGGTTCACAGTAGTGATTATTACACCAGTATTTTGTCTATCATAGCATTATATGTGGATTAGGGAGCTAAGTTCGCGCATGCCAATCTGAAACATCTAAATTTAAGTCAAGTACTGAGAGTTACTATTCTCAAAGTAATGACCAACGGTGCCCTCCTTTCCTCCTTTTTCTTTTGATTATTTATTTATTTATATTTTTTTCTGTGTCGCATGCAGTATGGAAATTAATTTCTCCAGTTGTGAGACAGACCAAAATCATTGATCATGAAGAGCCTGTGCAGCCAGGAGCTGAGTCTCCATGATTTATATTCAGGAATGGGAAATGTAGTATAGCTTTTCATTATTCTTTCTCCATTTATTACATGATCAGCGAATCAAGAATACAATGACTGTTATTGGGAATTACTAAATTCAGAGTTCATAAATTTTTGTAGTTGATCCTCAGTATACCCATGGAAAATCTTCCAACTTATGAAACTGTCCGTTGAGCATATGGAGAAATAATTGATTCAGGGGTTAATTACATTTTTGTACCATCAACTTTGGGGGTACTCTCAATTTAGTTCACGAACTTGACATTGACTCAATTTTGGGACAATTTTTAATTGTGTTTCAATGTAGGACAAGGGTGACAGACGTTAGAATTTTTAACGGAGCAATCACGTGCCCCGCACATGCTGTTGATGTTGATCCGACATGACATAAAAAACTCAGGGTTAATTACTTTTTTGTACCATCAATTTTGGGGTTAGTCTCAATTTAGTCCACAAACTTGACATTGACTCAATTTTGGAACAATTTTTAACTTTATGTTTCAATGTGGGACAGGGTAACGGATGCTAGGAATTGATTTTAAATTTTGAAAAAATCTAGAAAATTGTTAAAATTTAGAAATTGATTTTAAATATTGATTTTTGGAAAATAATTGTTCAAATAATCATTTTCCTAATTTTTATTTTTTTTCTTTAAAAAAAGGCGTAAAAATCTTAAAATTTTGAAATAATTGTTCAAATAATCACCTCTTTCTTTGATATCTCATTTATTTCTCAATGAAACGAGGTGATTTGAAAGCTATTCTGAAGATTATTAAAAAATCTACAAGTTAATATACATCAAACATGAAATAACTTTCAAAACAAATTTTGATTTAATAGTTACACATTGGGTATATATCCTATGGGCCATCACAGGTATCCAAGATGGCAACCATTTGCTCAAGGTGAGATTTAGGGATAGAGGGGATAGGAGGATGTGACCATGTGCATGGAGAAGATGCTCTTTCATGCACGTGTGTATGCTTTTTATTTTTATTTTTATTTTTTTTAGTAGAGGGAGAATGCAATAGAAACAAAAAGGAGTGAGAGTAGAGAGAGTTTAATGCCACGTGGAATCCACACCAGCACGTGCAGGGCATGTGACTACTCTGTTTAAAATCCTAACGTCCGTCACCCCTGTCCAACATTGAAACACAAAGTTAAAAATTGTTCCAAAATTGAGTTAATGTCAAGTTTGTGGACTAAATTAAGACTAACCCCAAAGTTGATGGCACAAAAAAGTAATTAACCTTAAGTTTTTTATGCCACGTGAGATCCACATTAGCAGCACGTGCAAGGCACATGACTGATTCGTTAAAATCTTAACGTCCGTCACCTCCTATTCCACATTGAAATACAAAGTTAAAAATTGTCCCAAAATTGAGTCAATGTCAAATTCATTGACTAAATTAAGATTACCCCCAAAATTGATAGTACAAGAATGTAATTCAGCTGCTCTTCCTTCCTAGGTCTCAGACTTGGGGATTCTTCCAACAAGCCCTGATCCCTTTCTACATACATAGCCCCATAACCCTTGATTCAGATAACAGACTTGGAGAGAAAGCAATTGATCAGATCCCTTCTCCAGTACAAATTTCATGTCCACAACTCCCAATGTGGGCTGTATATGACACCAGTAACTTAAGATCCGCGAAATAGTTGTAAGGGAATGGCTATTGCAACCCCCCATTCTTATCACCCCACCTCCCATCCTTTAGGTTTTTAAAGTTTTATTCAAAATATAAAAGGTTTTTATGAAAACCGGCCGTGCTGTCCACTAGAAAACATCATTTTGAATAACTTTGTAAAAGAAAGTTTTTCCTAAATCTATTATTTAAATATACCTTTTAGTCATTTATAGCCTTTATTTCATTTTTTGCCAAAAAGTCTACTTAAACGATAGAGTTTGGAAAAACGTTCTTCTGCAAAGTTGTTTAAAATGATGTTTTCTAGTGGACCGAGTGACCGGTTTTTGCAAAAACCTTCTATATTTTTCATAAAATTTTAAAAACTAAAAAGAAAGGGGTGGGATTATAAGAATGGGGGGTTGCAATAGCCGTTCCCTATTTGTAAAACAACTCGATCCATGGGCGAAAACCTCTTATAGCAATGGGGAACAGCTATTGCAACCCCCCATTCCTATAAGCCCACCCCCCATCCTTTAGGTTTTTAAGGTTTTATGCAAAATATAAAAAGTTTTTATGAAAACCGGCTATGATGTCCATTAGAAAACATCATTTTGAACAACTTTGTAGAAGAAAGTTTTTCCAAAATCTATCGTGTAAATATACTTTTTAACCATTTATAGCATTTATTTCATTCTTTGCCAAAAAGTCTACCTAAACGATAAATTTTGGAAAAAATTTTCTTCTACAAAGTTGTTCAAAATGATGTTTTCTAGTGGACATTACGGCTGGTTTTCATAAAAACTTTTTATATTTTGCATAAGACCTTAAAAACCTAAAGGATGAGGGGTAGGCTTATAGGAATGGGGGGTTGCAATAGCCGTTCCCTATAGCAATGTCACGTGGAGGTAGAAGGCCCATGGGTTGTGAACTTCTCTTCCCGGGCTTGTTGGGTATTTTGGTTTGACGTTACTTCATAGCTTGAGCTAAAAGAAAACTGAGATTAATATTCTGATAAGTTCATAATGCATACTCGTGTGATGATTATTGGGCCTAATGAATGAGCTGTGACATGTTAGATTTTTTATTTTATTGTTTGAATTAGGGTCTATTGACCCAGAAAAAACAAAGAAAGTAAAATAGGGGAAGTTTCTCTTAAATTTCTATAGCATATAAGAGAAATATATTAACACGATCTCAAACTAATTACTGAAGAAATTTTCCCTAGTAGGATATCACTAGTAAGCCAATGGACTCATTTTCCCCCTGTGTGGGACCAATTTGTTTTCACAAACTTCATTTTGTTTTCATAGTCATGGTTTGGTTGTACCCGCCACACTGAAGCCACTCTATCATCTCCCACTGAAATTCAGCAACATATACATAACCAAGCTGCCAGGCAAAAACTTTTTGATAAATCAGACGGTTGTGATGAAATCACAAATTAATACACGATATAGAGTGGAACCCATCATGATTCAGACCCCACTAAATCTGCATGCCATCGAATGCATTGAAAAGAAAATCAACAGCCAATTATAAAAGCTAGAACAAAATGATTTTTTAACTTCCCATGATAGCTAACATTACTTCAACAACTTCACCACCCTTCCAAGTCTCACAACAACTCCATCTTCAACCCAAAACCTCCTCTCTATTTAAAGAGTACATTCATATAGCTTATTTGCATACTCATCCAGAAAACTTCATCCTACAATACTTACCAGAACAGAGCTGAAAATTTCTCATATACACCAATTTCAAGATGTTCAAGCGATCATCGCCATTGGTTTTCCTTCTAATTGCTGCTATGCTGGTGGCGACGGTCATGGCCACTGTTGACCCCACAAAAGCAAGCGGAGGAGAACCGGTTATTGAGTTATACATGCATGACCTTCTTGGAGGAAGCAGCCCTACAGCTAGGCCGATCACCGGCTTGCTAGGGAACATCTATAGTGGTCAAGTGCCCTTTGCTAGGCCAATTGGGTTCCTTCCCCCAAATGGAGGGGTAGCCATTCCTAATGCCAATGGTGCCATTCCAACCGTTAATGGCATCAATGGCATCCCACTGGGAACTGGCTTGGCTGGAACAACTTTTGCTGGTAAATCTAATGATCCAAATCAAAATGGTGGACCTGGTACCCAGTTAGGACCAGATGGGTTGAGCTTAGGCTTTGGAACGATCACTGTGATCGATGACGTGTTGACAACTGGACCCGAGTTGGGGTCACAGGCTATAGGGAAAGCACAAGGAGTCTACGTCGCGAGCTCTGCAGATGGGACCAGACAGATGATGGCGTTTACAGCTATGGTCGAAGGAGGAGAATATGGTGATAGCCTCAACTTCTATGGGGTGTACAAGATTGGCAGCGTTATGTCACGCTTGTCAGTGACCGGTGGGACTGGAAAGTTTAAGAATGCTTATGGATTTGCTGAGGTTCGATCACTCATACCGGCTGGTCAACATGTCACAGATGGTGCAGAGACATTACTGAGGATCACTGTCCATCTAAGCTACTGAGAAGGGTATGACGGTTCAAAAAGCAAAAGTGCATGGATTTGTTTGTGTGAATGAATTTGGCATGGCCTTAGTTTTTCTGTCAATTTGTTAGCTGTGAGTTCAGAAATATTTTCAAGTTTTATCAATCTCTCAGTTGTAATTCAGTCATATTTAAAAGTGTGTTGAAATTTGGTAATGGCATATAAAGGATGATGTCTTGTTGGTTGACTCCCTGTGGTACCATCAGATCTGGATGAAATCATGAAACACATCATATTGTCCCATAAATTGAAAAATCAAGAACCATACAGCAATCAGTACCAATATAATGAGTATATTCAGCAAGGTGTATCGCCACCAATTAAGATCTGCCATATCAGCAAAAAGGGAAAAATGCAAGATTCATTGGGCCAAAAAAAAAAAAAATGCAAAAACCTAAAACAAACTAATGCAAATTACATGTGGAATTAGAAGCAAACTGCAGATTTGCAACTCATAAAACTACCATTTTCTTTCAAAAGTTTCTATGGACCTTTTGATATTACATCGCCTTTCAAGGTTAGTAGTCACAGCCATTCTCTAGAAGAACTCTACAATGACCACTGAAACTTGAACCAACATCATTTTTATCCACAAGCTGAACTGGTACCGCAGGATTTAGTACCATGTAACAATCAAGAACTGTTGACAATGATTACCCACTCCATCTCATATTCAAGCAATGGACTTCAACTCCAGAGGCGAACAATGATGTCCACTTACAAAAACTGCATACGATGATTTGTTGCTTCATAAATGGGTTCTCCAAACTGTGTCACTCCAATGCCAATCCAGCCATGTTTTGAAAGTCTTGTTTTCAGTAAGGTTGTAATCAGCTTATACAAAGAATCATTGGAAACCAAAGGCCATGGAGCTAGGCATCACCATGATTTAAAACCTAAACGAATTGAGCTCAAACTCAACTCAACCCAACAAAGCCTTAATCTCAACTTAAATAAATAGAGCAATTAACTTAAAACCTTTCCTGAAGTAGTACATACTTCTAAAGTGACCAAAGATCAACCAAAATTGAAGTTATTATCCCCTCAAAGCAACTAACTTCCCGTAACTTAGCACTCTGTTTTTCCCAGAGAAGGGTACCTTAGCTCAATTATCTGCAAAATAGGGTTTAACTGAGAAGGAGTTGCCTCTGGGATGCTTCGCGCTTCACTAGATTGAGATCTGCAGGGTGGTAGGGACTTTTGACTGTCTTGTATCAGGGCAGTGGACAAAAGACATGTCCCTCTCTTGACGTTCCCATAGCCCTGTCCAACCTCTTACTGGTCATCTAGAAAAGGCCCTGATTAGTTGCAAATGGTTACTTTCAGAGAGTAGTTGCAAGGATCGCGTATTGTGAGGGCCTCCATCTGAAGTCAGTGGATAAACTGTAGATTTGCTCCCAAAGAGCTTCAGTGATTATTGCATTCCAAACAAAATTATTAGAAAGTTTTGGGGGGACAAAAACAAGAGGCCATAAAACTGACTAAACCTTATGTCCTTAAGTAGCAGAATGTTAAGAAATATGCATTTTCTAGACATCTAAAGTTTCTTCTTCATTTATCAGTAAAGATAACCAGCAAAAGCATTAGCCCTAGAGGGAATTATAACATTGATGTCTCTAGGATGGTATACTCAAATCTGGAATTCTGGATGAATTTAACATTTGCTGCCATTCACTTAACTGCCAGGAGAAAAACTTCCAAAGATTGGATAATTGTGATGATTCCATCAATTAATTTTTGTAGTGGATAATCTCCAGTGGAAACCAATATACATCAGACCTAACCCAATCTCTAGATTCCAAGTGTACTTTAAAGAATGAAAATCAATAGTCAAAAACAGGGTACCTGAAACAAAATGACTTAATTTCCCATAACTAACATAACTTCAACAACTTCACCACCTTCTAAGTCCCACAACTACTCCATCTTAACATGATAATCTCCTTTTTATTTAAAGAGCAACCACATCCATAGCCCATTTGCATATTCATCAAGAAACCTTTATCCTTCAACTTTTGCAGACCCAAAAATGCCTCATATATACCTCATATAGTCATATACACACATTCCAAAATGTTCAAGTGATCATCACCAGCCATTTTCATCACAATGCTAATTGCAAGTATGTACATGGCAACAGTCGTGACAGCAGTTGACCCAGTGACAGCAAGTGGAAAAGAACCAGTCCTTGAGTTATACATGCACGACATTCTTGGCAGCAGTAGCCCTACAGCTAGGCCGATCACTGGCTTACTAGGAAACATCTATGGTGGTCAAGTACCCTTCGCTCGGCCAGTAGGGTTCCTTCCCCCAAAAGGTGGGGTTGCCATCCCCAATGCAAATGGTGCCCTTCCAACAGTTAACGGCATCAATGGCATCCCACTGGGAACTGGCTTAGCTGGTACAACTTTTGCTGGTAACCCCAACAATCAAAACCTTAATGGTAAGACTGCAACACAATTAGGACCTGATGGTTTGGGACTAGGCTTTGGAACAATTACAGTCATTGATGACGTGTTGACCTCCGGGCCCGAGTTGGGATCACAGGCTATAGGAAAACCCAAGGAGTCTATGTGGCAAGCTCAGCAGATGGCACTACTCAGATGATGGCATTTTCAGCTATGATTGAAGGAGGAGAATATGGTGACAGCCTCAATTTCTTCGGAGTGTACAAGATTGGGAGCACCATGTCACGCCTATCAGTGACCAGTGGGACTGGCAGTTTAAGAATACTTGTGGGTTCGCTGAGGTGAGGTCACTCATACCATCTGGTCAACATGTCACAGATGGTGCATAGGCATTGCTGAGGATCACCATCCATCTAACCTACTGAGAATAATATGGTGACTGAAAAGTAGGTGTAGATTTGTTTTAGTGAAAATTAATGTGTGCATGGTTTGTAGCTTCTAAATATTTTCAAGTTTTATCAATCTCTTGATTGTGGTCCTGTCATAAATATTTTAAGCAATCTGTTGAAAGTTAGTAACAGAACATGAAATGTGTTCCCTTGTTGGTTGATTCCCCCACCCACCCAAAAAAAAGAAGGTAAAAACTGAACATAAATTCTTGATCAGTTAATATTTCACCATCAATATATTTTGTAAGACTGTACTATCAAAAATAACAAGTAGCCACAGCAGCAAAGAGAATTTCAAGCTTCATTTTAAATCAGAAGATATTAGCCAAAGTTCAAAGCAATTTTATTTGACAAATTACTGATTACAACAGAACCATGGATTTAAAACTTGTACAAAACTGAAATTGGTTTTTAAATTTTGTAACGTGTCTAAACCTTTGGTTTTGATTTGTTACTGGAATTCTGTATGACTAACTGTGACACTCGTGAATAAACTCTACATTGACCTTTGGGATGAGAAATGACACTTTCTTTTTCAATTGAGGGTGAAAATTTTGCTGGATATAATAATGATTGAGGAGTTGTTGCCTAAGTAACAAGGATACTGACATGGTGTCAAACACTAATAGATACATAATGTCTGATAAACAGACCTCGAAATGAAAAGAACTGCAAGACAGAGGCATGTCTAAAACCCATTCAACAAGTATAGGCATCTGTACAGGAAAAATAAAAAATAAAATACAAGTTTCCGTCTTACAATATTTGTATTTATTTGGAAACATGTACCCACTCAATACTTAATCTTAGGGGGGTTCCTAAAAGTATAAATTGTTTACTTACTCATTCCATCATAGATTTAAGGACTTCTGCCCAAAAATATCAAGAGGTGAACAATGGTTTCTGCATCACAAAATGTGCATTGTGGTTCAGTTCTTCAGAATAGGGCTTCTAAAACAGTTTTAAATCTTGTTCAAATCCAGGAATGTCTTGAAAGTCTTTCGTCCTGTATTCAGCTTATATGAAGAATCACAAGACAAAAAATCCATAGAGCTATGCATGGCTCACGTGTCTAAGAGCAAATTTGTGTAACATGATTTCAGTTAGAATCTTCCAGTGTAATTCACACTTCTACATTGACCAGATCTGAAGTGTAACACTTGGAACTACTAACTGATATTGATATCTCTGCTCCATCATCTGCAGGATAGGGGAGTTTAAGGACAATGTTGCTTACAGAATTGAAGAAGTACGCTGAAGAAAATATTACCAAACAATCAAAAATGTTTTAAGAAAGAAAAATGTAGTAGAACTATATGGCACCTGCAAGTCTGCAACCAAGATAAGCTTCAGTGGTACAGCTATACGCCTATACCTCTTCAAGGAATTTTCAATGCATTAGAATTTGCATCTGTCTAAACTTCTAAAATTTCAATCTTATTATTAGAATAAGAAACCAGCAAACAGTATGAGCCCATTGCTGCTAAGTGATGACAATAAGACTTCAAATACTCACAGAATATCAACTAAGAAAATGAAAAGAAAAAATATTTACTCCAGTATATCAACAGTAACTGAACTAATAAAATCTAGATCAAATGAACATTTACAACAGCAACCAACCTAAGCAAGCAAATTAAGGATAGTAGGATAATACCAAATTACTAAGGGGTGATCTTCAAACATTCCCATGCCTCTAAGATGCAATTGGAGCTGCAAAATATTATTTTTAAAAAAAAAAGGGGAAAAAAAGAAAAAAACCCTTCTTGAAATACCCTAAGTTGCAAGAAAGTCAAATGATTCTTCATGCAACAGATACTGGGGATTAAAATAAAAGCATGTTAAAATTATTATACATTATACCACATATAAATACAACTGCCTAACAGTTGAAAATATATATCTGTAAGCAGAAAATGTTATTTGGCCACTGTAAATTCAGAAAAAACAAATTATTGAATTAACATATTGCCTGAAATAAAACATGTGCAGGGATTAATATGCCAACCTATCGATCAGACATCTTGTTGCTCGATATAAGAGCACTGTAATAACTCAAATGGGCCCAATAGTAATTAACATACCATTCATATGGCTCCACATGCATCATGAGATTCATGACAAACTGGTGATGTTAGCACGACCGAGTACAGCAGCTTGGTCAAGCCCGTACAGTGAATCAATTAAGTGCACTCGCAATGAAGCTGGGCCTTTTGCCATGTCCATTCCTATCTCAGCAGCAATACCAAATATAGATAATGCTGAAGCTGTCGCTTCCAAAGCATGCGATGGGTCGATTGCAACAAAGGCAGCAATGAGGGCAGTGACAGAACATCCTGTTGCCGTAATCCGTTGCATCAGCGCTACCCCATTGTGAGCACCAACAACTCGATTCCCATCTGTAATAATGTCAACAGCTCCGGACACTGCAACTATGGCACCACTTGCTTGAGCCAAGGATTTTGCAGCCTCTACTTGCATCCATAGATTCATGGGAGCTGTCCACACCCTTGGAGTTGAAACACATGTAAAATACGATAAGTAAGCAATCATAAAGCAGAGAAAACTCAGATTCAAGTTTAGGATGGTTATTGAAGGTTTTTCCATGATTCAAGAAATAGAAATGATCCAACACAAACTTGAATGCATGGAATTACGCCAAACGAATGATCAAAATTTTTTAAGCATAATGTCTACTTATACTAAACTCTGACATTGCATGAAGTACTTCACAAACATAATTATAAGCAGATACAGACAATAGTGAGTGTATGCTGAGCAAGTGAGAAGATAAAATCCTCAATATGAGAGTTTCAGAAAGTAAAATCAACAGGATATTTGAAAAGCAAGTCCTTAATAAAAATAAACAGATACAGTTTTCTTAGCATTAGCAAGTATCTTTGGGGTGTCTTTAGTCTAATTTCTATTACTATTTTTAAAGGGTTGGGAGGCCCCCTATTAATTATCTATACTCTCTTCCCTCTAAAATCCTGAAATACCCATATTATTACTTTATAGAAAAAAATTAAAGGAGGTAAAATAATAATTTCATACTAAGTTGAACTCAATTCAATTAACCCCAGTATTCCCACAATTCTCTCTATGAGTCTAGGGGACTACACGATTCACGCAAGGGGATAACTATAGTGCTGTGCACAAATACACATCATTATTTACTAAATCCTGTATATCTTTAATTTCCTATTAAAGATCATAATCTTTACTAGTTGACTAGTTCAATATGTCTCTCATCATTTTGGTTCTTAATTTCAAATAAATTAAAGCCACCACATTTCTATGACAAAACGTGCCATGAAAGCAATTGTTGATCAATCTTTTCCTTAGTAAAAACTTCAGAGAAGTCGAAACTTTGATCACTGGTATAGCACTCTATACTGAGCAAGAACCTTTCCAAACCACAACTATTAGAGTTCAATTTTGTAAAAAGCTTCTTCTCCCCATTTTTTTTTTGTTTTTCTTTTTTTATATGTTCTACCAATATCACTATTAATCATATTGTCGCCATTCCATTACGTCTAGCATGGTATGAGTACACAAGTTGTTATGTAAATTGGAGTCATCACTGTAATCGCCAAAAAGCTACGCATAAAATAGAAATGAGCCCACTTATGTATTTCCTACGCTCCGTTTGGAACTATCAACAACACTATGCTATGTGGACTATTTGGAAATGCTGTCAAGAACAGAAAGCCATCAATAACAAATTACACTCCATATAAATGCTCTACCAAGAACACAATGAGCTCATTTCAATGTTATTCAAACATCACAAAACAATTCAATTTATATGGGTACATCCAAACACCCCCCAACTTATACAAAAACTGCCAAAACCCATAATTTTCTTGAATCCTCCCCATCCTATTACTAACACAAAGGAAATCATCAAATTCAAAGCAACAATCACTATTACCTTAGTGGGTGCCACAGAAACCTTGGAAAGCGCAATAATCTCAGACCCATTCCCTCTAATAACAGTCGGCTTAAGCCCAACAAGCTCAAGGCAAGACTTGAGGCGAAAACCGGAAGCCCCAGCGGCAACCGGGTCAAGAACCCATGGCTTGCCCAACTGGGTGGCCAGCTCCGCAGCAGCCTTCATCGCCGGTAGCCAGTCGGCGGTGAGTGTACCCACGTTGATGCAGAGCGCGTGGGCATGTGGGGTGAAGTCTGGGATCTCTTGCAAGGAGTGGAGCATGGCCGGTGATGCACCGGCGGCTAAGAGAGTGTTGGCCATCAGATCCATGGACACGTAGTTGGTGATGCATTGGATGAGGGGTGATCGTTGTCTCACTTTGGATAGGTGGGCCCAGGTTAGTGGGCCCCACCCGTTTTCGTCTCCTCCTTCGTTGGGCTTGGGTTCCATGGTTTCTCTGGCTCCTTCTCTCTCTCTAAAACACTCTCCCTCTCCCCATATCAATCTCCATCTGGGAAAGTGCCTGAGAAAACGAAAAAGAAAACGACTTTAGTAAAAGTGATAGCTGGAGATAGATGCGGTGCTCGCATTCATTTTCTCGAAAATGCTATTAGCATTTAGCACAAAGCCTTAAATGCCAAAGTGATAAAATAGCGGGGGCACCACAACTCCGGTCCCGATATAGGGGCGGTGGGACCCTATGTATTAACTATGGTTCCTAAGGGACAATGTTTTTTAATGGGTATGTAATGGATATGTGAAGTCACATATATGTATATTCAATTTTTTGATACTCAAAAAAATAAATAAATAAATAAAATAAATAAAAGATTGAGAAAAATGGGATGATGATCAGGTAAGCACGTGTTGATATATCTTATATCAAAACCTGCATTGGGAGTTGTACTTTGTGTATTAGTGAGATGTGAGGTGCATTGAATCAATGCAATAGGTACAACTCCCAATGCATAATGCTGATGTAACTTATATCAACACGTGCTGATGGGATCACCTCTGGAGAAAAATGGTACTCTATAATGCAAGACATCCTAATTACTTAGTAAAGACACTCTCTTTTGTTTAAATAACCCTTTTTTTTTCTTTTTTTTTTTGGTTTTATTGGATGCATGAGTTTGTAAATTATCAAAAATTTGCCTACGCCCAATCATCTAAAATACCATTACTCGAGAAGATTGAGTACCACACTATTTACCGCCACCACCACCATAAGATGTACAAGTAATATCAAGACACAACTTTGAAATAGAAAAGAGATTATTTTCATTTAATGGATAATTCAATAAATTCTAAACCATTCAAATCATGTGGATCCACCAAAACATGCGGGACTTATATGGTACAAATAGTCTAGATTTCGTGTTGGATCCACTAGCTATAATAGCATGCTCGTCACCCCTAAAAAATGGGGATCGCTCCAATTTGGGAATAATTGATTAAGTAATAGAATTAATTGACTCAACCAACTATAGAGAAATTATGGACGATAAACAACCAATCAATTATTATGACAAATTCATGGACTATAATGTGGCCAAGTGGGAGGAATAATATCTATAAAAGGAATCCTTGCTCACACTTATTTAAGGTACGCAACTTCAATCATATATTCTTTTTTATTTGACGCATTAATTGCAACAGGTGGGATTTGTCAATGCCATCTACTTTGGATGAAAGTTGCATCTCCTACAGATCATGAGAATTGAAATATCTTGAAAAATCAAAATCCCAATGTTTAAGCGAAATGAACAAGTGTTTTTTTTATCAATTCTTAAGAATTGGCAATTCCCATATTTAAATCTTGTGAAATGAATAGACTGTTATAAACCTTGAAGGGTGAACAAATGATATTGAGGCATCTTGTTGATCAAAGGTCTTAGGTTCAACTTTCATAACTTTTTTTTAAAGCCATATGTATCAATTTATATTTTATAATTGTCTCATATGGGTTAGGATCCTGAGATGACTACATATGCCCTGGACAATTAATCGAATGCGTAAACTACTCAAAACCTCCTAATTAGAAAAAGTAAAAAAAAAATGACACTGTCCATTATAAAAACTATTGTGGGGTTCTAATTGTTTCTCATAAGTAATAAAAAAAAAGCTTACGTAAGAAAATGAAATATGGAAAAGCAAGATAAATAAATAAATAAATAAATAAATAAAGGAAAAAAATGTTAGAACGTAGTTCTTTGGCTTACAAGAAAGTTGACAACCTAAGTTTCATCCATTTTGTGATACATTTTCTATAATGCAGGGGATATTTTGTGAGAAATATTTTAGTGGTAGGGTGTGTAAATCGTGACAGGTAAATGCACAAAAAGAAATGTTAGGTTTGAATGCAAAATATTTAGGTGGGATTTATGGTAAAGATGGATCCAGAATTTGCAAAATTCTACATAGGATTTAAACCTGAGATTTGGAAACCCAAAATCCCCCATTCAAATCCCATCTCAATAAGCATTATTGACAAAATCCTATGAATGAAGGATTTTAAGAAGAGCAACATAGACTGACCTCCCACCCAAACAACCCCCAACCAAAAAATAAAAAATGGAAAATAACAAAACACCATATCCTGACGTCAACACCTGTTACACCTCCCATTACCCTCTAGCACTTCCTATCACAACCATCAAGTCATTCTATCGCCGCCCGCCTTTAGTACCACTTCCTTTCACCATCATTATCCAATCACCACCCTTAGCATCCATCCATCCATCAATTTACCATTGCCATTATTACGTTTATAGATCTTTTATGTGCTAAATTATCTACCCAAACCAGGGAATTTGCAAACGAATGTATTTTAAATCTCCTCATTTTGATACTTCGTAACAAATTTGAAATACCTTATCCAAATGCACCCTAATAAAGGAAAATTTGGAGTAACTTTGAGCATAAAACAAAATGTTAGAACTTAAAAGTTATGCATTTAATCAACCCAATTTGTCTAAGGATTATTATCAAGTACCGACCAGAATAGTAAATATTCACCACTCCTTTTCCTATAAAAAAAATGGGTTTGAGATGTTAAACCCACACTTTTCTCCGAATTAAAGATGCCATTCCAAGGTTGCTTGGAAGACGAGAACTACTGAATTATTGATATCATCACCACCAGGAGGCTGATGGCATCTTCAAGTTTCCCACCCCTCTTATTTATTTATTTTTAGAGAAGTTGGTACTGAATGGATACCTGGCATAATCTGGAGATCATGACTCTCACCAGTCACCATCAAACCTCTGGAGCATTGGTCAGCCCTCTCTTGACAAAAAGCCCATACAAACCACAAATCTTTAGGGAGAGAAAAACTAAAGGACTCGATCCAAAAAGAGAAAAAAAAAAAGAGAGAGAGAAACTTAAACACAAAGCAATATATTCCATGAGTATGAGAAAGAGAAATCAGACTACAGAATAAAATGGGACCAAAGGAAGAGAAAGCAGACAAGAGAGAGAAAACTAGTATAAGACTGAGACAGAGAGTGTGAAAACAAAGAGAGGAGAGCTTAAACCAACCAAAGCAACCACCACTCCCAAATCACAATGCAAAACCCACCCTTCAGCACCACCACCACCACCACCACCACCGCCACCACCACCACCGCTACCACCACCAAAGACAACAAAACCCTCTGCATCCTCATCTTACCCATCTCCCTGTTCTCTCTCTTCCTCCTCCTCTCTCTCTCTTCCTCCTCCACTTCGCTTCAACTGCCACCACCCTCCTCAAACCCATTTCTCTTCCCTCGCCACCACCACCACCACCGAACCCTCTTCATCAACCCGAACCCATCATCAGATCCGGACCAAAGACCATCCCCACCAACCCCACCCTCCATCGCCTACTTCATTTCCGGATCCACCGGCGACTCGGGTCGGATTCTCCGCCTCCTCCTCGCCATCTACCATCCCAAAAACCACTACCTCCTCCACCTAGACCTCTCCGCTCCCCAGACCGACCGTGACCTCCTCGCTATCGCCGTCCAATCAATCCCCATTTTCAAAGCTGCCCAGAATGTCAATGTGGTCGGTAAGGCCGATTTCGCCTATCCGAAAGGGTCTTCTGCGATCTCTTCCACACTGCGGGGCGCCTCGATACTTCTCCGATTGTCGTCGACTTGGGATTGGTTCATCAATCTCTCTGCTGCTGATTACCCACTTGTCACTCAGGATGGTAATGGCTTTTTTAGGTGGCATTGTCATGGAATGATTTGATCTGATTTTGTGATAGTATTTTTTGGTTTCTATGTTGAATTTTTATTTGAGTTTTTTGTGGGTTTCAGATCTTCTTCACATTTTGTCATTTCTACCTAAGAATCTCAATTTTGTGAATCATACAAGTTACATTGGATGGAAAGAGTATGAAAATTTACTTCTCAGATTTATATTGTTTTTATAATTTTTTTCTTGGGTTTATGTATGACAATTGGACAGATGTTGTTTATAAGTTGTGTAGTGATTTGAATGTTTTTAGTGTTGCAGGTCTAGGAGATTGAAACCAATAATTGTTGACCCTGGGCTGTATCTCTCAGAGAAAACTGAGATATTTTATGCTAGTCAAAGGCGGGAATTGCCAAATGCCTACAGGTTGTTCACAGGTGAGTCATTTTTGCTCTATTTATCAACAAGTGTTTGCTTCCTTTTATTTCGTAGTTTCTATGGATGATCTTATGTTAAAAATTTGGGTGAGTGTGAAATGCCCAAGGGCTAGTTTGAGTTATGAATGTAGACATTACATTTTAAATTAGGAGTGTTCTTAATGTGTGATTACAACTTGAGGCAGAAATCTGGGTGGATGTGGTAAAAATATTTGAAACATGTTACATTAGTTTCTAGTAAAGTTGTCATTGATCAAGCATTTCCTACTATTGTAGAATTTGTTATTTTGTTCTGTTGTTAGATGGAATAGACGAAGATAATGAGGACAAAAAAGGTTCCAGAATGTGAGGAGGAACTTTCTGTGGTGGTATACCTCTGAGTTAGACTCAAAGATCCTGTTGTTGGTTATGAAGGAATTTAGAGTATCATTCCACATGCTATTGTTTTATTTTCCTGTATAAAATTTAATACCTGTGGACCACAGTAAACCATATCTATAAGCTGCATGGCATTCATAAAATATTTTTGATAAAGTAATGGGTATTATTGACATTGACAAAAGGCATTCATCAAATATCATTAGAAACATTAGTAATATGGAAGTTTGGCATCAAAACGTGCATATCTATAAGTTTCCAGAAGTTCTTTTTTTCTTTTTCCCCCAAAAAGAAATTCATGGTTCTAGTAATGAATTCCCTCTAAATATTGTTCAATCCTCTTACTACTATGACAACTTTGATTTAAAACCGTGGTCAAGCCTGCGGAATCTGCTTTGTTCTAATGGAAGGTAGGGGTTTTATAGAACTCTAGGTCCTCTCTCTACACTACCACCAAGAAACCACCATCTTGTGACCGGTATAGACCACCACCCTACTTGGTGTCTCAGAGTCGAATTTCTCTTTCTTTTTACTTGCAATGCTCGTTGCCTTAGGCTGCTGTTCCGGACTACGTCTTTGGTGAATCAATGATGACGCTTAAGAGAAAAAAAATAAATTGCTTCATTTTCCACTCCTCTGTCTCTGGTTGTTGCCATTCTGGCACTGAATTGAGAACCAGAATGGGTGCCCTAGTAGATTAGCTGTTGGCAAGCCAATAAATCTAATCAAGATCAAATGGTTTAGTGCCATTGTTGAAAGAAGCATGCAAGTCTTGGTGTATCATTAATGGGAAGTAATCGATTTTTGTACTCTCTGAGTGGTAAGATGTTGACAGAACAAGTGCTCTAACAGGATTTAAACTGACGAACTGAATGCTTTGCTAGCAACTAAAATCTCTTTGTTTACATATGCAAAATCTACTGCTATGGTAGGAGGAAAAGAATATGTACATCTGTGGTTGATTGGGTTGGACTGGTTCAACTTGCAAGGGAGGGGAAGAACTAAGTTCACATATTAATCTCTTGTGTGTTGGCTTGTAGTAATGTAACTTTGTAAGCTAAGCTGATTACTGTGCCAACCAAGATGCCTAGAAGTGTATTCTGCAAAGAACTTGGTTTACCATTGGGCTATTTTATATTTATATAGAGTTTTCATTAATCTAATGGACCATAAACTTTAACATTTTAGAAAGAAAATAAATAGATCGAACTTTTCTTTGTAATGTGATGCCTTGCTCCTTTTCTTCAGAAGAATAGGAGCGTAATGATTATACCATAAGCTGGGCTGTTTTGGTTATCATCATCATCATCAAGTAGGTGCTATTGTGACTTGGGACTTGTGACTAGTCTAACGATCGTTTGGTTCCTGCAATGTCTCACCTAGGTAGGCTCTATGGATTGGGAGAAGAATTATCCCAAAGTTGTTTAATCGGTGCTTTCCAATGCCTTGTTCAGATAAATCTTTCATTGTGGTAGATAGTGAAGGGCTATTGTTTGGGCATGGGCATGATCCTTTTCGTTTTGAAAATATATGGTTGAAAGCTGACAATTTGAAAATTTGGTTGGGGGGGGGGGGGGGGGGGTGGAATTCGTTGTCCTTCCAAGGTTTGCCAATTGGCCCAATTGTGCTTGCTATGAAGTTAAAAGCCTTGAAAGGGGAGCTCATGAAGTGGAATAGAGAGGCATTTGGAAGTTAAGAGTTCTCTAAATAGAAGATTTTGGGGTAGTTCAAAGTTTTGAGAGAAAAAGAAAAGGCGAGTGGCTTATCACTAAATGAAATAAATTGGAGAGAGAGGAAGCTAAGAGGGAATTATCCAAGTTGGAGGAATTGGAAAAAATTAGTTGGAGACAAGATTCGACGGAGTTGTGGTTCAAAAAGTGGGACAATAATACATAATCTTTTCATAAGATGGAAAATGTTCACAAAAGACAACTTTCTTGGGAAGTTGGTTGTTTATGGGTTTATGGAGGAAAAGGAGAGGGCTATATACTATTGCTAGAGGTTCAATTGAGTTCTTATCAAAATTATTTGAAGAGTTTGTTGTTTGTAGGCCATTTCTTGAGGGTTGAGAATTCAGTTCTATAAATGGTGAAGATGTGAGGTATTTGGAAAGACCATGGGACAAGGAAGAAGTTTAAGGAGAAAGTAAAAGATCTTAATAGAGATAAAGCTCCGAGTATGGATGGGATGACTTTGGCATTTTAAATGTCATTAAAGGTGATTTGATGAGAGTGATGGCGAATATTTTGAGAAGGGAGTATTTGAATAAGTTTGAATGCAACTTTCATTAATTTAATGCCAAAAAAGTTTGGTGGTATGCACAGAATTCTTGCAAAGTTGTTAGTGGGAAGATTAAAAGTGGTGGTGGGCAAAGTAATCTCCTTAAGTCATTGTGCTTTTCTTGGAGATAGACAAACCTTGGATGTGATGTTAATAGCTAATGAAAGCTTGGATTCAAGACTCAGAAATGGATTCTAGGTTAGATTTTCAAGTTCGATTTGGAGAAAGCTTATGATTATATGAATTGGGAGTTCCTTCATTATTGTTTAGAAGGATGGATTTTGGGGCTAAATGGAGGAATTGGGTGGAGACTTGTACTTTTATAGCTTTTTTCTCAGTGTTAGTGAAGGATAGTCCTCATGGTTTTTTAGGAATTAAATGGGTCTTAGGCAATCACATCCTGTTGTCTTGTTTTCTTGTTATTACTTATTATTGTCATGGAGGCTTTCAGTTGGATGTTAAAAAAGGCTTTAGATGCGAGTATGATTAAAGTTTTTGGTGCGGAAGGCATTTGTGGATAAGGGGTGCATCGATCATCTTCTTAATGTGGATGATACTATCATTCTATTTTGGTGGACCAAGAAAGACCAGCTTCTTTGTTGGAGAAGTGTGCTTCATTGGTTTGAAGTAGTGTTGGGTTTACAAAAAGTGAGTTGCTTCCGAGAGGTGGTGGAGACGGATGTTTTGGCTTCAAACCTTGGGTGTGGAGTGGGGAGTCTACCTTCTTCGTATTTGGGGTTACCTTTGGGGGTTCTTTTTTTTTTTTGGATAACGAGGAAGCCGGGCAAACCTCGGGTCCATATAAGACCCCATAACCCATATGGACTAGGTAAGTCCAAGGCCCATGAGAACCATAAAACGTTATGTGCGTGGCCCCAATGGGTTTAGCAAGAGTCAAACTTATGACCTTCACTTCTTGAGGTGGGATCCCTTGCCAACTGAGCTACCCCCCCCCGGGGAGGTTATTTTAAGGCTAAGGCCATTTGGGACATCATGATGGAAAGGTTTAAGAAAAGGCTTAGTTCTTGGAAGAAGGGATATCTTTCAAAGGGAGGAAAATTAACATTGATTTGTAGTGTTCTAGCAATTTTGTTAATGTTCTTCAATGTCCTTCTTCAAAGTTTTAGCTTCTATGGCAAAGAGGTTGAATTTAAATTTGTACTTGTTGATTGGAGAACAGGTTTTCTCTCAAAGTGTTTTTGATTTTTTTTTTAGGAGAGGGGTTTGGGGCGTAGTCTAGTTGAGCTTGGCTAATCAAGCACTTTTGGGAAAATGTTTTTAGAGATTTGTGGTTGAGAATGAGTGCTTGTGGAAGGAGGTGGTGGAGTAGGAAATATGGGTGTGAACTTGGGAAGTGGTGGTCAAA
The DNA here is from genome assembly GCA_039720395.1 of Liquidambar formosana. NCBI lineage: Eukaryota > Viridiplantae > Streptophyta > Magnoliopsida > Saxifragales > Altingiaceae > Liquidambar > Liquidambar formosana. The sequence continues at coordinate 16,868,023 of CM077822.1, forward strand.
GGAGGCAAGGGGTAGTTATGGTGTTGGGTTGTGGAAAGGTATTATGAATGACTTTGGAACCTTCGTGAAGGGGGTGAATTCACAGTAGGGGATGAGAGTCGTGTTAGATTTTTGAAGGATCTATGGTGTGGGGAGGAGTCATTAAGGGAGGCATCTCTGGATCTCTCTAGGATTGCTTTGGATGGGGATGCTTGGTTGAAGGACTATCTGGGAAAGGAGGGGGAGGCAATGTTTCAAAATGTTTCTTTTATTAGAAACTGTGATGATTGTGAATTGGAAAGATCTTTGTGCTTTTTTTACAGTTATATTCGGTTAAGATATATAGGGATGTGGAGGGTAGGATTATTTGAGAATGAATGGGAAAGGAGATTTTCTCAGTTAAGTCTGCTTTTTATAGCTTATCAAGGAATGAGGGTCATGTTTTTCCAAGTTGGTGTTTCATCTGCAAAGAAGGTGTCGAATACTCAAATTGGTTGATCATCTTCTATTGCATTATATGGTGGCTTTTGAGTTTTGGGTGTTGTGTATTTTGTGTTTTGCATTTTTTGGAGTGAGATGGGTTATACCTTCCATGGCACTACAATTGATTGAAAGTTGGTGGGTTAGATGACAAGATGTTTGGAGAATGGTGTCCCAAGCAATTATTTTTGGAAGCTTTGGAGGAGAGGAATAGGAGAAACATTTAGGCTGCGTTTGGTTTGAGGGAATGAAATGGAATGGGAGTGGGAATGGAATGGAATGAGAATGGGAATGGGAATGGACATTCCATCCCAATGTTTGGTAAGGGGTGGAAAGTGGAATGAAAAAGCATAGGTGGGACCCATTTTTAATGATTTTTACTCATTGAGAAGTGAGAATAGCCATTCCTTTTGGTTTGGGAAGGAATGATGATTCCCTCATTGGAGGAAATAGACTCCTACAAGGGAATAGTCATTCCATTCCCTTGTGCAACCAAAAACTCACTTTTTTTGGGAGAATAGAATCATCATTCCATTCCCTCCTTCATTCCCTCATAACAAACATAGCCTTAGGGGAGGATTTGTCTATTGTAAAGCTTAAGTGAATTCTTTTTAGGAGTCTTTTTTCTGAGAAAGGCTTCTTGTGTTTTTAGCCAGGCCTTGTTCTGCTTAGACCAAGGGTGAACACTCAGTTGTTTATGGCATGGACTAATCATGCCCAATTTGACGGCACATATGGTTGGTGTAGACAATCAAGCCCAACAAGTGGCAGGCCAAGCTCAACAACTGGTTGGTATCCAAGATTCCTTTGCCAACTTTTTGGATTCACTTTCTTTGCAATTTTTTTTGTTCTTGTATACTTCATATGTGCAGGGTCTTTACCTTTCTTTTTACCTTTAAAAAAAAAAAAAATCTAGATGCTATATTTTGCATTAAACATGTTTTGCTTCTTTCTCTATTATTTGAAATTAATGTTGTTAATTAAAGCTAAGAATGCGGAGGGTCCTGATGAGATTTGGGTGATATGGAAGAGACTAGGATTTAGGATTGAAGATTCAAAGCTATGAAGCGATGTGATGATGTTAAAGAAAAGATGAGTTGGGTTCTGGGATAATTGCAGGAAAATAGGAAAAGGGGAAAAAAAACAAGTTCGGAAAAAGGGCATGCACAGGATGAAGGAAGAAGGAGAAAAGTATTGCAAGGAACTGTAGAAAAGAATTAACCATCCCCTTCCACACCTCACAACTGAAATTATGGGGGTTTACACTTCCTGTAGCTCTAGATGATGGCATACTTTGGAGGTATTCTCACTTTTTTTGCAAGGTCTTAGCAGTATGTACTTGCTACTAAACATATCTGTTGCATGGGTGTAACTTAGCTGTGTTGACTCAAAACTAGCCTGACTTATGGCAGGCTTGAATTTATGTCTTTTTGAACTCCATACATTAGGGATTGATTATATCCTCATGATGATATTTCAGAAATGAGATGTCCATTGAGGGAGTGTTGCTTGTATGGACACATAATGATTGTAAGTACCTTTGTTGGATCTTCTAGGAAACTGGTTCAACACCAAGAGTCCATTTGTTGTGTGGAATCCACATTCAGGAAAAGGAATGCATCTATGCTGATGGATGATTTTTAAAATAAGAAAATGAAAATTTAATTTCTAATATGGGGAAATACCAGAGAAAAATTGAAGGAGATCTCCTTCCAGAAAGAGAATGAAGGAAAAGGACAAATAAAAGAATGAAATGAAGGAAAGTAACAAGAATGTTCATCATCGCGATTGTAAAACCACAATACTATATTATTAAAGAATTTGGATTTTTTTGGATTAACAAAGCTGGTCTGTCGAGCTTATTTCTTGATAAATGGCATTAGAGAGAGAGAGAGAGAGAGAGAGAGAGAGAGAGAGAGAGAGAGAGAGAGAGAGAGCCATTTCCATCATTTTGAAGAAGTGCCAAATGTGAGCTTTTCGGTTGCTTTCAGTCTTTCAAGTGGAGATGTTGGATCAGCTGCTTTAAATGGCTGTGGAAGCAACCAAATAAGCTCTGGCAATATCACTGCCCTTATTTATTTGCATAGCATTATTTAAGATGTGCTAGTATATGAGCTACAAGTAAATAATTATTTAAGATGTCAATTTGTTGTGTGGAATGCAAAATGTCAAGCCTAAACTATCACAATTGATATCCATACCATATTTTTTTTTTATAAAGGTAATTTATTCACAAAAAAGGGCCGAGACCCATGTACAAAAGTATACCAATAGTATACCAATGTAAGCAAAAGAGCTATAAAGCCAAGGAATCTGGAAAGATTTGGAAGTTCATCCTGTCTTCTAAAATCTCCGGACTGCTCCAACAAAAAAGAAGCCCTATACAAGTGTTTTTAAGTTGTTCACTAGTGGACTGAAGAGCATCAAAAGTCCTTTTGTTTCTCTCTCGCCAAATAGACCAAAAAATAGCATGAGGAGCTGTGCTCCACACTGCCCGACCCTTCTTGTTTCTACTTCTACATCTCCATGAGTCCAACACATTACGCACAGTCTTGGGCATAACCCAGTGGACACCAAAAATCGCCAGGCAGCTAGCCCAAAGCTCGCTGCCCTGTAGTGCAAAAAAAGATGATCGATGGTTTCAGGCGCTGCTTTGCACATGACACACCAGTTTGCTAAAGAGAAGCCTCTCGATTGCAAAGAGTCCAGAGTCAGACACTTTCCCCATGTGGCAGTCCAACTGAGAAATGCAACTCTGGGAGGAACACTCATTCTTGTTCCCATACAACATAAGCTACAACATTGTGACATTTTTGAAAAAGCGACTGATGAAGTTCCTCTTTGGTTTCGTTAATCAAATTAGTGGCCTGGATTTGCCATTACTTTGATGGAGTTCTTATTTTTTTTATTCTTAGAAATTGGACAGAAATTTGTGCTTCTAGTTCTAAGAACAGGTGGTTGGGAGATCACTTTTATCCTCTTTAACTCATTAGCTTTGGGTTGGGGTTTGAGAGGTGTATAGGGAGGTATACTTTTGGGTTTTTTGTCACATTCATGTTTGTTCACAGGATGTGGAGATTTTTTTTTTTTTTTTTAAGGTATTTTTGGGTTAGGGATTTTTGTAAGCCTGAGGCTGTTCTTTTCCTTTGTTCTGTTGGACTCTTGGTCCCCATTCTTTTTCTCTATTCTCATTGATACAATTTGGATTTTATCCCAAAAAAAGAAAAGAAAAGAAAGTATCTTTCTTCTGTTCTGATTTAGGCATTGTGCACATGCAGCCAATTAGTAGCACCACCTTATTATTATTTATATTTTATTTATTTATTATTATTATTTATTTTTGGGGTGGGGGTACCGCTAATTAAAGTGCCCATGTTTAATATGTGAATGCTGTCCTACTGGACCATAGTAGAATTAGTTGAACTGACATGTAGTGATCCTTTTTGGTGCAGGTTCATCTTCTGCCATTTTAAGTCGTAAATTTATTGAGTTCTGTATCCTGGGTTCAGACAATTTACCGCGGACTGTACTGATGTACTTATCAAACACGCCTTCGTCCCTACCCGATTACTTTCCCACCGTTCTATGTAATTCTCAGCAGTTCAACAGGACTACTGTAAACCACAATTTACAGTATGCTTCATTGGAGCCCCGCCCACTCAGTTCTAGTGACTTCGATAGTATGATTCAGAGCGGAGCAGCCTTTGCCACACAATTCCAGTTAGATGATCCAGTCCTCGACCTCATTGATCAAGTGGCTTTGAGACGCAGATCTGGCGAAGCTGTTCCTGGTGGCTGGTGTTTAGGTGAATCTGAAAATGATACATGTTCAGTTTGGGGGGATGCTGATGTTTTGAGGCCTGGGCCTGGAGCACAAAGACTTGAAAAAAATATCGTCAAACTGCTTTCAAATGGGACTGTTCCGGTCTCATCAATGTATAGTTGAATGATCAATCCCCCCCACCCCTCACCTGAAAAATGAAAGAAAAGAAAGGAAAGGAAAGGAAAGAGGTCTGCTGCAGTTGCCCTTTCACAAGTTGAAAATTTTGTAACAAATTTCAATTCAATCTGCTGATTCTTTTACCAACAGTCGAGGTTTTTTAGCTCACTGAGGTTGAAATTGTTGTAACGTGAATTACACTTCACGTGCTGTTAAGAGTGTTCTTTTGTCCATATAGAGATGCTATTTTCTGACATTTGATCTCTTATTTTGTCAGATTTGAAAGGTATCTCATGAATCTCACTGAATGTGGAAGCATGAGTTGGGCCTTTAGCATGCCTGCTTGTTCAAAGAGCAGGATACCGCAACGGCCTCATTGGACGGAGGACAGGATACCACAATGGCCTCATTGGATGGAGGACAGGATAGGAGGACAGGATAAGAGGATTCATCCTCGAATCCAAAATAAAAAAAAAAAAAATAGAAAAACGGGAGCAGGATGAGCCATACAAATTTCAACGATTGATCTCTAGGAAAGTTAGATGTGGCTTCTTTCCAACCTGTTGTTTTATTCAACTTCATGAGTCTGTGGCTATCCAACTTTGGAACTGTATTTTATTTATTTATTTATTTAAACTATGGTTGGGGTCCTAGAGCAAGTCCATTTGGGCATCATACACAATGGGGGTAGCCATCCCTCAAATCCTTAAACCTCACCAACCCTTAAAAAGGCAGGGTTTGATGATTTGATCCCAGGTGCTTGGTACAACCACTCAAAGAGCTTGACCAGCATATATGCTAGGGTCGGCATCTCTATATGATGGGAATGGGCACACTGAAAATGCATATTTTAGGTCCAAGGGAGATACATTTTTGCCGAAATTACTAGCTTCGTTAGAGATTTGAATAGCAGTGTCTTCAAATCTTGAAACTTGGTGGAACCATGAAAGTAAAGGGAATCTTTCCGAGCACGATTGTACGGCCACGGACAAGAAAAATAGAAATGGAATGTTTGCAAAAGACAAACAACAAGGGTAGTCCCAGAACTGTCATTCTCCCAGGGACCAGCTCCCAGTTCGAAGGTTTATTGCTCTCAAACTAAGCAACTTGATAAGCAGGATATTTCCCAGCTTAGGCAAGATGTTGGTATCTCCAATTGAGCAGATAAGGAAATCATCCCAGGTCAGGATAAATTTCAAATCTGGGAATTATTTGGGATTGTTCAAAAAATAAAATGTAAAATTATTATCATCATTATTATTTAAAGAAAAAAAAAAAGAAAAAAGAGAAAAAAAAACCGACAGTTGAGATTAAATTTGGTAAGAATTTTGGCACTAATTCTGAGACAACTAACATAATCTGCCAAAATAAAAAGAAATGCTTTGTCAAAGACAATGGTTAAGTGCTGAGTTTTTTGTCTGACAAATCCTTTTAAGGGTCGCTAGTCGGTTATATACTGATGAAGTGATGCACAGCATGCTACATTTTGGAAGCAAAAAAATTAACTGAACATCTCAAGTTTCTTTTTGAAGATTTGGGATTTGCAACTTTTGGAACACTGCAGAGGGAGCAAGACATAATTTTATTGTAAATTATAAATTTGTGCAAGCAATCTCAAAACACATGTAGGTAAGGCAGAATATTTAGCTTCAACTAAAATTGAATCAAAATTGGACCATGGAAGGGACATTGACAAGATCCATGTTTCCAATGTTTTGCTTTCAGGACATTCTTAGCAATATATGAAGACACCATATCACATGCAGAGTCAGAAATTCAGGAGACATTCATCAAGTTCTGGATGTCAAAATATAGAATGATATATGGGAAAACTGGGGGCAACTCAGTCGTAGGAAGTTAGGAACCTGTCATTTTTTGGGTCTACTAAAATTTACAAACTCATCTTCCCATTTCAGCTACAGTTCTCGAATATGAATATTATCTTTTGAATAACTCAATTATTACAACAAAGATAACCTACATCAGACTAACCTTCAGGCTTACAGAGAGAACAAATACGCCTTCAGCACAAGCAACTCCAAGAAGAGATTTTCAGGCCACTCCACTTGTTTCTCTAGCAGTTAATCCTGTGCATTCTATGGGCACATCAGTGCTGCCTTATGGTCACAAAGATCTTTTCTCTCTCCATGTCTCTCTAATTTTTTTGCGGGCTGCCGAGGAGATTAGAATACTCCAAAAAATGTGGCCACAGCAAAAACAAGAAACAGTGCTCCACCCAAGTAGCCAACCTGATTGGAGATCAAGTCAGTTGCACATAAATCAAAATGTAAGCTACAATAACAAGGAAAGAGTATTGGCTCCTACCAGTTTTTCAGATATGTACTTGGCAAGAAATGCTCCTCCTAGAACTGCAATAAATGTTGCTAGTAAGTGTCCAGCAATGGCTCCACCTGCGACACCCCAGGGGGACTGTAGAGGGAAAATGTCAAGAATGAAATTTTGTTATGCTTAAAGTTTTGTGGACCGTTGAAGGATGGATTTGATTTTATAATTGAAAGTTTACTAATTTGCACCTGTGCAGCACCGAGAGCAATTGTTGCAAGCATTGAGCGGTCTCCCCATTCCTAGAAGCAATTACGATATTAATAAAATTGGAGTGTGTGCTTCAGGACATCAAACCTCTTAAATGCTTCATATATTCAAATGAAGTCGCTTATTAATCATGAATGACTGCAAATGAAAAAAAGGATTCAGCACCTCCACAATTACTCTATCTACAACTATGTTACATGGACTCGGGTATCGGCGTTGGGTGCAGGTATGTCTCTTGTGTCAGATTCATCCACTTTCCAAAGATTATTCACTATTTTGAAGTGTCGTGCAGGATTACCCACACCCATCTCACATGTGTCCGACATGGGTACTTCACACATTTTGAAGTGTCCATGTAACATAGATCTACAATCATGTTGCCACATCACAGTACAAAAGAGCTGGTTGCCCTCTTACCAACAGAAGTGATACAGGTGAATTAATAAAAATCTTAAATTCTGGATTAAATGATACCAGCAACATACATACTGCAATGTGGGCCAATAAGGTTGTCATGGCAACAAATTTGGAGAATCTGAACCTATGAAATAAATGTGCCTTGTTTTCATATTGAAGCAATACAAATCAGGTAGACATCTGACTTGAACAAGTGCTGCAAATTACTTTAACAAGATGCTTACAGCAAAAAATATGAGGCTGAATGATTTCCAGACAATTTCAAATGGATTTGAGAGCCGTTTCGACACCTGAAGACATTAAACACAGCATTCACTGTAAAAAAATTTGCCAAATGTAATTTTGATAACACCCCACTGGGCCAAATGGAGAGAGAGAGAGAGAGAGAGAGAGATCTACCTACCTACAAAGGACATGTGAACTATAAGAACTTGTAAAAGTAAGGAATTGCATTTCTGAACAAAGGCATAAGGCCTCATAAAAGGAGTGCTTTTTAACTAGAAGATTACCTTTTCCTTCACAAGTTCCTCAGCTTCAACAAATTCATCAAGTTCAGAGCCGCTCTTGTTGCCACTCTTACCTACATTTGATGGAAGGTCCCACGCATCTTTTATTGATTTGAGGCCGAAAAACATTAAAAGAGTTACTGCTGCATATTCTCCAATGGGCAAGGCTGTTTGAAGGATCACAGAATCACAAAGATCAGAATTCTTATATACAAAAACGATTGATGGGTGAATGCTCATCAAGCCAAAAGTACTATACGAATCAGAACCAATAAGAGGATTTGCAAGTTGATAAATCAATGCAACATAGATATATATAATATAATACAATACCATACAAAATTATGTAATGTTCTTATCATGATAAAAAGTACCATTTAAATTATCGATTATTTGTATAAACCTGATACACAAGTGAAATAGCCACCCACTGGAGGTAGGAATTTATAAGTTGAAAATGGAAGCAAATCAGTTTGGTGAAATAGAAAATGAATGGAATGTCTTTCACAATCTATGACATACAAGTACATTTGAAACAGTGTATAATCTATGATCTGTGGACACAGACAAGTGTCATGTTTCGACATGGACAGGGTGTTGAACACGGAATATTCTCAAAGTCTAGACATGAGGACATGGCTATGTGTATATATGAGAATTTCCTACATTGAAAAAAGGTAGCTACCTATTTCTAAGTTTTCATGTGGACAAGAGAGAGTAAAACTACGACAGAAATAATGACCATATAAAAGTTAGTTACAAAAGGAAATAATAAAATATTGTTTTAAGGTGGACACTGTGGTAAGTTATACAGGTGTCAGACATGAGCAAACATGAACATCGCATCAAAAACTTGTCAACATTCTGATTGCCTACAGGGAGAAGTCCAAGTCCTATATATCATCACGCACAAGTCATTAAGAAAATATCAAGGACGAGATTAGGTAGTCATCGGGCACTAGGAGTCTAGGACTAAACAATAACTTTCCCATCAAACCAGTTCAGATAAGTGGACAAGCTTTTCAGTATGATATCATCAAGTCAACTGAAGACAAGCTGACATAAATTTTATACTCCAACTAGGGGCATAGAAAGAAATATTGACATCTAGACGTCTAAATTGTTTTTTGACGAAGTAAAGAGAACATCTAGACGTCTAAATTGATGATTAATTATTATTTTAAGGGTGTTTCAGCCTAATTACATGAATATATTGAAGGATTTCCAGGATTAACACTCATCTAAATCTAATAAGAAGTTTTTGCATGGAAAATACATTTTTGGAGAGAGTGCCATTAATTTAAGGAATTTCAGTTGCATGGTTGAATGGGACAAACAATTAATTAAGAAAGACCATCCCATTTTCGACAGGTGCAGGTGGTGATGATCACCCTGGGGTATGAGCCAGCGCCCTTGACAGGCACTCCAGGACCTGCCAATGCTCATAAAAAGATGGGTGGTCGGTCCTCCATTCATCCGTACTGAACTTCAATGTAAATATTTCTTTTCCAACGAGAACTTCTTACTATGCCATTTCTTTCTTGTCATTATTTGATTGAATTAAATTGCAACCGTTTAAAAAAAAAATGACAAAAATTCGGCAAGATATATGGTGATATGCAGTGAAGATCAACTACTCCACAGGTAAGGAGTGTTATGGTTCCAGATGAACATGTTACAAGGATAAGGGAATGACCAACAAGAACACTGATCGAGGCTTTGAGAAAACAGATGATGAACTACAATCTAACAATAAATATAGACTAAAACAAGGGAAATGGACAAACTGGGCTCAGGTAGCTGACCAAATACTTGATATAAGGTTTTTTAAAATGGAGTTGAATTAATTCGTTGATCAAAATCTCCCAAGCATTCTGCTAAAAGCCAACACTGGAATGCTATGATTTATTTTCTCAAATAAATGAAAATAATATGCTATTAGTAATACCGTTTATAGCATTTGTGTTCATATTGTTAGTTGTTACTTAATTTAATTCATCATCAACCATATAGTAAATCTGGTGAAATTGAGAGATGACAGGACACACAACTTACTTGTCTGAAATTGAGCAGGCACTGAATGAAATATCCGTCCTATCACGACTGACAGAACTGTCATAAGTGAAAGAGCAGCCATTGATCCCAACAGAACCTGGTCATTGATTCAATAGCTCGTGAGATCAACCAATGTCCAGAAGTAAATGTTCAATAGTAACCAACATAAATGAGTTAAATGAGTTAACATGGTTTAATTAAGGCCAATTGTAAAATACTCCATCCCATCTCAGCTATTCCAGTTATAATACAAATCTACTCCAAATCAAAGTAAGTGCAAATGCATACTTGGAATTATTCTAAATAATAAAATTAGAATATTCAATTTTATAGAAGCACACATTTATTGAATTGGATATTAAAACATAAAGAGTGCATTTACAAAGAGAAACCACAAATAGGTGCAAAAAATACTAGTAACAGATAATAATAATAATGTTGTCCAAGTTTACAAAAAATAAGGCTACTCTGATATACTTGAAGTAACAAACAATGGAGCTCCAAAAAATCATCTTGATCACATTTTTCTCCTTTACCCTCCCCTCATAGAAATTATATCTTCAAGAAAAGCCTACTTTCTTCTTCCATAGTTCTTGATATACGGTGAGCAGAGAAACTCTCCACATGCTAGAGCATAATGCTTGTTCACTGTGGTCAACAACTGTTTTATACCCTATACAACTCAACTGAACTCAAGATAGCTTATTCCCAATTTTCTTTTTCTTTTTTTTTTCTTTTTTTTTGTTGGGGGGGGGGGGGGGGGGGGTCAGTTACATGATTTTTTTTTTCCCACCATTTTGCTTTATTCAAGATTTCCAAATCTGCACACATAGGAAACTTTGGAGGAAATATTCTCGTAACTAAGAGGATTTAGTAGGAATGAAGTTCCTTAGATTTTGCCCAATCCATCTTAGCACCCTTGGAAAAGGCATCTAGAAGGGTGGGGCATCCTTGGGGTTGGATTCCTACTACTGATCAGAAAGAAAAATAAAAAAGGTTACATGGAATCTAATATTAATAGAAATGGGTTTATATGTCGTTGATTTGCATGGTGATGCTCAATCACTTTTATTATCATGCTGTCAGTTTGCTTCAATGATCTTTGACAATATCCTACCTAGATTTGACATTTTATGGTTCCCAATAAAAACTACAGAGCTTGTTGGAGGCCAAAGTGGTGAATAGCACAGCTTAAAACCATAAATAAGGACCATAACTATAAGTAGTACTACACTCTTGATTTTAAAATACCAATTCTTTATTGAACCCTATAAATTGCATGAAATTAGGATACTCAAAATTTAGGGGTCCAAGAGTTCACTTGAATATAATCAGTGGAAAACAATGTAAATGAGTGATCCTACTGAATTGGGCTAGGTCCATCCAGTCATCTCTCTTGTTTTCTGATTTTCTAAAGGGATAATTATTCCTCCAACTTCATAGAGTTGAGATTTTTTGTTAGTTTCAATGGTTTTCCATGTCATATTCTCCTATGATCCTACATATAGACATAGAAAAAATAAAGCAACCTTTAAACTCCCATTAATAGAGAGATTTAAACACAATTTCAAACCTTATTTCAGAAAATGATATGAAAATGAACATGGGAAAATAGACTAAAAGATAGAGGATCATACCAGTCCCTTCTCATACTGCATGGCCAGAAGTGCAGCAATAAAAAAAGTCTGCTCAATTTAAAAAGAAAAAAAGAAAAAAGAAGAAGCACAATTTAAGCTCTGTTTCAACTTTTAAAGCCAAAAAGGGTATAATTAAACTATATAGGAAACAAGAAACATAATTAACCTACATTTCTAATATTGAAAGCACGATGATAGCATAGCATTCTAAGAAATAAAAGGAAATGGCAGGAGGGGTGTGAAGTATCTATCCATGGGGATGCTGAGTGCATCAAAGCACACAAAAAGGAGAAAAATGAAAAGATCTAAATCAGGAGTTTAATAAAAATGTAATATGCTTGTATGATAGTAAGTGTGTTGGATTTTTTTCAATGCTTGTATGATAGTAAGATTTTGGGGGATGGGAATGATTCCTTGGTTTGGCGTAAGGATTCTAAAGGATCATTCTCCATAAAATCTTTCTATAGCATTCTGAGACCTCAACGAGTTCCTTTCCTCCCAGCTTTGGTGGCAAGGAAGATGCAGAAACGGTTGATCACCTCTTCATCCATGCTTGGTGGCAAGAAGCCGTTGGATGCTCACCTTAAATATTTTTGGGATCCATTGGGTTCTGCCTGTCTACTTATAATCTTTTATCGGATTGGTGGTTTAAAAGGGGCACAAAGGAGACTAAGGTGATTTGGAGAATGGTTCCACGTGCTATTTTTTGGTGCCTTTGGAGAGAAAGGAATTGTAGGACTTTTGAAGGGATTGAAATGTCTACAATTGCTCTTAAATCTTTTTTTTATTAAGACCCTTTTTTGTGGTATTGTAGTTACTCTAACATCCATAACCCCTCTTTTGTATGTTTTGTTGATTCCCTTAAGTTGTAAAAGGGGTTTATGGCTTGTTCTTGTATATGTCTATGTGCATGGGCTAAGCCCTTTTTGTTCTAATATATATTTACTTCATCAAAAAATAAAATAAAAAATTGTACAATGTTTTCTTTTGTTATTTGATTGAATTTCCTTTTTGTGGGAATGAGACATGTGGACTGTTTTAGTTGGACTCAAACCAAATCGTCAATAAAGTAATGAATCCTTTCTGCTCTCTTCTTTTTAATTTTCTGTAAGTCTATTATAAGCACCTAAGTCCACTGAAATTTCATTAAAACCTATGACAAATCAGATGCAATGTTAGAAACGGAAAAGTGGGCTAGCCTCAAAATCAAGGGTCAGTCCCAAACCTGGTTTCCTTTGTACAACAGTACGGAGTTACATGTAAATGGTTCTCTCTATAATGAGAACAAAGCTGTAGCCTGTAGGTAATGCACAAACAAAAACATCCCCAAGATCTCTCTCTCTGACCCTAAAATCCTTCACCAATCAGTGATCATTTTATCATATATAATTAGTCCATGATTTATCAACCCTCAGACCAGTCCTAATTTTCAGAAAAATACATTATTAATTTAATTTTCCACAGAAAAAATGAGGGGGTGGGGTTACACTTTCACTGCCTCAACTATACACCCTTTTGCACTTAACATCCTAAACTCTATTTTTTTTTTTTTTTTTTGAAACTGTGAAAGTGTAATTTCCCCCTGCGCCAAAAAAAAAAATGGTGATTAGGGTTGGTGATTTTGTAACTACACAAATTGCAGGCAATAACCATTGCTGAAAATTGTATAGTGCAAAGATGAAAGCACATAAACCTTATGATTCAAGCCTACAAATTATTCAATGTTGTATAAATATACCATGTGAGGCTCTAAAGTCACTAAATATTCACATAATTGATTTGTAAACATAATGTGTCTGTTAGTACCAAGAAGTTTCTAGAGGTTTATAAGTGTACAAATGTATATAGGACATTGTGTTTTGCCAACACTTATATATCATACTTATATCTTACTCCCTCTGTTCCTAATTGACTCTCCCCTTTGAAAAGACACGTTTTTTTAGGAGACCCTATTAAATGCTTTCACATCAACACATATCTTTCAACATTCCAAGTTTACCCTCAAGTGTACAAAACATTATAAATGGAGAGAATACCCTTTCAAGGGTATTTTAGGAAATCTAATATGAAAAATCATCGACTTTTTGAATGTGACAATAATTTTGGAACATCCCAAAAAGGAAAGTAGGACACTTAAATACGAACGGAGGGAGTATTATATTATCAAAATAAGCTCTATTTCAAGCTTTCATGCATCTGGTTTACTCTGAGCCTTTTTTTTTTTTTTTTTTTTTTTTTTTTTTTCCTGATGAAGTACTATGAAGTCTGAACTTTCACATTGTTAAGGTGTCAAGAAAAGTAAAAACGAACCTCCCTAGATTGTATGACAGGCCCCTACTAACAGGAAAAGTAAGAAAACAGAACATACTCAAAAAATTCAGCCATAGAATCACTTATATTGAGATAAATAAAAAACATGGATCCAGTCCACAAAGAAATGCACTATTCACAATACCACCGATTTGACCTAAAGGTAAAAAGAAAAAGAAACATAAACCCATCTCTGATAGATAAGTTACCTTGTCCCCAATTTCAGAAACAAATATCAACGTGAATGCAGCAGTGAAACCCGACTTGGAAATTGCTGCTAACAGTGATGAAGGTCCTCCTTTTACAAATGCAATCAGTGAAAATACTAAAGCACTTCCAAATAGCACGAGAGCGATGGAGAGAAGATAAGGAATTTGGTTTGGAGGCTTCTCACTGCCAAATTATGAAGATATATACATGAGCTTGGAATGACTTATGAAGGAGGTCCATTATGCTCCAAAAGCATTAGAAGATATGATAACTTCTGATGCATTGAATTACATGACATGCGAGATCATTCCAGAGAGAGAGAGAGAGAGATAAAACAGGCTCCCATTAGTTAATTATCATTGGAAAGCGAAATATAATTTCCGTAATCAAATTCAACCTAAAAATTGGCCTCATCTGAACTGAATATAAATTAAATCTCTTACTTAACTAATTGAAATTGACCTCTTGCCAGAAAATTCTTGTTGATATTTTTCTGGTGCTTTACAACTTTACATACATCATACATGTAGTTAGCAGAAGAAAGGAAAAATATGTTCAAACTTGCCTTGTTTACTACTCTAAGGATAGCATACACCTCTTACATTTCTAAGAGGGGAGAATCAAGAAGATCTACTATAAAATTTATTTTCACTCATACAAAAGAAGCTCCTCGACAGAGTAATAATTTTACAAAAGGATATTAGTTTCCATTATTATAATATAAGTTATTATATATCAGAAACTTAAAGAAAATTAAAATTAACAAATTTTTGAATCCTTATTTTTGTTCATGTAAGCAAATGCAGCAACGTAATCAATTGGTATAAGAAATATATGATTCCTAAAGCTTGACTAGCATCCACAAGAGCCATATATATATATATATATATATAATGAATATCATAGAATCCGTTTCACAATCAAAATTCATATATAGGTATAATGTCAACATACAAGTAATGGTATCTTAATATTTTATTCAACAATGAAACTATCGTCTTCTATTATCACCATATCTATCTGACATAACTTACATATCAGAGGAACTGTCACTAGGTGGACCATTGATAAAGATTTTCTGGTTGTCATTTTCCTCCCTCCCTTCGTAGTTCCCCGATCCAACACCCACATTGGATGCTTGAGCTCTGATTGTGTGGCACACTGAGTTCAACCTTGATACTTGTCTAAACCTCACTATAATTAATTTAGGAAAAACCTCAATAAATAAAACAAGAAAAGTGAATGCAAAAAAAATAGATAGAGAAAATTTTGCAAACAACTTCAGCACTATAAGCAACATTAACTCAACCGAAAAGTGCCATATCCTAACTATAAAAAGGAAAATGCAATTTTAAATAAATCAAAGTTCAACAACATTTATTTACCAAATTGGATTCTAGCTATGTCTGAGTATGGGTGTCAATCTTGGTATGAATGTGAATCCAACCCGTTTATGGTAGGAACTTGAAGTGCTCTAAATTATGCTTCCCTATATTACTTTGTGTGAGACAAGACCATTAGATCCAACCAACACAATAGTAAAGAAAATAAAGCAAACACAAAAACACAAAAACACAATAAATTTACATGGTCTTGCAGAATGCCTATGTCTGTGGAGGAGAGGAGCAAGAAAATATTCTGTGAGAATTAGGATTACGAGAATTCTGCCACCCCAACTCTCTTCATCCAAAATTCCAATGTCTCATTACATAACCCTGAGCTGAATACCCACCCCCCAACCTCCACCACCCCCTCCCAAATAATAATAATAATATAGGCTCAAGCAGCCAAGAGAGAAGCCCAAGAACCCCAAGTAAGGTGGCATCGCCCCTGTACCAGCACTTGTCCACTCCCCACCAAGTGAAACAGAAGCGTTTGGATACCAATATCCATTAAATGTATGCGAACAAGGAATAAACAGAATAAAGACATCTATCACAACACTTCTGGGCTGGGGGTGGGGATCTAGAGTATTCTGTTATATTCCAGTGGACAAATCCTAATCTCTAGTCAAACAACGAGAATATATTTTTCAATCAAAGTTTAAGACAGCTCCCTATGAAACGTTTGTATGTCAATTCATTAAAAGAAAAATACTATCTAACCAGGATAGTGCTGGCCAAAGAGGATTCAAACAAGTCAGTGCAATTGGCAGTACCTCATGTGGTTGAACTTTTCCCATTTAGCTATCAAATTAAGGCCAGGCCAGACAGCACCTTGATCCACATCCAAGATGGGTGGCACCCCCAATCAAACAAAAAAGAAGGGTTTTAAAAGTCATTTATGAGTAAGTTAAATGTTTAACAACTTATTTAGTCATAATGTAAAGATTATGCCAAGTTTACATTTTCCAATTAAAACAAATGTACATAACCAAAAAAAGAAAAAAAAAATGTGGGATGCCATTAAGACATTGCATTGTAACTGCTATGTATGAAAGCTCTCTCCTTTCAAGTACTATGATGCTAATGAGTGTATATAATTGTATATTTTGCTCTGATTTATGTCAAAACATTCATGAAAATGTTTACCAGTTGCATTTACAATCACTACTTTAAAATATTTTGAAAAAAAATTGTTTATGGTTTAGCAGTCAAATGGTTCCTTTTTACATGGATTCAAGATTCTCTGAAACCAAGTCTTTGGCATTAGGTAAATAGATGGTCATTGGTTTGTTACAATGGTTATCTCACATGAACCAATACCTTGAAGTGAAAAAATTAACTATAAAATGAGGATTTGAAGAAACATTGAAAGATCTCCACCTAGTATTGAAAATGTTACTATCTCTAGAATTAAGAAAATGTCTTACAAACGAAATTCTGAAGATATATGCAACCATACCAACAGTCACAAAATATTCTATAAATAGACAATCGTAGATTAGTTTGAGACACAAAAATATCAATTAGAAATCACATCTCGTTCTTTTAAGCATTAACCACACTTTGCTTTTCTTGCATTTTCAACTCTTCATCTCCAACTTTCTCTCCTTAGGGTATGGTGTAGGTGTTCAAGTTTAACACTCAATAGCAAATGAATTCAACCAAGGGGAAATTTCTAATCCTTGTTTTTGTGAGATGTTTGATTATTTATAGAACTTTCGATTGCAAGTTTTCCACCCTAATATTCTCTGGAATTCTAAACCACCACTTTCAATTCATTTCGACTGCCACCAATCACAAAGATGACCGACACCAAGAGTGAGTTCGTATGAACTGCTTCGAATTAACAGTTGATTTACCAAACAGTTGAATCATGTTTCAATTCATCTCTACTGTTGCCAATGACAAATCCCACTAAAAGATTTCATATACTCTAATTTTAACAGTTGATTTACTCCCTAATTGATTTGATTAGTCCTCCATTGACCCTAACATATTTCAAGCCAGATTGCTCAAGTTCCAGTGTTCTAATATAGCAATCAAATTCCACCAATTCCAGTATAATCCCTGTTGTCACCAATGATAAAACCCAGTAACATAACAATGTTTGACCGTCCTTATTTTTTAAAAAAAATTAAAGAAAAAATCTCAATTGATCCTAAAATTTCTCAACTCACATTGCTCAAATTCAACTTCAATAAATAATAATAATAAAATTCCACCAACCTCAAGTTATCTCCTCTACAACCAATGACAAAACCCACCAACACAGACCCAGTTCATGTACCCGCCTTCCGTTTAACAGTTGACTTTATTTTACCTGAGCTGATTAATGCCCAATTGACTTAAAAGTTTCAACCCAGATAGCTCAAATTCATCAAATATTCATGAACAAATTATAGCATAATCTATCTTCAGCCATAGTGAAACCGCCCATGTAAGATTCCCTGAAAACAGTCAGAAATTTTTTTAAATAAATAAATAAAATTGGAGAACTTACATGATGAGGGTGAGGTGGTTCTTGTGGATGTAGTGACACAGGATGGCAATGAAGGTGCCAGACCCAACACTGGAAGATTTCCTCTTGAAATAAATGGTTTATGCAGAGCTCGCCCCTTCATTTTTGTTTTATTTTTTTTAACAAAAATTCTGAAACTGTTCTTTCACAACTTCATCTCAATTCACCTCAGAACCCTAACCCTAATTTCATATATAAATTTATGCAGATAAATCTGCAGGAAGAATAGGAAGTGCTGAATCAAAAATTATCCAAGTACCTCACTGGCTTGCCTTACTCTTTGAGGTGCCAAGTTTTTTGAGGGGGTAACGGTGTGGCTGCCACGCGTATAAGTAATGGGAGATAAGGGAAGTAAGCGACGACGTTTGACAGGATACTCACATTAATTACTACGACGCTGTTTTGGAGAAAAACTTACACGGATTATGTGAAAGCTGAAAAGTCAGGCCATTTTACCTTACAATTTCACTTTCTTCCACTTTCATTTTGTAATACCATGTGGTCATATTGGTTATATAAAAAATGGAAAAATTATAGATTACTCTCCTGATCTTTGAGTGAAAATCACTTTTCATCCCCCATCTTCAAAATCGGATAAATAATCCCTTAAAGTTTAAAACATATTCACTTTACACCCTTCCGTCTAACTGACTTTATGATTTTAACAGAAAAAGTCATGTGTATTGCACGTGACCAACATAATTCACAAATAAGACCAAAATACCCTTATCTACCGTGTTACAGCCCACGTGCTTCTCACTCCCTCAGCCATTGGCTTCCTCCTCCATCTCCATTGTTATTAGGGTTTCAAGTGCTACTCCATTGTTGAAGCTCCATTGTTCTAACAATATGTGTATATATAATCATCAATCCAAAACAAAAAATTGTAGAGAAAGTTAGCAGGTCATCATCATCATCATCATATATATATATATATATACACACACACATAGAATGACCAATCCAAATTTTCTTCCAATCCACATAACCCCAACAGGCAACAGCACAAAACGTAGAAGAGAAGATGAGGAAGAAGATAAAATAGCAGATGAAGATGAAGTAGTAAGAAGTAAAAAAAAAAAAAAAAAATTGAACAACAGTTTGCTGGTAAGAAATCAGATCTCTGAGAATATCCAAACCCATGGGGGTGTTGAATCCACACTTGATCTGAGAAAAAAACACCCTCCCTAAGATTATATCATGACCCAAGGCATGTGTTTAAGGGCCAAATCCAGATTTGCATTTTTTTCCCCCAAATTACCTTGTTCATGCTTCATGCCCCTCGCCAGAAAAAATGGAAGATTTTTTCCATTTCCGTTATGCCTTGCTCATGAAGCATGCCTTGTTCCGTTATGCCTTGTTCAATCCAGATTTTTTTTCGGCATGCCTTGTTCATGCTTCATGCTCCTCGACCGAAAAATCTCACCGGCGATTGGACATGATTTGCATTTTTTTCTCGTTTCCCCTAAATTTTCTTGGCAACCAAACACAGGGTAAGAAAAACAACCAGCCTTGTGAAATCATCCAAGCATCGACCACCATCACCGTGCAACAACCAGCCCTGTGTCCACCGTCGATCTCAGAGCAACCTATACAAAACTCTAATCACCGCCACAGCTCCATTGCCAAACCCATATACAAAACCCTAACCCCTAACCAAACACAGAGCAACCAAAGCCAGCTCACAGAGTCGGAAGCCACCACACCACCCCTCTCTCAAGTTGTCAGCTATAACCCCATCGACGAGCCTTTCTATCGCCGTCAGCTACAACTGCCCAACCATCGCCGCCATAGTTCTCGGTCGAAGCAAATCCGACCCATAGCTGTTGATCTCACCCAAAGACCAACATTAACGAGCTCCCACCGTTGAGCTCCCCGCTAGTCGAGGACGATGTTAGAGATGACGGCGGCGAAGTAGTCGTCTTTGGACGCCGCTGCAACTCCGACGAGTTTTCTGTGGGAGTAAACGCCGAACGCCGATCGCCTCCTCCATGTAAGGATCCAGAGCTTCTCAAGGAAGCTTCATCTAATTGTTTGTGTAAAATAAAATGAGTATAAGGATGTAATTTTGCATCTTTAGATGAAAATATCTCAGGGGTATAATAGTCATTTCACAGATTCCGTTAACGGCGTAAGTATAAATTACATTTTTGAAATTTGAGGGGGTTATTTGTCCGATTTTAAAGATGAGGGAGTGAAAAGTGATTTTTATTTTATTTTTTAAGAAAAATTCTGAAATTGTTCTTTCACAACTTCATCTCAATTCACCTCAAAACCCTAACCCTTATTTCATATATAAATTTATGCAGATAAATCTGCAGGAAGCAGAGGAAGTGCTGAATCAAAAATTATCCAAGTACCTCACTGGCTTGGCTTACTCTTTTAGATGAAGTTTTTTGAGGGGGTAACTATGTGGCTGCCACGCGTATAAGTAATGGGAGATAAGGGAAGTAAGCGACAACGTTTGATAGGATACTCACATTAATTACTACGACGCTGTTTTGGAGACAAACTTACATGGATTATGTGAAAGCTGAAAAGTCAGGCCATTTTACCTTACAATTTCACTTACAATTTCATTTTGTAAGACCACGTAGTCATATTGGTCATATTGGTTACATAAAAAAATTTACTCGTTGTTTTGACATGCTTTATCTGACATTATGGAACCTTTTTTTTTTTTCCTTTTTTTTTTGACAATCAATAGAATTTACCTTTACCTCTACCTTTATTCCTAAATTCCTATTTTCTTAATATCTTCTAATATCAACAAATGAGTATCAATACTTTTCTATAAGATTGTTTGAATTCGAAATCATTAGGCTAACACGTACACCATCGATCCTGACATTATAGTTTAGAGTCCAACTATAATGAGGGTACTCTTATCGCTTATTCAATGTGCTCCTTCGTGTTTTTAGTTACTTGGGAAATGTAATTTAAAAGACAAAACAAAAGTATCATACTTGTTACTCCTTCCATTTCAAATTGACCATCCCTTTTGAAAAAACATGTTTTTTAAGAAAATCCTATTAAATGCTTTTACATCAATGCATATGTTTTGAGATTTCAATTTTGCCTTTAAGTGTGCAAAACATTGGAAAAAGAGAATACTTTTTTCACGATATTTTAGGAAATGAATAAAAAAGAACTAATGACTTTTGAAATATGACAATAATTTTGAAACATTCTAAAAAAACCAAAAGGATAGGCCACTTATTTAGGAACAAAGGGAATACATTTTCTCAATCCCATTAGTTTTTTTTTTTTTTTTGTTTATATTTGGTTAAGAATATGTTAAAATGAAATCCAACGGCAGTTGAAGTTTATGGATTACTATGGTCGATTAATGTTGAATGAAAAAGAACATCAAACTTTAATGAACTTATAAGATTAAATCACATGATTGTTTATAATAAAATTGTGTGCTTGGCATCCTTTTAAAATTCTTTATCCATCGTTGGTCACATGTATTGGGATTCATGTAATTGTGTATCTAACGTTGATCATATGTATTCGATTTCTCTATCCAACGTTGGTAGCTGTATGCCGCCTCTTCATCGGTTCTTCTATATAATTTATATATCTGTTTGAATGTCATTTGACGTGGCTTTCTCAAAATTGTCTTGTAGTTGAGGTTTTCATCAGTATTTGTAAAATGCAACTCCTCCTTACTTAGTGACAGTAATTTAGAGGGAGTAGGAGTGGAATTTGGTTCAGTTCGGTTGGATTTGATTTTATTTTGGAAAACCAAACCTAGAATTGATAGTATTATACTATTATTACCTAAACCATAGCAGTTTACATAAATCAAAGCTTAACCCACAGCCTTTCAATTTTGGAATGCAAAATTGGGGATGGATAGCAAAAAAGTGAAAATAGTAAAATTGTTACCCAATAAGCTAAATTAGCACCTAATTTTCTGGCTCTGCTCTTGGTTTTGAAAGAACCTACAATGCATTTTCATTTATCAGTACCCAACAACCTAATTGACCAAATCAGCTTTACTTATTGGTCCTGAGACATGTTATCAAAATCCGACTCATTCTCGCTCCCCATATAGGGCCACTGTCCCATGAGGTCATTTAATGTCAGGTTAATAGCCAATAGAGATTGGCTGGTTTTAAACCCAAGATGTCTAAGTTTACAACTCACCCTTTTGCCGCCAGGCCATGAGATTTAGATGCCTAAAAAATAGACTAAATTAACATCACAGAGTAAAGGGTTATACATTCAAATAACTTCTTATTTCAGATGGTGAATCTATCAAATAACCGACGAGGGTAGTGTATATGACAAAGGATTGTGTTTAGAATTTGGTCACAATTAAGTTTGAGTCTATGCTCCTTCAATATTGAATGCATGGATTTGTAAGTGATTTGCACATCATAGTAGAATTAGTCTTAATCTAATGACATGAGATACCTCTTGTTTGAAAATAAAATTTTATCAAACCTTATTTCATACTCAATTATGAATGCTTCTCAACCTATGGGTCAACGTCTGCCCACCCAAGGGTTTGGCTCCGAGTGGCATGGTTTGTTGTCCAAGCAAGTCATCTGACCAACTGTTCTGAGATTTTTCGAGAACCGGACCTATCTATTAGGTTCTGAGATTTTTTGAACAGGAATTGAATTGAGCCTTGTTCAAAATCAAACTCAACCAAACCAAACAATAATTTGATTCTAGATTTGACCCAACCTAAGTTATTCCCAGGAGGTTCCTAGGCACAGAAGTCAACAATTTATCACCAATTGTTTGACAATATATATATATATATATATTATATTATATTTATACTATTTATTATACTACCTATAAAAAGATGAATGTGAGAAAAACTTTTGATTGATTAATATACCTTATTTTAATTTTTAAATACACAACTACCCTTTTGCATATTTAGGAAATATAATAATATAAAACACATACCTTAATAAGAATTTTAAGGAAACTATACAACGATCCTTCTGCATATATAGGAAATATAACAATATAAAACACATACCTTAATAAGAATTCTAAAGAAACTATAATTCGTATAATACTTAAATAAAACCAAACCTAAATAGGAATTCTAAAGAAACGGAAACTATAATTCGTATATAATAAATAAATAAATAAACAAAAAACCATGTGCAACGCACGTGTGCACCAACTAGTGTATATAAAAAGATAAATGTGAGAAAAACTTTTGATTGACTAATATATCCTTATTTTAATTTTTAAATACATAACCACCCTTTTACATATATAAGAAATATAGCAATATAAAACACATACTTTAATAAGAATTTTAAGGAAACTATAATTCTTATAGGAAGTCTTTCTATGTAACACTGATTCTTCAATTAACACTTAACCCTAATAAAAACCCATATAATTTGAAACTTGTTACATCCTAGGACTAATGGCAACCGCATGTGTAGCCTCTAAGACACAAATTGTTTAAGCTATCATGAAATCATTGGATTGGTGTATACGAAGTATGGAATTATGGTGTTTGTAAAATATGTAGACTTGGCATCTTATATTATTTGGCATGTAATTTTCATATGTATAATAAATTATTATTATTATTTTTTATTTTTATTTTTTGTCTTCAAGATGGGGTGTAAACTGAATGGTTTTTCTTTCATCTTTACTCTTAACAAGTGCATACACAGACATACAGTCTCTTTGGTTTTATCATTGGTGAAAGTCTCTTTCCAATTAAATTTCCTTTTAATAGGGTTTCTTATTATTACTAATTTTGCGTTTTAAATCATGCATAATATGAACTATATTTGTTTATTTCTTCTTCCATTTTTTTTTTCTCCCTTTTAACTCCATTGGTTCGTGGTTCGTTTTCCACACTCTTCCATCGAAGACATCCAGGAAAAGTGAAAGTGCGTACAAGCACATTCTAATTTGGTTCAATGAGAGTCTTAACCATAAGCATGCTCGGTGAGATTTTAATTAATATTACTTCATATTATTTTTATGATTATAGGTTCGTTTTGATAACATTTTAGCAATAGGTTGTGCAGTATGAATTTTTTATTAGGTTCTATATGGGCGTCAAATTCGATATTAGATAATTCAAGAAATTTTAGATAATATTTTAGTAATGGTCATCATTACATGTAAGAGTAGAAATTCAAAATAGTATCAATTCATGAATTTCCAAGAATTAATCCTATAACATCAAATATAGTGATGGCTCTAATTTTTTTTTTTTTTTTTTAATGATAGATTTGTGTCTAAAATACTATAATTTTTCTTTTTTCAATTGTTTAAATTCTAATTAGACGTCCAAACAGACCCTTAATTATATGATTTTGCAGGAAAAATAATATAGCAGGAAAGATTTTTTGATTTTCTACTTCAATAGAACTATACCTATTTATTTTTGTGTTTTATTTTGAAAAAAAAAAATTCTCATAAGTTATGGATAGTCTACCTACCGAAACTGTATAGTCTACATAGATTTTTATTCAATGCATTTATCATATTCTTATGATTTTAATGCATGAATTGATAGGATAAAACATGAGTGGAGTAGTATTTTCCTAAGATAAAACATTTAGGCGCGCATCTAACATTTAAATTTGTTAAATCAACGTATATTTTCCTTGAAAGAAAAAAAAATCTATCACTTAAATACTTTCACGTGCAACGCACGTGAGCACCAACTAGTAGATAAATAAATAAAAAAAATAAAAAAAGAGAAAGGAACAGTACTACCAATCCAATCTAACAGGGTTTGGGACTCCAGAGCATATTGATTAAAATAATCTTTAGGAAAACTCGAATAATAATTACTCACATGGTTATGAACTTTTGATAACTCAACGAAATAAATTTCTAGAATGGAAAACCGACAGTGACTTTGTTTTTGATACCCCACAAAAATGTGTAGCATATTTCAGTCTCTAGGATGAATATTAGAATGAGTCTTCTTAAATGGACTTGGACCCTCTATAGGTTTTTTCTTGTAAGGATTTCGTATATTTTTTCATGCCTTAAAAGGGTTGATAATCCAATAGTTCTTTATTTTTTTATTTATTCATAAAACAAACTATCCAATAGTCAAAAAAACCCAACAAGATCTCTTAATAAAAAAAAATTAAAAAAAAATTCCTTATAAAGGATCCAAGTTATTCTTAAATTGAATTATATGGGTTGTGAATCTTTGGTGAAAGTCAAACAAGAAATACTAAAGCATTGAATGACAGGAATATAGAGAAGGAAGGTATCTTCTTTAATAAAATTTTAGGGAAGTTGGCCGCGTCTATGGTTGGAACTCAAGTTTGGATGAGGAGAGAAGATGGAATTGATAGTAGGCCTAACTTTTATTGGAAAGTCATGCGAACTTTCAAATTCGCATATCATGAAGGGTAATTTCTGACAATGATGTGATTTAATTGATTCAATACATTTATATATATATGTTTGTCAAATGATAGGAGAACACACATCCACGTGAAGTCGAAACTAGGATTGCAACTTGGGTGGGTTGAGCCCGCCCAACCTTGAACCCAACCCGATCAATAGACGAGTTGGACAAATAGTTTTCATACATTGGGTTGGACTTGAGTTGGAAAATATCAACCCGATTTAAATCGGGTTGGGCTTGCGAAGATGGTTGGTTAACCCGAACCCAACCTTTATAATATATAATTTTAAAAAAATATTTTTATACGCATTAAATATGACATCATATGGTTTTTAACTATTGGTCATTTGGTGTAGACATAAGGGGCTTGTATGATAAATTACTGGAGGAAAATGTGCAATCAACTGGAGAAAGATGTGCAGCCAAATTACCTTCTATTGTTTTTTCATCTTTTTTTTTTTTTTAGGGGTGTTAAAAAGGGAGCTTTATTTAGACTGTTAGTTCTAACCTTGCGTTTAGTAGTTATAAAATCTCATCTCTTGGCAAGAAAAATAAAAAATCTGTAAAATCTACTAGAATCATGGAATTATAATCCATATTTGACCTAAAAGGCTCTTTAAATAAGTGTCCATGAATGTCAATTTTTCTTTTTTTTTTTGAGTTAGTTTTATCATTTTGGCATCAGAGTACTCTGCCACCACTTCTCTCTTCTTTCCCAGTCCCCTATCCGCTTACTAACGAGTAACACCGTTGATTTTATTAAAGCAGGTTAATCAATTGAGTTTGGATAATTAAGATTTGTAGGCATATGTAACAATGCATTTTTATTTTATTGAAGCAGGTTTGCTAAAGATGAAAAATAAAAAATGAAATTAATAAGCTAACCCGCACAACTCGACTTCAACCCGCCCAACCCGAGCATGGGTTGAGCCTGGGCTAGGAAAGTTCAACCCGAAGTATGGGTTGGGTTGGACTTGGGCGTAAGGATTTACACTTAGGGTTGAGCTTAGGTTGACCTCTCAACCCGCCCAACCCGCCTAAGTTGCAACCCTAGTCGAACCAAAACCTCTATAAACCTTACACCTTATTAGAATAGATATGCATTAAACTCTAGAGTCATTGACTGCTCATGTCACATAGTTCCAAAAAAATGATTTGACATTCAGAATTATAATTACCATTACAAATGTGATATAAGTGTATTAGATCAATTATACCACATTATCATGTTACATGGTATAACGATTATACAAAATAATTTCTCGTAATTTCCTCGTAGCGATACGATCAACTTTTTTCCTAAGGTATGTGACTATGTAAGTGTTCTCAGATTCTAAAATTACAAATAGGTCCAGTTACGGTAAACAATTATAATTTAACAAAAATGATTACTAATTTATTAATAAATGACTAATAACTTAACTAAGAATGACTACTGACTACAATAGAACTACAATTGTTTGCCATAGCCAAACCTATCTGTAATTCTCCCTAAGGAGGATACAAAGAGTGGCTTCGTAGCTGTGTCGTAATACTGACCCAACCAATTGTCAATTGACGTGAGGCTTGGAAAAGCGACACATAACCAACCTATGTTCTTGGTTATCTAATTCACCCAACCAACTTACCTATGAAGGTGGTCTAAGTGCAACCAACCTCTAGAGGGGAGTCGAGCCATGAATCCATGACCCATGAAGGTGATCGAACCACAAGGTTCTAACTCAACCTCTTACCAAGCTTACTAGTTGGAGAGTGATGTCTATATTTATAGCGCAGTCATTTTTTCTAATCAGACTATATGGGATCTTAGGGGATCGAATGCAGCTAAGGGTGCATAGTATGGTCCTAATGTGGCCCACACATCGCAAGGCTGGTCCAACTCTGATACCAATTGTAATGCCTCACCTCCACCACTAGCATAATATTGTCTGCTTTGGGTTACCGCTTACGACTTCAAAACGCGTCATACTAATTGAGGAGGTAAAGTCTACATATATAGCACAGTTACTTTTTCTAATTAGGCAATATAGGATCCCAGGGTATTACAGTTACTGTTTGCTATTTTTTCTTTAAATAGTATAAAATACTATACTCTTACTGTTTTTTCCACTTCTTTTATGATTCTTATATTTTAAATTACTCTTATTGTTTTTTTTCCTTTCTTTTTTGGTTCTTATTTTAAAATTTTGTTTGATCAATTTTTTAAAATTAGCATAATATAGTATTTTTTGGATGGTAATCCTCTATTTTATGACACGAAATATGGAAAGCGGATTTTAAGTGACACGGTTGTAAATATTTTGAAACCTAAAAAATAAAAGTAATTTCGTCCGTTTGGGGCTTAAAAGGGGTTATGAGGTTAACATTTTTGTTTGTGATTCAATTGTAAATGAAATGTTAGACTACGGGGATATGACCAAAACACCCAAAAAAAAAAAAAAAAAGTAATAATCTCTTTACCTACTTTGAGTAAGGGTGCAAAAAGGGGTGGTAATTTCTCGTTTTATGTGCTCTTCCATTTTTTTTGTTTATTTCAGGCATGTGATTCAAGATATATGTCACGTTAACGTAATAATATGTTAAGATCATTTTGTTGATTAAAATTTAACTAAAAATGCGTTAAAATGGGTTCATTTACATAGTTGAAGGGAGAATTGATCAAATATTGTTAGTGAGTGAGAATACTAAATTTGGATCGATGTGTGTGAAGCATCCCCATGATGTTTTTTAGAATACTAAATTTGGATTAATGTGTGCGAAGTAACCTTGTGTGGAAATATCACGAAGTGGGTAACTCCGTATAGGCACAAGAATTATCTCAAATTAATGACAATCAGCACGGGAAGGCAAAGTCCACCACAACAACAGGGCGAGCTCAATATATGCTCCAGTTCAGTCAAGTCAAGCCAAGACACTCGTTGGCCTAGCCTGGGCATCAGAGCGAGCTCAATCTATCAACAAGTCAATCAACACATAAACAATAACCAATCTTCTCGCAGGACGAGGCATAAAACAGTTATCTGAACCAAGGGTTAAGCCATTGATCACGATCAAGAAACTCTAATTAGACGGTTACCTTAACCCGAGGTTAACCTATTGACTACAGTTAACTAACCCTAGTTAGGTGATTATAGAGCTAACCATGGATAGATCTAACCTAACTTAAGCGGTTACTAGATCTAACTCAGGTTTGTTCGTACAAGAGACTATAAATAACACACTCAAAACTAATGCAAGGTATGCACAGTAGCCCTAACTTCATCTATTTCTTTCCCTTCCTCTATTGTTACTAACTTAAACTTTGGACAAGGTTTAGTTGAATCCATTTCGGCCTCCCTCTAACCTATTTTCCCGATTGTGATTGCAAATCAAATGGTGGAATCAACTCCATTCTTCAATCCGTGTTCGTAGTCCAGATTTTGACCCACCCACACAAACCCCATGATGTTTTTTTAGATAACATTTTTTTATGTAAAATCCTTGGAAGGACTTTTATCCAATAATAATAGAATCAAAGGCAATGATACACAATACATGTGCCTATACAAACACCATGGCCATCCTTTAGAGTAAATTGTGGGATAATGGGTTGGTGACATAGCCTTATCTTCTAAATTTGGTTTAAATTTTGGGTTTAAGAGTTTATAGGATAATTTTTAGTTAAATCCTTTTTCCTTTTTTTTTTCTTGGGTCAAACAATAGGAGAACACATATATCCAAGTGAAGTCGAAACCAAGACCTCCACAAACTCTATAACCCTATTAGGATGGAACATGCCATTAGACCTAAATGACCCAATTAGTAGAAAAATCAAAAGAGCACTTTTTCTTCTATCCAAATTTGGATTAAATTTTTAGAAACTATGAGAGAGACCGAACCATTTTTGGCTTTCTATAATAATATATGGCAGTTAGAAAATAACGTATATAATTTAGGGTTAGGATCAACATACACACTCTTTTACATAAATTCTTACACAAATTTTTAGATGACTCATCTTCAATTCATATTTTACGAAATCCACTATTGCATTAGATAGTCTTTCAACATAAGTCATAGATGTAAAAAATCAAGTTCATCCGAAATTAAGAACCGTTTCATCCATAAATGTGAATTTTTAGTGATTAAAAAGATAAGCTTCTAAATCGAATTGCAACAAATCTCGGATCAACTTGATTTTTTGCGTGTATGACCTATGTGGAAAGACTATCTAATTCAACGGCAGATTTCATAAAATATGAATTGGAGATAAATTATCTAAAAATTTGTGTAAGAATGTGTGTAAAAAAATGTGTATGTTGATCATAACCTTATAACTTATATTAGCATCCGCATTAAAAATTATATTATATACATTGATAAGATATGAAATACAATAAACTAACTAATACACAAGATATAGTTTCCAATATATAATATTGATATAACTTATATAAACACATTATAACAACAAATTTATATAATATCTTATAAAACAAAGGGAGAGTTTATCAATACAAACAAGAGCCCTCGAAAACATGCCTTCTCTACCCACTTATTTGAACGAACGAAAGAAATAATAATTATTTACTGTTGCAGCACGTGGCTCTCACACTCATGGGGACTTAGATGAGAATATCCATACCACCTACCCTACTAAAGGGACACGTGGGTGGACCCCTGCACATGCAATAAGATCATGGACGGTGGCTCCCACCACATTTAAAACACCGAAGTGCTGCTACTACAAGACGTCGGGAGGGATCAACCAAGATTACCGCCGCCACGTGCGGTGTCGGGGGGGTCAAAGATTTTCAAAATTTCAAAAAACCGTAATTCCGACGTGTCCATACCTCATTGGACGGATGACGTGTGTGTTGGACATTATTGGGCGGTAGCATCGTTAAGGTCGTCGAGTTAGGGCAGGCCGTTGCGTAAGTGGCCCGCACCTAATAATGTCACCAGAATACCCTCACTGTTCACACATTGTTGCATTTGTATCCCTCTGTAAGAAGGTAGAGAGACTTTTACTAGTATATGGTCACGTTCACAGGAAGTATGGTGTACTGTTATGACAGCTTTATGATTTACCCTTGATGGGTCCCATATTGTGAGTTATCATGAATCAAGTTGTGATTATAATCTTAAATGGGTACAGAGAATTTCCTTCTTTGTAACCAAGTTTATATATCTATGATATAATATTGACCTATCAGATGGCTCTTACAAAATTATTCCATCAGTTCCATATGGATGGTTTTCCTGTTTATTTTGGACCATTTTAAAATTATTGTCTTAATAAAAAAAATCAATGATTTCATTTTTGTTTTACCAAGATACCCATTCCTATGGTACTGATTATATGATATAGACAAAACGACAAAATGATAAAACAAACTCAATTAATGATTTGTATTACACTTGAATGTAAAATTAGAATATTAAAGTATAAATATAGGTTTGAAAGCATTTAAAAAGGATTTCTAAAAAAAATTATGTTTTTTCAAACATGACAAGTGCTAATGGCCTTCGAGTCTAATGGCATGTCCCATCCCAATTAGGGTGTGGGGTTTGCAGAGATCATAGTTTCGATTTTGTCTAAGTGCACGTGTGGATGTGTGTGTTCTCTTATCGTTTGAAAAAAAAAAAAGAACATTTGTGTGTGGACCTCCTCATTTATGTGTTGTGTGTTCTTCATATGTATTAGTGAAAAAAAGAGAAAAAAAAAAATCAGATGATTACGATAGCTATAATTATGAATTTCATCACCACCGAAACTAACCAATTTGGATTTTTCTAAGCGTTGATGGACAAGTGTTAACAAATGCGAAATAAGCGGAGTGGTCGTATTCGTAACGGAGGGATTAGTCGAGTGGAAAGTCTGGATGATTTGTTTGGAAATTTGGAGAATCATTCATGTAGGTGTATGAAAAAACCATGGACCATCATCACAGGATATAACTGCCCACTCACCCGTTCAAAAAGAAGAAACTAAGTACACCGAAACTAAATTACAACCATTGACTGTCTAATTATCGGATGGTCACAATTGGTCAAAAGATTTTTTGACTTTTTCCTTCACGCCAACCTCAAATGACTGGCTGTATATGCCTATACATGAAGTGGCCTTGGGGCATGCAGGTGCAAACAGATAACATGGGCTACCACCGCAGAAGATAATTCACCCTCTATACGTTAAAAAAGGGAAAAAAAATTAAAAAGACCAAAAATCGACATCCCCTCGTTCCCACCCAAAAAACCCTGCGGCAATCGTGATAATATAGCCAAAAGGAGAGAGAGAGAGAGAAAAAAAACCCTTCTCTTTCTCTCTCTAGACTTTTTTTCCCCTCTCTAAAGCGGAACCCTTGTTGTGCTCTCATCTTCTTTCCTTCTCTCTCTAGAAATGGAGTCTCTGGAAACAGCGGCAGGTTTGGAGGACCTCCTCGACTTCGCGTCGGACATAGGCGAGGAAGACGATGATGACGACAAACCCAAAGCCCCTCCTTCTTCTTTCTCTATTCACTCCGACCCAGATGATCCTAGCCGTCCGTTACCTGTAAGTCCCCCTTTTTTGTTCTGCCTGTTCTGGTCCTGACCCATACATTACGCCGTCCGAGTTCGCCGTTGACTCGGACGAGTCTGGCACGGTCTTTGGTTTTTGGGGCCGGAAACCCTGTGACCCGTTCTCTTGACTTGGGCGAGTCGTCCGAGTCACGAGTTGAGTCGTCCGAGTTGAAGATTGACGCGGACGAGTCGAGCAAAATGTCATTTTCTGACTACGCGCAGGCCTGCTTTTCTGGTTTTGTAGATTAGATACCTCTCGGTGTGAATACAATATTTTACTTTCAAAACGGGCCATAAGGGTAGTTTTGGCATTATAAAATTATGGGGTGCTGTTTGGTCACAAGAATAGGGGTTGGAGAAATTAATATTGCCAGGAAGGTTCACATTTCATTTCCCTTTCAGCATTGATACCTATTTTGATAAAAATCACCTTTCTTGCTGTGAGGACAAATATTGTTCTTCAAAACCCTAAAATGTGATGCATTGAATGTTGAATGTGTAAGGATATTTTTGGAATTATGAATTTTACACAGTTCCCTCTTAATTATTGTGAGCTGTTTGGTCACAAAAATAGTGTCACAGAAATAAATGTCTTGGATTTCCCTATCTCTTTCTAGATTGATACGGGCACTCATTCCTATATGGGTACAATCTACAAAAAGACAATATTGTCCAAAATTTGAAACGCTCCTTTCAATTTTTGTCCATGCCAAATGGACGAGTGCCCCTTGTGTCAAAATGAAACGGGCGCCAGTGCACGTGAGGCAACCGAAAACGAGTGAACATAAAAGGCAAACCCGTTAGAGTTACTGAGTTGACCCTCCCAGTCAACCCGTGAAATGTTCTGAGTTGCCACTGAGTTAGGTGGATTTTCATATATAGTTCTCTACATTTTCCAGGATTGTGCAGAGGAAGAACTGGAATGGCTATCAAACAAAGACGCCTTTCCCGCGGTGGAAACATTCGTCGACATCCTCTCCGTCAACCCCGGCGCCGCCCCCAAGCAGCGGAGCCCCGTGTCGGTGCTTGAAAACAGCAACAGCAACAGCACCAGCACCAGCAATAGCACCAACAGCAGCACCATAGTGAGCACCTGCCACAGCCTTCCCGTGCCAGTTCGCCGAGCGAGGAGCAAGCGGCGCAGGAAGCGCCGGCGAGGCTTCCCGGACATTCAAAGCCAGCAATTGTGGTGGTGCATCCAAGCAAAGAACACCAAAGAAGCGATGAAAACGTTGGCAACAACCACTATTACTACTATTGGGAGGAAATGCCAGCATTGCCAGGCCGAAAAGACCCCGCAATGGCGGGCGGGTCCGATGGGGCCGAAAACGCTGTGTAATGCTTGTGGGGTGCGGTACAAGTCCGGCCGGCTTGTGCCCGAGTACCGCCCGGCGAGTAGTCCGACGTTTTCGATGAAGTTGCACTCAAATTCTCACAGGAAGATTATGGAGATGAGAAAGCTGAAGCAAGGTAACGGGGCGGTGAAGCCTATGGATAAAGGGTAGGTGTAGTGGTGAGCAGTCATCCTTTTTCCCTTTTTTTTTTTTTTTTTTGGTTAGCAAGTTAGAAACTAGGGTTTGTTTGTAATGGGTTAGATGGATTAGATGGTTAGTGAACCTTATTTGTCTTGTTTCATCAAATCCATTAGGGCGGGGGGGAATTTTAGACTTTTAGTGTGTTTTTGGTTATGTTTTAGAATAGAAGTAAAAAAAAAAGTAATTTTGGTCTTTGTTGATTTTATAATTTGTTTAAATGGCTTTGGATTGGAGATGATGAATAGGGAGAAAATGTGGATTGCAGATTGCAGATTGCAGAAATGTGGGGTTTGGATGATTCTTTGGCATAGTTAGGAGTGAGGGTTGGTTGCTGTTTGGATTGATTGGTTTTTTGTGTCTTGTTATATGAACTAACTTTTTAGAACTGATGGATAGTTGAAGAGTCGCTATTGATGAGTTGTAATGCAGTTCAAGTTGGCATTGGTTAAAATGTTTTTGTCGATGCCTTAAATACGAAGACAACGGGGTATTGTAAGTTTTGTTCTTGTCTTAATGCTGCAATCCGTACGTAGAGCAAGTGTTTTTTCCCCCTTATGGTGCCTTCATTGGCTTGTGAAATTGATTTATCCTCCTTCCTAGAAGGTTCATATGTCTGCAAAGAGGGTGGATGAAACTTTGTTAGTTCTAATGAGAGCATCAATCTAGCAGTGGTCCAACAAGGCTTCTTGGGGGAAAGTATATGAAAATGACTGATGATTACCAAATTCTGAAATACTTTCTGGAAAAAGGGAAAAAGGAAAAAACTCTTCAGTGGACTCAACTGTTAAACTGGGGGATCTTGTTCCTTATTGCTTAGCGGTTGTGAAGGTCGGAATTTTCAGGTTTTTGCATCAACACTAAACATCTGCGGGCCCCTGATCACGAGACATCACCAGTGAGCCAATGCTGTCTGAGGCTTGCTCCCAAGGTTACTTTGCAGGTCTATTATTCTCAAGGCCTTTACTCATTTTACTTTCAATAACATAGGTCGCAAACTCACTCAATTACCCCACCCTTTTGCGACCCCTGTGCAGCATTCGGATGCTGAGAAAGGTGAAATGAGATGGAAACTAATTGAGTAAATAGAATTGATGCAAGATTCGAAGTCCCCGATTTGTGTTTTTGCTAATTTTCTCAGCAATCAAAGGAACTGTGACATGATCTTTTTGTGGGCGTTGAAGGCATTGCTATTAGAGATCACCCGGTGTGAGATAATGGAAACTACCTATCTAGATTAGCCACTGATTGGCATACAAAAGAGGAAAAACCGGCATGATGGCCCGTCGCGAGGTTTTGAAACTTGAGTGTATGGCAAATTGATGAAAGGGTTTAAATTCCAGTCGCACAAGTTGGATGGGTTGATTTGATACACGGGTTCGGTTTGTTTGCAGTATGAATTGTATTATGCCATCACACAACCGGTCATTGCGGAGAACGCGTGAAATTTTCAAGGCAGGGACTATGTACCTGTTACTGTCACATTATCCTGAATTAACGAAAATCTATATCTATACTATTATAGAAAAGGGCTGAGAGGCCATCGTTGTCTCCCCATGTTTCTTCTTTTAAATACCGAAATCACCTTTACCATTGCTTGATAACTAAGGATTCAAAGAGAATTTGCATATTTTAATTGAAGAGAAAAAATTGTTCCACCCATATTTCACTTTTTGTAAATCACGGGTAACTGAATGTACCCATCATACACCCAGTTTGTTTGGCTTTTAGGGTGAATTACTATCCCACCAACCCTTTTTTTGGGTGAAATGCAATGAACCCTAGCCCTCCCTTATCTTGAAGGCTGTCCTGCTTTTTTCTGTGTGGCTGGTGAACCATTATTGTTAGACGAGGGGCTGATCTTTTGTCATGTGGGGGGCCTTTGATTGACCCTCTTTCACATGGCAAAAAATCTATTGATTGCACTATTGTTGTTGTGCAGTTGACATAAAGGAATGCATTGTTGATACCATGTTATGGGGTTGGTGGAATTGGACGCTCTATATTGTGACCTATCGTCTCTTTTTTGATAAAGTCTCTCTGGTAAGTGGTTGTATGAAGGGAGGGAGATTCCTGTTGCGTTACCCATGGACCAGAGTGGGCTTTCCTTGAGCCCCTCCGGAAAAAATGATAAATGTATATAGTGGTCCACGAGAAAAAACAAAAACCTATATATATACATGTGAAACTAGCAAGTTTATGTAAATAAGTTTACTAGGCATAGGTTTACCCTCAAGGTAGCATAGATGGCAATGGACCGTAAATCAAGAATTTTAGGTCCTAAGTTTGAGTCTTTACATTTTTATTATTCGATGCATGAACTTGCACCAGAGGATTAGTCTAGGCCCAATGGTCTAAGATACCCCTCATTTGACCAAAAAAAATGATTTTTTAAAAATAAAAAATAAAAAAACCTATATATAGGCTAAACTAGAGTGGTAGGGGCAATGAAGGGCTGCTGCTGGTGTCATGTGGTGATTGAATTTAGCAAAAATCACCATGGAAAGCTTCATGGAATTCTAGTTTATTGAAATTTATATGAACTTTGAGCTGTCTTCACAGCTTTTTCCTTCATACAAAGTTACAAATTGCATGTACATATAGTGTGTGTGTGTATATATATATATATCTGTTATGAAGGATGACATTTTGAAAATAAAATAAGGGGGGAAAAATGGAAAGAAAAAAAAAAAAGGGTTTTAGACTACTAGGGTTTGTAGACTTCTCTAGGTTCTGGGTCATTCCAAGGCATTCTGCAGAATACAATAGCATCCTTGTTTACTTGGGTAGCATGGGGAATCTTTCCCTTTTGCAAGCTATCATACCTTAATTGTAGCAAACAGCATATTCAATGGCCAACTTGTGGGGTGAGTCTCATGCATTCTCTCTCCCAACAAACATAAAAAAATGTTGGGTCCTTTTTGAGATGGGGCTTTCTGTGAAATGTTCAGTATTATATGTTCCCACTTTCCTCAGAGTAGATTAGAAGTAACCCCACAAGCACAGGCTCCATAAAACAAATGTTGGGCTATTATGCCAGTCAAATTTGCACACTGCTGGTTTTGTTTTCTTATTGCTTAATGCTGTGCTGAGAGCATGAATTGCTATTGTTACATGTTTTGTGGATCTCTCTCTCTCTCTCTCTCATGTGTGCACAAACATACATATGAAGATAGGAATAGGATATGTTGGGGTTCAAACCTAGTAGTAAGGGAGCGTGGGATAAAAGGTAGGAATAGGATAGGTTAGGGATTCGAACCCCTCTCACTGTACCCACTATATATATATATATATATATATATATATATATATATATATAGTTAGTGTGGGATATTCCTGACTATCCCGTTCGCTCACGACTAGCCGTGGCGAGATATCCCACATATGATCAAAACTATATATATATTATGGATTTATTTGCTTTAATTGAGAGTAAGAAGTTGTATATACCAATTTATGAAAGTATAAGTTTCACATTCCTAACACAACTCAAAAACAATGGAATGTGGCCAAACCCACCCAATTTCCAATTCCACGGGAACCAATGGAATTGGCATATATTTTTTTTTTCTTTTTAAAGAAAAAGAAAAAACCTTTGATACTAATGAACAGTGGTCCAGCAGATTTTGCTCTTTTTTTTTTTTTTTTTAAGATAAAAAGAAAAAACCTTTGATACAATGAACAATGATCCAGCAGATCTTGCTTGGTGAGTGAATATTCAGTGGCATGGTTTTAAAAAATTGGCATTTTAATCACTATCGTAAATCAAATTTAGGTTTAAATAAGATGCCTAACTTATTTTTGTTATTGTGGTTGAATTAACATCACACTTTAATTTTCTTCACTGCCCATAAAAATATTCGGCCTACAAGACCTAGGTTTAGGATTTGTCACTTGACACAAAATCCAGTTATCAGTGACTTTTTAGTCTAATGGTATGGAGTAGATGATGATACAATTATGTCATCAAGGTTAGGAGTTGAAAACTATTTAGGGCATCAATGACATGGTTAAGGTGGCATGGATGTCCAATCCCATTTATTTCAAACTAGTTTCTTTAATTATTATGATACAAATGTAACTTTTTTTTTTGGAGTACAATTGGAGGGATTCGAACCCTTAACCTATCTTACTCCTACCCTTTATCCCATTCTCTCTCACCACTAGGCCATCTTCAATGACTTATATAAATGTACATTTTTTTAGCTTTCTCATTTGTTCTAAATTTGTCAACACCATTATGGGGAGATAACTTTTAAAATGTTCGTTCGAGGTTTAAAAGAAAGGAAATATTCGGCCAAATTGGATGGTCCAGCCTATGCCTAATCCCAAGATAATCTTTAATAAAGATTCCTTTTAGTCGCAATTTTTTATTTTTTATTTTATATATATATTTTTTTACTCTATGGGTCTTTGCTTTGTTTTATTAAAAAATGTGGTTATGAATTTAGTGACTTTGTCAATCTAAATTTGTACTAATTGCCCAAGTCAAATTGAGGTTAGATATTTATAAAAACCAGCAGTATTAATATTTATAATAACCAGCTAGCTAGTTGTTTCTAATTTGCCAAAAAACATAAATGAAAACAAAAGAGGAAGAAGAAGAAGAAGATTGGAAGATTAAAAGTTAATTAGGACACTGACAGTGATTAATCCGAGGGGTTCGATGAATTGGGCTGGCTAAATATGACATTAAATTTAACAATCTGGATAAATTGAGATCAACCATCAGGCAAAAAAAAATGCCTAAAATTCTATGACTTGAAAACCAAAAGGTTAGAAAAAAAAAGTACATGAAAAACACATTAATATTGTGCATAAGTCACAGTGCTAGGAGACTAGGAGTGGGTGAAGTAAGAAAGAAAGAAAGAAAGAGAGAAAGAAACAGTCCACCAACTTCATACTTTTGCTTTTCTTACCTAAGTAAAAATTGAAAATGCCATGGCAAGCTGTTCCTTAGACCATACCAAAACAATAATACCATCCATATGATGGCAATAAGTACCAAGAGATACCACCTAGCTAGCCTAGGTGATAAAGCCTTATCAATGTGAAATCGAAGGTTTAGGTTTAAAACGAGGAAAACTGCAAACCAACTAACATTTAACCATTATTCAAATATTTATGTAGCGAACGGTTCATCTACGTGATGGATCTAAGATGTCTGTGTTCATATGTGAATTTGACACGGTTGGACATGATAGTCATGAACGGCTCAAATTATTGTGTGATATGTGAGACGTTATACGGCTGATAAGTTCACACACACACACACAAACACACACACACACATATATATATAGATATACGTATAAAATTGAGTTCGGTCATAAGGACATGTTGATGTGAGTTACATCAGCATCATGCACTGGGGGTTGTACCCCATTCATGTGTGGGTTATACGGTATAACCCACTCATGCAGAGGGTACAACTCCTAATTCATGATGCTAGTATAAGAAAATCAACATATATTGATAAGACCAAATCTAATAATACACACACATACACATACACACAAACACACATATATAAAGGATTAAAACAAGTAGGGGTGTAAATGAGCCAAGCTTAAGCTGCTTAACCTTTGAGTTTGGTTCATTTAACTTATGAATGAGTTCGAACGAGTCTTTTATCGAGCCAAGTTCGAGTAGTACTTTTGATAAGCTTTAAAATAATGTTTGAGTTCAGCTCATTTATCTTGCGAGCAGATTCAAATGAGTTTTATATCGAGTCGATCTCGAGCTGAGTCCAAATAGCTTGTCTTGTTTTCCAACCCTATAATTATTAACAAGCTCCCGGACTACAATTAAAATTTAATCTGATGGCATCTGGGCAACGAGGTCCAAAGATAAGTAGATAACACTGTCTTATTGTAGAGGGTATGGGCTTGAGATCAATTAGGCCTATCCAAACCTGTCCTTAGCACCACTCATTACGTGCGTTGTCATGGACCCCCAACATTATGAGCCCATCAAGAGGTTGGCATCATTAACGAGGGGGGCTACCTATTGTTGTTTTTTTTTTTTTTTTTTGTTTTTTTTCTGGTGGTTGCGCCATATAAGAGTAGGAGTGGGATCACTATTTTCTTTTTTTAAAAAAAACACTCATTTTCAAACATAAAGTCTTCATTCTTCACAACTCAATTTTAGTTGAATTTCTTCTAGAAAAATATGATTGCAGTCTTTATAGAGAAGTTAACAAAAGTGAGCTTCCAGTGGGTATTGACTTTGTAAACTGATCTTTATTCGATATTTACGCATATATATTAAGGGTGGTGGGCACATTAAACCCTATATATTTCACTATAATGCAAGACAAAATGATGGGTAATAGATATAAATATTTATATGAGTTTAAATTAATATATCATTATTACTGTACCCTTCTTAATATTTGAATTGTAATGTAATAACAAAGGTCTGTTTGAAATAAATTGTAAATAAAACTTATCTTCCTTTAATATCATAATATATAGAAAGTAGGAGTGCAACTTGGTTCGGGTAGACTCGAGAATATATCGGACCATTTAGAGCAATTCGGTCCGGTCCGGTCTGAGCCAAATAGTAACCGGTCCAGTTCTCGGGCTACAATTTTTAAAAACTGATGAATTCGATCTAGTCCACTGTTTAGGGGGTTTCAGAACCAACCTGGATTAAATTCCCAAATTACAAAAAAAGTAAAAAATAAAAAAATATGATTATATATATATATATATATATATATATATTATATTAATATATTATACTCAATATATAAGTATTATTGAATAAATAATAATATTTATTCAATAAAGTTATTACCTTTTACAAAAAAACAAAAACAAAAATACAAAAAAAGAAAAAAGGAAAAAAAAAATCGAGAGTGGGAACAAGAACCAGACCCTTTTTGTCAGTCCGGTCTAATTCAGTTCAATACAATTTCTGGTCCAGTTCTAGTTCAATTTTTTAAGGACCAAATTTATTCGGTCCGATCCAAATTTCACTCTGGCCAGACTGAGTTGCACCCCTAATAGAAAGAACCTCTCTAAGGGCAATAAAATCTAGCATCTCCAAGGGTAGTAGATATTTTTTAAGGTAAATTACAAGAAAACCTCCTTAATGTTTAGCCCTGTTTCATGTAACCCCCCTTAAAGAAAAAAATTGATGCAATGTTTTCCCTCAATTAGGTTTCGAAGTGAAAAATCGAGTAGATATTGGGTTAAAAAAAAAAAAAAAAATACTATATCCCTCTCATATGCTAAATATTCACCAATTTCCATAGTGTATTTTCATCCAATTTTTATTTGAATTTTTTACCCAAAATCTAGCAAAGGGGGGGACATTGCATCGACTTTTTCTTTAGGGGGTTATGTGAAAAAGGGTTAAACATGAGGGGGATTTCTTGTAAATTATCCTCTCTCTCTTTTTTTTTTTTTTGGGTTAGTTTGTGTTCTATATAAGAGTAGGAGTGGGATCACCATTTTCTAAGGGAAAAAAAAACTCATTTTCGAACATAAAGTCTTCATTCTTCGCAACTCAATTTTAGTTTAATTTCTTCTAGAAGAATATGATTGCAGTCTTTATAGAGAAGTTAACAAAAGCGAGCTTCCAGTGGGTATTGACTTTGTAAACTGATCTTTATTCGATATTTACACATATATTAAGGGTGGTGGGCACATTACACCCTATACATTTCACTATAATGCAAGACAAAATGATGGGTAATAGATATAAATATTTAAATGAGTTTAAATTAATATATCATTATTACTGTACCCCTCTTAATATTTGAATTGTAATGTAATAACAAAGGTCTGTTTGAAATAAATTGTAAATAAAACTTATCTTCCTTTAATACCATATTATATAGAAAGTACGAGTGCAACTTAGTTCGGGTAGACTTGAAAATCAGACTGTTCCAAGCAATTCGGTTTAGTCCAATCTGAGCCAAACAGTAACCAGTCCAGTTTTCGGGCTACAATTTTTAAGAACTGGTGAATTCGGTCCAATCCACGGTTTAGAGGGTTTCAAAATTGGCCTAGACCGAATTCCCAAATTACAAAATATATATCTATATATATATATAAGTATTATTGAATAAATAAAAATATTTATTTAATAAAGTTATTACCTTTTACAAAAAAACAAATACAAAAATACAAAAAAAAAAAAAAAAAGAAGAAAAAACCGAGAGTCGGACCAAGAACCAGATATTTTTGTCAGTCTGGTCCAGTTCGGTCCAATACAATTTGCAGTCTGGTTCCAGTTCGATTTTTTAAGGACCAGATTTATTCAGTTTGATCCAAATTTCCCTCTGCCTAGACTGGGTTGCACCCCTAATAGAAAGAACCTCTAAGGGCACTGAAATCTAGCATCTCCAAGGGTAGTAGATATTTTTTAGGTAAATTGCAAGAAACCCTCCCTAATGTTTAGCCTTGTTTCATGTAACCCCCTTAAAGAAAAAAATTGATGCAATGTTCTCCCTCAATTGGGTTTCGAAGTGAAAAATCAAGTAGATATTGGGTAAAATATATATCTATATATATATATATATATATATATATATATATATATATATATATATGGGGATTTAACCATCAGTCTAACAAATAACACTTATTTAGCAAATAGTCAACCAACTGTTTTTTCAACTTACTTAATCCATTTAAGTCATTATTGACCAAAATACCCTTATTTTCATTTCTTTTTCCCTTTTTCTCCACCTATCAAACAGCTATAAGAGACCCAGGAAAATACCCTTACCCTCACCCTCACCCTTATCTCTTTCTCCCTCCCTCTCCACTTACTTTACGGCCATAAGAGAACCACCAGACAGTGACGACCTCCGGCGACGACGATTAGCCAGATCTAAAGCTTGTTGGTATCGACCTCCTCCAACGACCACCAGATTTGAAGATTTGTCATCTCTCCGATGCCGAACTAGATCTGAAACTCACCAGATCTGAATTCTCATTGCCGACTTTCTCCCTTCCTTCCCTCTTTCTCTTTCTATTCCAAATCTGAAACTCACCAAGAGTTTCTTCTTTCTCTAGTGATTTCTTCTACCGTTGGCAACAACCATTGTCACCAATGACAAGGACACCTATGATTTATGTGCATTATCCTGATGCAACATTCCAGAGGGAGATTGGAAACCTTTTCATTTAAAACATCAGTTGCTGCTACTGTTGCTGTTGTCTATGTTGGTTTTCCAACCCAAGCAATTCCAAATTCAAATCCCTAGCACTTAAAACAATTTTCAACCAACTACTAGGGAGCTACAGCAAAAGTGTCGTGAGGTTAACCTTGTTCTGCCACATAGTTCCACCCTTAGGCAATGAAACTGTTGTGAAAGGCAACATGGGTTGTGTAAAACAAGTAGACATTAATATCGATGATAAATTGAGAGCCAATGGACTCATCCCCGTCTCATCCAATCCACTGGTTGTAAAAGATTTGGTAAAGTAGTAAAATTTTACTACTTCATTATAAAATTTACTTCATAAAGTAGTAAAATTTTACTACTTCACTTTAAAATTTTACTACTTTGTAAAGTAGTAAAATTTTTCAACTTCACTATAGAATTTATTAATTGGTCAAGTAATAAAATTTTACAGTTTTAATTTTTTTAATAATTACCTAATCAATATGGATCTTTTTTCGAAGATGCTGACGAATAGGTTCCAAAAATATGATTTTTTTTAAAAATGGATATGTATATTATAAGTTAAAAGCTTTTAAAAATTATAATACTAAAAGTTAAGTTAGTTACATAGGGTGCCCTCAATAACAAAAAGGGAAATGTCCTTAGTAATAATAAGGGTAAACTTGGCATTTTTAAAAAAAGTGTGACTAATTGATAAATAAGTTCAGTCTCCTTGATTAATTGACTTAGAAAAACTTTTACTTGATTAATTGCCAATATTTTACCAAAAAGTGGATTAATTGCCAATTTCCCCATATATATATATATATATATATTATATCCCTCTCATATGCAAAATATTCACCAATTTTCATAGTATATTTTCATCCAATTTTTTTTCGATTTTTAACCCAAAATCTAGCAAAGGGGGACATTGCGTCGACTTTTTCTTCGGGAGAGAGGGGGGGGAGGGGTATGTGAAAAAGGGTTAAATATTAGGGGGATTTCTTGTAAATTATCATTTTTCTAACCTACTTTAACTACTAATATGAGATTTTTTTTTGTTGAAATAGCTAATTAGTTATCCAAGTGAGTACTTTAAGAGCACTAGTTATTTTTTTGTTATTTCAAATTTGTTTAGTTAATAAATATTTGTTAGCTAAATGTAGTTAGTCAAGATGACAATAACTAAAATAATTAGCCATATAGCTAATTTCTTGGAAAAGAAAAAGTAAAGATTGACTAGTGCACAGTTAAAGAAATCCAATAACTAACCCTTTAGAGATACTCTTATACTTGGTGCCAAATATAGATATGCTATATTTTGGCTTGGTTACATTTTTACTATTTTGCTCTCTCAAAGAATACTTATTTTTATCATCCACCAAGAAAGAAGAGGTTATAT
Source organism: Liquidambar formosana (assembly GCA_039720395.1). Lineage (NCBI taxonomy): Eukaryota > Viridiplantae > Streptophyta > Magnoliopsida > Saxifragales > Altingiaceae > Liquidambar > Liquidambar formosana. The sequence continues at coordinate 16,911,995 of CM077822.1, forward strand.
ATGTTTTTTGGTTTTGTTTTTAAAACCATTTTCTCCGCCAAATGGCTACTTTTTATTTATTTAATTTTTTTCATTACCATTTTTTCTTCCCAACGGCTATATATGGTTTTTTATTTTTATTTTTTGTTGTTACCATTTTGCCCTCATAAAAATGCGTATTATATTCTATATAACTTCGAATTAAATTAATGAATTAATCTTTTTCAAAATTCCAGATATCACATTAATTTTAATTTTTTTTTTTGAATGGTGGTCAGTAAGAAAATGAATGATAGTTGAGAAGAGGAACGGTAATTGCAAATATAACAATGGCTTTGCAAATTTTACATAAACCTTTATAGTGGGTACTCCAAAGTATGACACTTTAGAATACTAGTGATACAAAGTATAGTATTAGCGTTGCAAATATAGTACAAACCATTGGGGATGTCTTGATCATCTATAAACAGTGGGAGCAGCACCTCTAACCTAATAATGTAAGAGGAATAGACTACAAAGTGATAAAGCATTCGTCTCTTTCTCGAAAAAGTAATAAGGCAGATTATGGGATGGATAAAATTGCTAACTTGCTTTGGCAAATTTGGTGTGCTCGAAACAATGTTGTTTTTAAGAATGAGACTTTTAATAAATTTCAAATTATAGAGAAAGCTACTAATCTTTTTTCAGACTATGTACTTAAATTTTCAAAAAATGATATTAAATGTGGTAACTCCTTAGAAATTAAAAACAAGCAATTTAAAAAGAATTCAAAGTTTATTAGATGGATTCCTCCTGATGATGAGTGGTTTAAATTAAATTTTGATGGATCTGTTAAACATAAGCATGGGACTACGGGATCTATAATTCGAGATCAGTATGGTAAGCCAATAGTTATGCATTGCGATTATTTTGAGGAGAATGTTTCTGTACCTAAAATGGAAGCTATTGCATTAAGAAATGGTTTGTTATTAGCGAGTAAAAAAAATTGTAACAAGGTGATTATTAAAGGTGATTCTAAATTGGTTATTAATAGTTTGCAGCAGTTGGATAATTGTCCTTGGACGATTTATAGTATAATGAGTGATTGTAGACAGATTATTCTAGAAAATAATATGAATATTAAGCTGAATCATGTGTATAGAGAAGCAAATAAAGCTGCTGATGCTCTTACGAAATTGGGATATACTATAAAAGGTAAGCGTTTATAGGAATCTAGCTTTCCTTCAGCAATACTGATTATTATCTGGGAAGATTTGATAGGAAGATCTAGTTTGAGGAAGAATTGACTGTCATCTACCAAAAAAAAAAAAAAAAAAAAAAAAAAAAAAAGATAAAGCATTCGTCTCCATCATTTTGCCATTGGCCCTTGTGACTTAGTGATGGTATCCGTATTTGGGTGAGTTAGGATTTGGATAGTTTTAAATTTAGGGGTCCAATCCCCTTCAATAAATAAAATTAAAAAAAAAAAAAACCAAAAACAAACAGAGATCTTTATACTGGGCTAGCAATGGGATCGACATTCTTGTAATAGGCATGACAGTTCGAAGACTGGTCTTAAAACATACCACATCAAGGATTAGACTACATGAAGCCTAACAACAATTTTATATACATCTATCCGTTTCTTCCTCCAATTACATTAATTAAGCCACAAACAATTTTATATGTGCCTCTCTCTCTCTCTCTCTCACTGAATCTAAGAAGGGGAAATTTTTTTTTAATTGAATAGTGATTAGGTGATGAATGATGATGGAGTCAAGCTAGCTTAGCGGCTCTAACTACCAAATGGGTCACTTTAAAAGCTTAAACTAATGTAGCTGTAAAGACTGTTTTTTTTTTTTTTTTTTTTGTCTCTTAATCAAAGTGTTAAGTGCACACATACCCAAAAATACGCGACGTTTAGAATATTGAATTTAATTAGACCCCAATAAAAAAAAGAAAAGAAAAAGGATTAAACACCTTTTTTAATCAGTCAAGAAGCAACCAAATTAATCCTCAAGTTAGGTAAATTATACGGTACTAAGCCTCAGTATGGTTTTCTTAAACAATTCATCGATCGTGGCTCTCTGCATGTGAGCATTGATTAATTACAAAGGAAAAGAAGGAAAAATTTGCACCAATAGAAAAGAATATGTATTTCAGTTTCTAAGGTTTAGGTGATTTGTTGGATGAACAGAAGAGGTAATTTGTTAGGAACTTTCCTTCAAAATGATAAGAAATGATTCTCGGTTTCTTTATTTATCTCTTTCTTTGGACATAACAGCTTAATTTAGGTCATCTTAGGCTCTTAGGTAAGATTTTCAATAATATAGCTTAGTAATCTTACAACTGCAATGGAATTTTTTTTTTTTTTTTTTTTTTTTTCCATGAATGATGGGAAAATACATACACCCACGTGGGGTTGAACAGAAGATCTTCACAAATCCAATGCCTTTATTGGAATGAGACATGTCTTTAGGCCCAAATGCTATTGGCCAATTGCAATGATCAATAGCCCAATTTGTTAGCATGACTGCATGAACACTTTTTTTCTTTTTTCTTTTTAAAATTGAATCATTGTAGATTATGCGGACATAAAAAGGAATATGCTTCGATGATTAAGATTATTAAATTGAAAACAATTTTTTTTTTTTTTTTTTTTTTGGTTTTGGGTAACTTTTGGTAACATTATGAAAAAAAAAAAAAAGATACACAAATATGATAGTCAAACTTCTGTCAATCAAAACAACTTAAAATGTGAAAGCTCTCAAATGGTTAGTCCTCATTATTTTCTAATCTTAATATGATAAGGTATAATTGCATATCGTTTATTGCTATCTCAATGTGTATTCTACTGAATATACCAAATACCAAATCTTCTTGTCGGTATATCCTACCATATGGGATTCAATTGTAACCATAGAAAGTCATAAAACAGCTCATAAAAGACTTGGACCACATTGTGAAACACAACTATGAGTCAAGACTACCAAAATTTTCTAATTACCCATCAAATCCCTCTTCCATTTTTTCCTTTGATATGATTATAATACCACTATGTAAAGGAGGGAATAAATCTTCAGTGTAATTCTGACATGGCCACGTGGTGTTATGTGAAAAGATATCTCGTATCTTGCATTAAAAAAACACCAATTTGAATAATGAGTATCAAAATTTAGGTGTGAATATCACTACTCAATATGGTTCATTGTCACAAACCACAACTTATGAGATTTTAGTGGAAAGAAGTCAAACCTTAACACCATTTTTTTTTTTTTTTTTTTTTACGGTCAGGATGTCTGGGCCAACCTATGTGCTATCTTAAGAGTGCACTCCCTCACATCAATCTAATGCATTTAAGAATTAATTGCTCCCTAGAAGAATCAAATCTAGGTCAATAAAATAGAGGAACTCTCTTTTTACAAACTGGATTAACTCCTTTAGGTAAACCCTAATACCAATTTTAATAAGAGTATTCAAAATTCCTAATTACCAACCAAAACTTACCTAGGCTTATCCGATGGGGTCTTAGTGGAAAGAAGCCAACCCAAAAATTCCTAGGAGTCATAGGTCATCTAGCTCACATGGTTTCAAATGGGGTGGGCCAATGTCCCCATTCAGTCATTATCAATACATAAAAGTCTAGTCATGGCATGACATGTGCCCCCACGAATTCAAACTTTTGGGATTATTGAGGCTCACCAAGATTTCACCTTTCCAGATAACATAATTAGTTCCTAGACTCATATCCACAAACGTGAACCGTTTGATATTATGGACACACAAGCAAGTGCTTGGGATATAGCTTAAGCAAGTGTCTCACCAATTCGAAGGTCCAAGCCTTGGGAGATGGTGGGCCATGTGTATAATCATGATTGGGCTAGAGCTTGGTTCGTAGGCCCCACTCCCCAAGTCTACATCACGTCTTACGTTTCCTTTGATTGCTCGATTACCAAACACCAAAGCCAATCTTCAACAGCCCAAAAACTAAAAATGAAAAATAACAGAATGAACGAAACGGCATCGTTCCATCATGGCTGCATGAATTGCTGCATCAACCACTCGTTCATTCCTTTCAGTTTACTTTGGTGGTGACAGTGGTGCCTACCTCCTCTCCCATGAATTACTTTCAAGTAAGTGCGTAGTACCCAGTCTTATCACACCACGTCAGCTCTAAAGAGATATTGGAATCCACCATGTGGTGGATACTTCGTAAATCATTGTACTAAAAACATCTTGATCAGATTTGTCTTAATCATTGATTTGGATCCTCTCTTTTAACTCAATCTTGATTCATCAACCTTTAATTCATTAATTATTATTAAGGTAAATTGGAGATAACCTCTTTATATTTGAATTTCACCAGTAGACCCCCTAAGCTCATGTGGGATTTTTTTTTTGAGTTTAATGGTAGTAGTAAATTTGATACAATGCAATTGGGGTTTGGATTGGGAGAGAGAGAGAGTGAGAGAGGAAATATTTTTGACAATTACTTGTGCCACGTAAGTAGCGCGTGATTATTTTCCATCAATATTCATCAACGGCGAATAACGATGGAATACATTGATAAAAATTAAAACATACGAAAGACACATCAGTAAAATTAAAACATAAAAGGGTTATCTGATGACCCCCATACTTTTGGAGGTTATCTATAATTTACCTTTATAATTATTATTTGCTTCATATTGGCCATACTTTTGGTCAACCCTAAGTAATTAGACTTCTTGGGGAAATTTTATTTTATATATATATATTTTTCTTAATACAAGTGGATTCAAGTTTGGAATGAGTCCCAATCAGATTAATTTAGATGAGGGGCTGTTTCCTATAAGATAGGGCATAGGGTTTTAAGATGAATTGTATGTACATAATCATAAAAGAGGAAAAAATTGTACCAAAAAAAAAAAAAAAAAAAAAAAAACAGAGAAAGAAAAGAAATAAGAAGTAATTCTCAGATAAGAGGACTATAGTGTTTAACTGCAATTCTGAAAGTTAGAATACTTATCTCGAGTAAAGAAGAGCTATGGTGCTCATCTATTTGATCAATATTATATGGTAAAATAATAAATGCAAATTATATATATATATATATATATATATAATTCTGAAAGTTAGAATACTTATCTCGAGTAAAGAAAAGAGCTATGGTGCTCATCTATTTGATCAATATCATATGGTAAAATAATAAATGCAAATTATTATATAATATATATATATATATATATATATATACATCAATTGGTCTAGTTGATGAGATCCCTTAGATTTGTGTGGGCCATGTGGGCGAGTTGGCATGCAATGTTGAGGTGATATTTTTTCAATAGCTCGGATGGCGATGTTTTAGTGCTGAGGCGTAAATCAACGACTCGGAATTTCAAGTTAAAAAATCTCCTACTAAAATAACCAAAATGATCTCAATAAAAATGGTTTTTTAGACTTGTGATTGGAATAGTTGATTTATACTTCTGATGTGTACTTTGTGCCAATATCTTTTTGGTAGAGCAAAACTTCCATATAATTGTGACATGGCTAATGTAGTGTTATGGGCTAATAAGGATTAAGTAAAATAAGATTATTAGAGTATATTTTGACCTTATAATCTCATTTTATTTGATTCCTATTAACCCGTGACACCACGTAACCGTGTCAGTTACATGGAAGACTCACTCTTTTTGATGGGGTGGAAGTAGAAACTTGATGTATAGTACCGGAGAGAAGCCGGGTTAGGAAAGGAATTTCCACTGCGTACCTACCAACCTGTCACAATCCAAGAAATCCAAAAAAATTTTTCTCGAGTAAATCGAACTTTTCTTGCCTAAAAAGTTCTCAGTTTCCTAACCTTTCCCAAGCACTAAAAAAGTTAAGCTAAGCTAGAGAGAGAAAGAGACACACAATGTAGAGAGAGAAAGACAATATTGGAGGGAGAAAGAATGAGAGAGGTGTGAAAGCATGCCTTGTCGGCCATTAGAGCTTCAAAGAAGAGCTCTCACCCGTCCCTTCGATTCACCTAAAGATTCTTCACAATCATTTCCTTCACGACGCCAAAAAAAAACACCAAACCACGACGTGGGTTTGCCTCGCACAGTTTCAATAATAGACAATATAATAATATACATACAAATAACATCTCCCTGATTCATTGAATTTGAGATTTTGTCCCCTTGAATAAAGGTCATAGATTTTTTCCTGCACAAATCTTGCTTGTAGATTGAAGATCCCACCATTTGTGCCAAAAAGTTGAAGTGGGTGTTGCTTGTTTTTGTCTTCTGCTTCATGAATTCCATGGTTTTTGGTTTCTATTCTGGAGGAGACAGTGGAAAGAGCTGGACTTGCTGTTTTTCTTATTACTTCTTTGATGACTAATGGATGGACTCCTCTTGAGGTATGTTAAAGGCTTTTGATCTTTGTTGGATTTCTCAAATATTGAATTGTTTGGCTTCTTTGATAGCGTTGATGTTTGGTTTAATGTCTCTCTTTTTTGAAAAATGATCAGTAGTCCCCATTTGGTTTGTTGGTTTTCTGAATTCGTATTGTTGGGTTGTTTTCTATGTGTAGTTTGAATTCCTTGAACCCTTAAGATTGGTTTGTCAAAGCTTGGTTCTTTTCAGTTTGACTGTGGTCTGGCTCATTTCAGGAATTCCCATTTGTTTTGTTGGGTTTATGAATTTTGGATTTTTGGGGTTGATTCAAGTGATACGTTTCTTCCCGCTTCTGTTGAAGATTGGTTCTTTCAGATGATTGACTTCCTGGGTTCATTCATGGCATTCAAGCCCATTGTTTCACTTGTGTAATGCTGCTATATTGTATTGGTGATGAATTGCATGGATCAAAATCGGTTCTTCAGCATTGCATTATGAGGTAGCTAGACGTATGCTGGTTTTATTTATTGGTTTATGTTTTTACTTTGATCGACCAAGGGTTGTTAGAATGTCAGGGATTTTCAGTTCGAGTAGATTTTTGGTTGTAGTGTTTATTATGGCCGGTCTACTAGCTTCCAGTTCAGAGGGGTTGAATTCAGAGGGTCGGTACCTCCTAGAGCTGAAAAATAACTTTCATGATGAGTTTAATTATCTGGGTGATTGGAATTCTAGTGATCGAACACCGTGTGGATGGATGGGTGTAAATTGCACACCCGGTTCCAATCCGGTGGTCTGGTCTCTTCATTTGAATTCCATGAATCTTTCCGGAACCCTAAGTCCAAGTATAGGTGGTTTGATGCACCTAGCTTATCTTGATGTTTCTTACAATGAGTTCACTGGTAACATACCGAAGGAGATTGGAAACTGTTTGGGATTGGAATATCTTTATTTGAATGACAATAACTTTGATGGGCTAATTCCTTCTGAATTGGGTAATCTGCCTAGTTTAAGAGGTCTGAATTTATGCAACAACAAAATCTCTGGTCCTCTTCCGGAGGAGCTTGGAAACCTTTCCTCTTTGGTTGAATTTGTGGCATACACTAACAATATCACAGGTCCTTTGCCTCGTTCTCTTGGAAGGCTTAAGAATTTGAGAAAATTTCGAGCTGGGCAGAATGCCATTTCTGGAAGCATACCTGCAGATATAGGTGGATGTGAGAGCTTGGAATTGCTTGGTCTTGCCCAAAATGAATTAGGAGGGGAAATACCGAAGGAGCTTGGGATGCTTGGGAACTTGACGGATCTGGTTCTTTGGGATAATCATTTATCAGGTTTTGTTCCAGAGGAACTTGGAAATTGTATGAACCTTGGGACTCTTGCTTTGTACGAGAATAATCTTGTGGGACAGATACCCATGGAGATTGGTAACCTCAAGTTTCTGAAGAAGTTATACCTTTACAGGAATGATTTAAATGGAACTATTCCAAGGGAAATTGGGAATCTTTCTCTAGCAGCAGAAATTGATTTCTCAGAGAATTCTTTGATGGGAGAGATTCCAACCGAGCTTAGTAAGATAAAGGGTCTGCGCTTACTCTACCTCTTCCAGAACCAGCTTACTGGTGTCATACCAAATGAGCTTACTACCTTGAAGAACTTGACAAAGCTTGACCTGTCTATTAATTACCTCACAGGTCCTATTCCTTTTGGATTTCAGTATCTAACTGAAATGCTCCAGTTACAGCTTTTTGAAAATTCTCTGAGTGGTAGCATTCCTCAAGAGCTTGGACTTTACAGCCGTCTTTGGGTGGTTGATTTTTCAGACAATTACCTGACGGGAAGAATACCTCCTCATCTTTGTCGACGCTCTAACTTGATTTTGTTGAATCTCGAGTCTAACAAGCTTTATGGTAATATCCCGACAGGGGTTATGAATTGCAAATCGTTGGTGCAACTTCGTCTGGTTGGAAACAGTCTTACTGGGAGCTTTCCTTCAGAATTGTGCAAATTGGTGAACCTTTCTGCCATTGAATTGGGTCAGAACAAGTTCAGCGGTCCCATTCCTCCAGCAATTGGAGATTGCAAATCGTTGCAAAGGCTTCATCTTGCAAACAATTACTTTACATCTGAGTTGCCAAGAGAGATAGGAAATCTGTCTCAGTTGGTGACTTTTAATATCTCATCTAATTCACTCACTGGACGGATTCCACCTCAACTTGTTAACTGCAAGATGCTTCAACGACTTGATCTCAGCCGGAACAACTTTGCAGATACTTTACCAAATGAGCTTGGAACTCTTTTGCAGTTGGAGCTTCTCAAGCTTTCAGAAAATAAGTTCTCTGGACGTATACCTGCGGCAATAGGAAATCTCTCTCATTTAACTGAATTGCAGATGGGCGGCAACTCATTTTCTGGTGGAATACCACCAGAGCTGGGTGCTCTTTCAAGCTTGCAGATTGCAATGAATCTCAGTTATAATAATCTCTCTGGGACGATACCTCCTGAGCTTGGAAATCTTATTTTACTGGAATTCCTTTTGCTCAACAACAATCATTTGAGTGGTGAAATTCCGAGCACATTTGAAAACCTGTCAAGTCTACTGGGGTGCAACTTCTCATACAATGACCTTACTGGATCTTTACCTTCCATATCACTATTTCATAACATGGCCATCAGCAGCTTTATCGGAAATAAAGGGCTCTGTGGTGGGCCCCTTGGCGATTGCAATGGAACTCCATCCGTTCCTTCTGTTCCTTCTATGAAAGGCACAGATGCTCCTCGGGGTAAGATCATTGTTGTAGTTGCAGCTGCTGTAGGTGGGGTTTCTCTCATTCTTATTGTCACTATTTTATACTTCATGAGGCGTCCAGTTGAAGTAGTTGCTTCTTTCCAAGACAAAGAGATTCCATCTCCGGTTTCAGATATTTACTTTCCTCCAAAGGAGGGTTTCACTTTCCAAGATCTGGTTGAGGCCACAAGCAATTTTCATGAAAGCTATGTTGTTGGAAGGGGAGCTTGTGGAACAGTTTATAAGGCAGTTATGCATTCTGGGCAAACCATTGCTGTTAAAAAGCTAGCATCTAACAGGGAGGGGAACGGCATTGAAAAAAGTTTTCAGGCTGAGATTCTAACGCTGGGAAAAATTAGGCATCGTAATATTGTAAAGCTATATGGTTTTTTCTATAACCAAGGTTCCAATCTGCTTCTCTATGAGTACATGGCGAGGGGTAGCTTGGGTGAATTGCTTCATGGGGCATCTTGTAGCTTGGAATGGCCAACCCGGTTCATGATTGCTCTTGGGGCGGCTGAAGGTCTTTCTTATTTACATCATGACTGCAAACCAAGAATTGTTCACCGTGATATAAAGTCTAATAACATTCTTCTTGATGATAAATTTGAAGCCCATGTTGGTGACTTTGGTTTGGCAAAGGTGATTGACATGCCTCAATCTAAATCAATGTCTGCAGTTGCAGGATCATATGGGTATATTGCCCCTGGTAAGCTCCTTTGTTAGCTCATCTATAATATTATATTATTTCTAGATTCATAATCATTATTACTGGCTTGCCATTTTGTGTAAGAAAATTTCTGATAAAAATTAAGTAATTGGAGTTCCTTCCAAAGCCATTTTGTTTTAAGCCATGTAATAAATTGTGACTTGTGTAATATTAGTTGCTTCATGTTTAAAGGATTTGGTTCCAAGTTCTACTTGAAAAATGAATGTTTGGTTATAGTATTTTCATAATGTGGAGTAATACTTGTTGACATGAGAGAGTTTTGAGCTTAGAAGGAGGAACCTTCTACTAAGGTTGCTGCTCCTATTTTGAAACCATGATTCCATGCTCCTAAGTTGGAAGATTCTCTCTCTCTCTCTCTCTCTCTCTCTCTTGGTTCTAAGTGAGATAGAACCTTGTGATGGAGCAGGGAAGCCCACCCACCCACCCACCCACCCACCCAAAAAAAAAGAATAAAAAAAAAAATCAACTTCTTCTTAACTTTAACTAAAATGTTAAAAAGTTTCTAAAAATAATAGGATTCCTATTAAATCATATCAAATTAATGCTTAGTTAAATATTCAATAGTCAATACTTTCCTTTAAAAAAAAGAGGTAAAATCATGCTTTCTCTCTCTTAATGTGGCTTCTCAAAAGAACACTGTTGCAACTTTTTTTTCCCGCTGAAATTCTTTATAATTCTAATGAACTATAAAATTTTGTTTCAATTTTCTATATTCCACAAAATATCATATTGAGATAACACAACATATATATAATATATGGATTAGGGGACACAAGTTTTTGTAGCTGCATCTACGACTCATATTTTGCGAAACCCACTGTTGGATTAGATAGTCTTCCCATGTAGGTTATGCATGCAAAATATAAAGTTGATCCGATATTGGTTACCATTTGATCTAAAAACGTACTTTTCTATTCAATAAAAATCTCACATTTATGGATGAAGCACCTCTTAATCATGGGTCAACTTATTTTTTTGCATGTATGCTCTACATGGGTAGGCAATCTAATCCAACGGTGGGTTTCTCAAAATATGAGTCGTAGATGGAGTTACAAAAATTTGTATCAAAACTTGTGTCCACTGATCCTAACCCTCTCTCTCTCTCTCTCTATATATATATATATCTCCCATAAAGGCTTCCTACAAGCCTTAAACTTTTGACTCTTCTATGTTCCCTTCTTCCCCGACCTCGACCCCGCCCCCACTCCCGCTTCGTGCTTTTATGGTTCTGAATTCTGTGTAAATAATCAGTAGTTGAATTGGTAGGAATAAGAAAAAGAAAGCTTCAATATTAGTAATAATAGGATGTATAAATTTATATCCAATACCTATTTTTAACTGTTGTAGTCAGTATGGGGATAATGGTCTATACTTGTATTGTTATACCATTCTTACTTTACTAGAATCCTATCTGAGAATAAGGTTCTTGGTCCTATGATTGATTGCGTATGACAGTTTTACTAAGACAGATAGGTAAAAATACAATTTCAAACAACTGAACAAGTTTTTGGAGGCAAATACTCTCTGTCTGTCTGTCTGTCTCACGCACATACACGCGCCCATGCACACATGCTCATGCACTCACACGCACACTCAAATGTACACATTGATTAGCCAATTATATAGAAACTAAAAATTCATACCTGCGAATGACATTCATTCCTTGTAAATGTTTGACAATTAGCTCTCGTTTATGGCAGAATATGCCTACACTATGAAGGTTACAGAAAAATGTGACATCTATAGCTATGGGGTTGTTCTATTGGAGTTGCTAACAGGAAGAACTCCTGTACAACCGCTTGATCAAGGTGGTGATCTTGTCACGTGGGTGAGGAATTACATTCGGAACCATTCCTTGACTTCTGAGATACTTGACAGTCAATTAAATTTAGGAGACAAAAGTACAGTTGATCACATGATTACTGTTTTAAAAATTGCTTTATTGTGTACAAATTTGTCCCCTTTCAACCGGCCATCAATGCGGGAAGTCGTGCTTATGCTGTATGAGTCAAATGAGGGGGAAGGGAACTTCATTTCAGATCCAATTCATGATCCTGCCCTGCAAGATGATCACTCATAAACGTATGTAACAGTTTCCCAGTTTCTACGAACTGAGATGATTATTATTATTATTTTTTCAAGTGCTGATTCTTCCTTGTCTTATTTGCAAAAGTGAAATGATAAGATCATCATGCTGATCTCAAAGAAAAAGAAAAAGAAAAAGAAAAAGATAAGATCATCATGTACATTTTCCTGGAACAAAGTATCATTACTCGGCCTTTCTATCTATTGTTCATATGGGTCTTTGACATGACTCACAAGTTCTGTATTTCCTTTGAAATCAATAGTGTAGTTATCAGTGTAAAGTTGGCATTACCATTGTTGTTTTATCATAAATGTTGTGTTGTGAATTGAATTCGATAAAAAATGATCGTCTTTATCTCATTAGATATTAATTTCATGTTAGATCTTCAGTTATCAATGGCCTGAGGATTTCAGCTCGCACTCTCTTTCTCTCTGAAAAGTAATATTCTGTTTTATTGTTGATTTTAATGTGTTCGCAAATCCTCATTAGATTAAGATCATAGAAGCATAAAGCAGGAGCAGGGGCCAGGTTGGAGCTGGGAGTGGGGTGGAGAAGCTGTGGCACATAGAAGAGTCAAAGGTTTGGGGCATGTAAGATGGGTTTGTGTAAAACATATATTTATATATATGTTGTGTTACTTTTTAGAATACCATGTGTGGTGAAATTGTAGAGAAAATTTAAGCAAAAAAGGTTTATATATAGCTTGGTAGAATTATAGATAAATTCAAAAAATAAAAAAAATAAAAAACTTGTGCAAGGAAGGAGTGTATTCTTATGGGAAGTCACACTAATGTAGAGAATGAAGAAAGCATCATATGTTCCTTACTTTTTTTTTTTTTTAAATAAATTTTTTATATTTAAAATTTTGAAGGATACTATTGAGTATCTAGGACTACTAAAATGATTTAATAAGGGAAATGCTATTATTTTTGGAAAGGTTTTAATTTTTTAGCTTATGTTAAGAAGAGTTGAATGGGAAATAACTATTATGAGATATTTTCTCCTAAAATGTGAACATAATGAGGTATTATAATAAATTTTAGGTGGCCACTAAAGCCAAAAGTTTACATTAAAAAGAGTTTAATGGTTGATAAAAATGTGTCATGGCCTTGCCAACAATTTAAAGAGGAATTAGAATTGTGATTGTCTCACTAATTGTTATTTTATGGCATATATAAATGATTTTAGAATGCTAATTATAAACTTTGTAAAGTCTCTTGTCATCATCTGTATTAAACTCAACTCAAGAAAACCTTATATCCCAACTACTTGGTGTTTCGGTAAGTGTATCCTATTTTGCATTCAACTCTATTTTGGACCATATTTTCCATTATGTCATTGGCAATCGTGTCTTTTTTAATTGCCTCAATTTGCAGTTTCTTTTGACTTTAGTTTTGTCCTAGTGATACCTTCAACTTGAATTAAATCACTCATCTTGAAGTGCATTCACTGGTACTCATTGCACTTTATCTTGAAATTTTCTTGTGTTGTCCTCAATTGGTGCCAAGTTTAACTTCTCACTGTTGCATTCATTTCTTATTTTTTCATTTCTTCCATCGCTACTCATCCTATCATAATATTTTCATATTTCAGCCGCTGTAATGTCATGGACATGTTGTTTCTTGACTGCCCGGTGTTTCGTATCATAAAATGTAATTGGTCTTGTAGCTGTCTTAGTGTTATATCTCCTTTAATTTGATAGATATTATGTTACAATCGCACAACACTTTGGGACTCCATATATCCTGCGGTAATCCTCGTACGTCCATTACCTGAGTTGACTCCCTCTAATGTTTCTAGCTGCTTTGAAAGAACATATCATGCAAAGTTCCTTATAACATGATCTTATTCCTATTAAGTAGATATAAGCAGGAAAGATTCAATTTGGTGAAGGATGCATTCCAATCTGCTGCACCGTGCAATATTGATCTTGATTGTTTCATTGTTGGGTTGATATTGATCTCAGAACTGATAGATAGCAGACCTGTCATGCATGTGTTTCTTGATGTCAGTGTTGACTAATATGGATATCAAACATAAAATCTGAAGATTCTCTTAGGCCTGAGAAGGTGAGGATTTTTTTCATTTTTTCTTTTTTAGGTTGCTAATTTGTTTCTGATGATGATCGTCTCTCTATAATGTTTTGTTGACCATTAAAACTCCTACTCTTCACCTAGTGACATATATTGCAACATATGTGGTGATCCTATCTAAAAATGTAAAACAAAGAAAAGAAAAGTATTTTTATCCATTTTTTGGTGTCTGATTATTTTATGTGACGAAGTTTGCATCTGTACATTGCTCTTTTGTTTCTCAGAAGATTATTCATCAGGTGTTTTTTGGAGATGCCATTCCTTTTGGTAAGAAGCTTGAAAAGTTGGACACTAGTCCATATTCTCTTCAGCAGCGGATGAGACGGGGTGTTTTGCTTTTATCTTTGTTGAATGAATTAGATGACGAACTGGTCTTAGCGTTCTCTGTTTAGTTATTAATCATCTCACTTCAATTGGAATAGAGGGCCCAACACCTAAGTAGTAAATTTCCGCAGATCATGGTCATCTTGGCTTGAAGTTTAGGGTGCATTGGGAAGTTTCGTCCTCTCATCTCTCTTTTGTTGATGTTAGCATACTTCTATACGGACTGCCAAGAACATGAATCATATCATTTTGCTGATTATTCTGATGGAAAAAGAAGAGCATGTACATCTTACACAGAAGTACTCTATTAAAGGCTTTTATTTTACTTCTCCCCAAAACAAAAAGGAAAAAAAGAAAGAAAAAAAATTATGCACGACTTGGTTTATATAAATACGAAAATGATCAGGTGTGGGTCAGCTTGGACATTCCAGACTGTAGCCATGCGATCTAGGCTACCTATCCTGGACTGTGCGGACGGTTTCCATAGCTCCAATGTAAGTAAAGGCCAAAGTGTGGCCTAGTCATTAAAAGTTAACAAGACTGGTGAAACTGGGATGTTTTGCTTGGAAATCTCTTGTTCTAGTTAGGTGTTGGTGATTTGTATTTGTCCTCAGCTTGATTTCTTTGTGATTCTTATTTTCTCTCAGAGCATGCCCTTAAGTCAGAAGTTGCTTTGTCAGAATAAGAATGGATTATTCTTCTGAGCAAATTTTAATATTTCAAGAAGAGGTGACTTATATGGTTTTTGTTCTATTTTTAATTTTTTATTTAAAAAATATATTTATAGTCTTTTTTTTTTTTTTTTTTTTTTTTTTTTTTTTGGGTATAATATTTTTAGTCTATTCAAGTACAAAGATTTCACCACTTGGACACTCTTCACTAAGATTATTCCCATAGGACCAAGTGTCTTAAGTAATCCAAGCAACACAAGTGAAGATATTTAAACAACGTTCATGTTATGATTTTAATGTCAATGAGCTATATAATTGGGTTAGTTTCATTGATTTCCCAAAGAAAAAGAAAGTTGGTTTGAGTCCTCTTTTACAGGGGCAATTACAGACTGGTCTGGTTATGAGCAAATAATTACAGTTAAATGCAATTGACTACTAATTTCGTAGTAAATGACTACTAACGTAACAAAGAAGGACTACTAACTATAATTATTTGCTCGTACCAGGACGAATCTGTAATTTCCTTTATAAAAATATGTATGGCTAACATTTTTCCAATTTATTTTCTAGAAGCAACATCCCATGAAAATAAGCTTACCCACTTCTAATTCAAGAGGATAATACAAATTGTAATCATTCTTCTGCTCTTAAAAACATTTTATGTACTAAATGAAAAAAATAAGAAAAAGGAAGAAGACTGAATCGAAAAAAAAAAGAAAGAAAACACTTTATGTAGACTCAGAGCAATAGTAGAAATTGTATTCACTCTTCTACTGAAGACACTTAGGGTCTGTTTGGTTGTCCAATTCAAAATTAAACAATTCAAAAAATTTTACATAGTATTGAAGGCATAATCCATCATCTTGAATTAATAAATTCAAGAAAATGATGGTCACCATCACAAATAAGGTGGAAATTCAAAATAGCAGCATTTCATGAATTACTTAGAATTGATTTTACAACATCATCTATAGTGATAATTTCGACATTTTAGAATATTCTAATTCAAGGTGATGGATTTATGCTTTCAACCCTATGTAAAATTTCTTAAATTGTTTAATTTCGAATTGGATGCCCAAAAAGACCCTTAATGTAGACTCAAAGTAGTTGTCAGTCTGGTGCCTGGTGATGAAGGCCAAGATTATTGTTAAGCATGTTTAAACAAAGAGTTCATTGATGTGTAGACAAATAACATGAAGTCTTATGCCAGTCCTTGCAATTGAGGTTCCACTAATCTGACAATACTCACCATGAGAAAGGTTTCATTTTAAATTTTAGAAATTTTAAAAATTTTGCTTGAGATTAATTGTCTATAGTGAGATATGAAAAATAAAACAATCACATCTAAAAGGATAAATTGTTTTTGATCACATAAATAATTAATATAAATATTCGAATATATTTTATAAGGTAAAATGCAGAAAACCCCCCTCTATTATTAGCCATTTTGTAAGATACCCCCCTTTAAAAAAAAACCCACCAAAAAACCCCCATATTGTCTAGGGTTGACAGTTGTCCCCTACCGTCTATCTGCCGTCATGGAAAGTAACGGAATACCGTCACGAGACACACACATGATGTTGTTTGTTGATTTTAAGACAAAAATGCCCTTTGCCATAATGAAATAACATTTTTGCCCTTAATCATGTAATTAATCTAATTTGATTCTCTCTTTCTTCTTTACTGGCAAACCACACCAGCCATGGTTGCCACACCGGTGTACCAGATCAACCACAACAATCTAGGAAAAAAAAAATTAAAAAAAAATAAAAAAGGGGAGGGGTGAAGGGGGAAAGAAGGAAAGAAAAAGAAAGAGAAAAAAAAGGATGGAAGAGGAAAGGAGAGTGAAAGAGAGGAGAGGGAAAAAAGATCTCCATCTCGATAAGATCATCGCCTATGGCACACCATTTTTTCAGGCAATGAAGCAAAAAAAAAAAAGAAAAAAAAAAAGAAGCCACTTCAAAGGCCACAAAGATCAAACCTAATCACGCGACACCATATTTGGGTTGGAGTTGGGGTTTGAATTGTAGATTTGAACCAGATGCGTATGTTTGTACCCCACCACAAATCACGCCGATAGAGAACAATGGCGAGACGGTGATGGTGCAACAGCGGAGGAGGTGACGGTGACAGCACAACAGTGGAGGTCTTCTCCACCACAGTAGTTATTTTGCAGATTTGAATTGATAGTGGCTATTTTGCAGCAATAAGAATGGGTTGTTCCACCACAGTGGTTTGGGTTACAGTGATTTTGCAGTACATCTGAATCGTCGATCATAGTTTCGCCATGGAGAATATCACTGACGGTGGCTATTTTGCAGCACCAATGGTGGTTGATCAGTTGGTGTACACATGAACGGAGATGAATACATCAACCTGAATATAGTTCAGATCACCGAATCGAACCCCTATGAACGAATCCCCTTCTCTTATTAAAGCCAATGAGACCTCAGATCGATGGAAAGAAAACCCTTCTACTGTTCAAGAAAAATACCCTCAAACCACTGATGAAACCCTTTGTCGATGCTACGACCCTCTGCCCCTCTGCCCCTCTCTCAAATCTATTCACTCCATTGTAGTTGTTGTCTTCATGGCTTTTGCTTTCTCCTTTGCCTCTGCCACTTCATTGCAGCTGATGTTAGGATTCCTTCATCTCGCCATCCCTTGAGGTTGGCTTAATGGAGTTTCCATGAGGAAGAGGGGGAAGAGGAAAAGAAAAAGGAAAAAAAAACTGAATAAAGAGAAAACTGAGAGAGAATAGAGAAGGGAATAAAAAAAAAAAAAAAAAAAAAACCTGAATTCTTGATTTTCAGTCATCTTCCTTGGTGAATGTTTTGATAGGGATGGAGTGCTTGAAAAAACCTGATTACCAAAACGCACTGTTTCTTGTGTAATATATATTTTTAAAAACATTTTTTAATAAATCAGATATTAATATTTTAATCAATTCTGTACAAGGGTAAAAAGACTTTTTGCTTCTACGTTAACGGTGTTCCCCCCTAAGACAGCATGGGGGGGTTTTTTGGTGGTTTTTTCTATAGAGGGGGGTTGTAACGACCCAAAATGGGGGCCGTTAGTTAAGTAGTAAGAAAAATCAATTTTAAACCAATTTTGGTGGATGTTTAATAAAGATAATTATTTTGAAAACCTTTTTAGAAAATCTGGCATAGTTCTGTCTGTAATAAGACATACCAAGTTATCGACTAATCAAAAACCTGTGGAAACACAATAATAATATTTCCAATTCATCCACACAATATTTCAAAAATAAATAATTTCACAGGCCATATCGTAGTCACATGGGTCTCATCCACATTTTCCGAATGAATGCATGCATGTTGATGTGCTCCCAAACCCTAGGTTAAGCTTAACTTTGAAAATATGACCTGTAAGAAAATTGTGGGGGTATGAGTTACACGCTCAGAAGGAAAACATTATTCCAAAATAACCCAAAGTTTTAAAACCATAGTTTATATATTTTTCAAAGAGCCTTGCAAAACCATTGATTGGTTTGCAATATAAATTTTTCAGTAAATAAAACTGATACAGGTATACTGGAATAAACTGCGGAAGTTTAAATCATTTGATATCAACACCCCTTTTCTTTTTAAAAAGGTAAGAAATAACTCAAATTATTTGTAATCGAAATCATCATTTTACAAATGAATAAACTATCATTTTATTATATCATATCACGACCTTATAAGCCAATAATCATCACCTGCCATTTCTAGACCTCATTAAAAGCCCACGGCCCATAGGTAGCTTGAAGCTCGAAGGAAAAAGCTTGGCCCGAGCCCAAAAAGGCCCGAGCCTAAGCCCAGCCCGAGTACCCTTGGGCTAGGCCTGCGCCTTTAGTTGAAGCTTGAAGCCCCGGCCCGAAGCCTGACACTGTAGCATTATATATAATTTTGAATATTTTCCAATTGTTCAGAGAAGTATCTTTTGGTGATCACTTCTCAAATTAATACCAATACAAAGGTGTTTCCTATTACCTTACAACAAATAGATAGTCAACTTAATACAAACTACTATAGTTCCCTGTTTTGGTATTATGATAGGAAGTGGTCACCAAACAGTAATTTTTCACTTTTTTTCTTTTGTTACAATATTACCAGTAGGTTAATTTTGCTTAGACCTAAGGCCCAAAGCCTGAGACCCGAAAAATCCTGAGCCCGTGGGCTGGGCCTTGGGCTTCATAATTTCTTTTATGGCCCGGCCCAGCCCAGCTTGATGAATAGTGTAAGCTTGAAGAGCCCGGCCCGAGGCCCGGTCCAACTTGATAAAAAAATCCCAAGCTCGGCCCAACCCAACCCGATGCCGAGGCCTAGCCATATTTAGCAATCCATAACATCAGTCTTTCAAACTGATAAATCCTCCTCAGGCTATGTGGGGCCCTCGCGCGTGGAAATAAGAGGAAACATTATGGATCCCTACCTGAGTCTAGAAAGTAACCTCATTCTGAGGAAACACTATAGATCCCTATTTGGGTCCAGAAAGTAATCTCAATTCGGGCATGTAGCCCAGGACTAAAGGATAGGAAGACACAACATGACGTCCTGTTCCTTTGAGACCATAGTAATCCTGTCTCTAGTAGCCCTTATCACCACATCCATATCATCACCAATTGTCTGTTCATTTATTAATTCCATAATTTCCATATAAACCAGATAATTATATATATAAATTTTCCAAAAAAATCGTATAACAGGTGGGTTCATATAAATCATAATAAATAACCCTCATAAATCATTTCCAAACCATTTCCAAATGAATGATTTCAAAAACAACATTTTTATAACAAAATGATGTAGAAATCAAACCCTAGGTTTTCCACAATTAGTCAAACCTAGCAATTATATACCCCATGCATGATATTTATGCAAAAACGACCAAATACATGTAAATCTACATGATTGATATCCAAACCCCCATGTATCAAGGGTTTAAGATGAGAAAATGTCCCCTACCTCAAAGATGAGTGAAGAAAACACAAAACCACCACCATAGACATGTAGATTGGGCTTAGGATGCACATGCAAGCTCCCCAAAGCAAGTCCTAGCTTCCAAATTCCATGATTGATGAAAAGAATGGAGATTTCAACTCCAAAATGCAACCAAACCTCACAAATACCATGAATAAACACAAAAATGTAAAGATATGATGACTCAATCCTAAAAGGAATGCAAACCCTAACTTTATACACGAGAAAATACCTCTCAAACTTGAAATAGAGGCTAGCCATGAGTGAATCCAAGTTAGAAATGAGAAGATTCAAGACCAAAATGAATGAAATCCATGGAAAAATGGAAGGGAAACCCTTCTCTCTCCAAGCTATTGTGGACCCCAGAAAATGGCCCACTTGTGGTTGAAAAGGGAGTCGCCACCTCAGTTTTTAAGTAAATAAGGAAAACCCTAAAAATGTTTTATTTCCAAAACAAAAAGTGACCATGTTTAAAAATGGAAAGGCAAAAAGTCTTTTGAAAACCAAAGATTGTGAATTTGGAAGCTAAGTTACGATATGGGAAGGTTCTAGGCAAAGCCTATAGGCACCCATATCGCCCTAATCGGTCTCTTAATTTAATTGGGCAAAATCGAAGTCTTAAACATGCAAGAATCAACAATTATCGTCACAAGACAGCATGCATATCATCATTCCATCCATCCACACAAGCAAATAAATAAAAAAAAGAAAGGAAAGAAAGAGAAAGAAAGAAACTTAGGATACTTAGTATCCTAGGGCGGACTTGAACATCAAAGAGCGCCCACATACCTTGTATTGAACGTACAAGGATCAAAATCCATGTAGTTCGTTAAGAATAGGATTATAACCTAATAATAACTTATGGTAAAACCTAAGTTTCCTTTCAAGAAAATATGGGAAGTTTCCAAAGATAAATGATTCTAAAAAATAGACTTTAGAAAATATATATGGGATTTCAATGAAAGATAGAAGCTTTTTAGAAAATGACATTTTTTTTAAGGAAGGAAAACCTAAAAGATTTACCATATCTCTTTATTAGAAAATAACCTAAGGAGGGTGAAGGGAAAGAATAAGGAAGAAAAAGGTACTTTCTATATTTACTTACCATTTGCAATGTGTTCTCCAAGCAATAGCCAAAAATGCCAAATAACCACCCTATTTCAATAGAGCAATTACCATGCCCACAAGCACCCTTACACGTACTAAAAAACAATACCATATTAACAATAGAGAAATTTGGGCAAAAACTATTAAGACTCTAAATTATACCAATAATCATGCCAAAAACAAAAATCAAGGAACAATAAAACCCTAATATGTTCCTACATGCAATGACCTAGCCTACATGCATAAGAAACTAGAAAAACATGTAAAAAAAATCTTATACTATCATGGAAACATCATGTGACAACTAAAAATATGCAAAAAATAAACTAAAAGAAAGAACTTTATGAAAAACAAACCCTAAACATGAATAAAAAAGATAATTATCCCTAGAAAGGATAACTTCTCCAAAACCCTAGAAAATCCACTACATGAATACAAATCCTAACATGATTCTACCATGAATGACATATATTAATTGACTATGAGGAAGGAAAACTCAAATAATTAAACTAAACATGCTACATGCAACATTTATAACTTAATAAGGATGATGTACCAAACCCTAAACTAAGGATTATGCACACTAACCCATGAATAAATTCTAAAACATGCATATTAATTCATGAACAATCTTAATATTATGCATATGATATCATGAAAGCATCAAACTTTAATAATGATCATAACAATAGCATGCATTAGAACTTACATAAGAGAGAAACCCTAATTTTCTAGATTTTAGGGTTGGGAACTTTACCTTTTGTAGAACCTCTTCTTGATGTAGAGAACTTTTCCTCTTCCTTTCCTAGGGTTAGTGGAACCCTCCTTGCACTTCTCTCTCTCACAGAAAACTCTTTCTTTTGGGGTTTAGGTCCCTAGTGCCTTAGTTGCCTCCTTAGGGCTGAACATAGTTAGGTATTTAAAGGGATCAGCTCTCATAAATCAATGGACAAGATTAAAACCCTAAATAATGATCCAAGGCCTATTAGAGACTCTTTTGGGGCTCAAGTTACTCAAATAGGGCTAAAAATATGATAGAAAGGCGATTGAAGGCAGAAAAATCCGTCAACATAGGAAAGAGATAAAAAAACCCTAAAAAATGACAAAGTCCCCCGACTAATCACCCAAGGCTAGGCGACTAGTCGCCTGGGCTTGGGTGGCTGACCATCTGGGCTAGGCGGTTAGCCGCCCAGCCTCAAGTGGTCACCCGAGCGTGTCGTCAGCAATTGCCATTTTCACACTCTTTTGCTTTCTAAAAGTGTTTCGAAGGTCAAACGAAGTCCGATTTTGACAAAAAGAAAGCCAAGACGACCGTGCTTTGAAAAGGAACACATTTTTAAACATTAAAAATCCTTAAGCATGGGTGCATGGTTAGGTTTTACAAAGGCAGCTAACCGCTATGCACCACTGTCGCAAATTTTAGGTATGCATACAGGGTTGCACCAAATGCTTTCCAAATCAAAATCTAACCTTCTAAAACATATTTTGGAATGAAATTAAGACTAATTAAAGCCTAATGGAGGGGAATTGAGTGAAAATCATGAGCCGATTTGAGCGAACCAAAAAAGGGTCTTTTAGCCAACTTGAACTATTATGAGCCAGATTAATCCTAAACCATTAATTCATCAAATTGAACCTATAAATACCTCCTATGTATCGATATGAACTCCAATTGACAACTTAGAGATCATTTCAAGGTCAAATAGAAAAGATATGACTTAAATGACAATAATGCCCTTCAAGTCACAAAAGCTCTGATTGATTATTGAGATCAACTCCAAATCAAACCAAAATTCATCGACATACTCCTCAACACAATAAAAAATCAATTCAAAAGAAAAGACTCAAAAAGAAAACAAAAACATGCATATGATAATAGCCTCTTACAAAAGGGATAAAAGGGCAAAAAGTGTCAACTTGAGCTTAAAGGCCCAATTTCCATTCTAAACCCTAACAAAATGCTCATGTGAACCTCAAAATAATAACCCTCATAATGTGAGTAAAAAATGGGGTGTGACAGCCGTCCCTCTCTTTCTCTCTCTCTAGCTCTTCCCCCTTCCTCTCACTCTAAAATGTCGAGAATAGGTGAAATGGGTCGGGGTTTGGGTGTTTTAAACACCCTAGGGGCACATGTGTCATTTCAGCTCAAAGCTGAAATAAGAGGTACTACCCAATTCAGTTGACTCAATTGTCCATTCAGTCGACTGAAATGAAGATTCAGTCGACTAAAAATCACAGAATTGCTACTTCTAACTTCTGTGTAATTCAGTCGACTCAAACAGACATAATACACAACATTACCTTATTTTCATTCAAAACATTTAAGTACATGTTTTTATTCTCCATTTAATTTAAGTTATTTAATGAAAATAAGCAAACAACCCCCATTTGAATCCAAATAAAATATCAGAAAAATCAAATTCCAAGTATATCAAAATCTAATTTTCATGTTTTAGTACAAAATCCGTCTCCCAACAAATTTTTCTAAAACAATCATATAAGGAACCTAATCCAAATATGCTAATAAAATCTCATAAAATCACAGAAGTCTTATAATATTATAAACTTCTGTTACCGTAAAAAATTATCTTTAAAACTGAAGATTTACAAAAATTCAATTTTTCTCCACATTTAAGCAAATTTCAGCAGCTTAAACCCCAAAGCTGCAAATAAGGCTAAACACACACTTAAGACACTTGATGTATAAAAACAAGCATCAAATCACATATAACATCATATTACCATACACATGGATTACCCATATATGAGGTCATCCAACAAATCAAGAGATTAATTGTGCTAATCATGCATTAAGCCGCAATAATTCTTATTAAGAAAAGATGTCCTCACAGGGGTATCCTGCAAAATGGCTAATGATAGAGAAGGGTTTTCTGCATTTTACCCTATTTTATAAGGTAAATTACATGAAACCCCCTGAATTATAGGTCTATTTTCACAGAACCCCCCTATACTTTAAAACTAAATAAATAACCCTTTGAACTATCAAATTGTTACGTTCTGTCCCTCTGTTTTGTTTTTTTTTTTTTTGTTTTTTTTATTAGAAAATCTAATGCAAATAGATCATTTAAGCTTCAAGCGATGCCATTAAATGGATTTAATGTATAAACTAGACTTTTACAATTAATTTAGGAATTAAATTGAATTGATAAAATCAAATAAGTCATAATCTTGATGATAATTTAATAAAGATATGCATTAAATTCAAAAAAAGGGGCAAAGTGTAACAAGTTGAGAGTTTAAGTGTTATTAGAGTACATGGAGGTTTTGTGAAAATTTACCTATAATTTAGGAGGGTTTTGTGTAATTTATCCTATTTTTATATATCCAAAGATATAAACAAAGTACCCTTTCTAGGATTCTACTTAAATTGAATTGTTCTTCTATTATAAATTGAATTTTATAAAAATGTTGAAGAAAATCGTTTTTTTTTTTTTTAACATCTATGATAAATGGTATAGATATTTATATATATTTGTATGTATATATATGAACTAGTAACTTGGTGGCCATACGACATAGTTAGTAAAATACAGTACGGGAGAATATGGGATGGCATACATACGGAGTATAATTTTTTTTCTTTTTTTGTTTTTGACAAAAAAACGATAAAAAATTTGGCGTAAAAAAACAAAAACAGAAATATTACGGATACGAGCATATCCGGGTATAATACAAATTTTATTTAAAAATTTGGGACCAAAAATACGTGAATATTTTACGTTATTTCATTTAGCATATCACTATTTTTATATTGTTTTATTTAAATATTCATAAAATATTGTTCAAAAATCAATCACGTATAAAATAATAATCAATTTTATCATTTTATTTTGTTTTGTTTTTTGTACATTTGCACAGAAAGGAGCAGAAATTTGGCTAAGATGACTAAAAATTAATAAGTATGTAAGTGTTGATCTATATTTCTATTCTCCAAATTATTTTATAGTTTTTGTCCTAAAATCATATGAAACGTAGTCTGTATAGCAAAAGAGTAGATACAATCGTACAATTTTTAACAAACCCAAAAAAAATTATATAAAGAGATATGAAATCACAATAGAAAAATTATAAATTAGATATTGATTTAACAAAATAAATATAAGAATCAAGTTATTTTAAATATTGACAGTAGTATTGTTGATGATTATAGTACAAGTCGACTCGTTGACAATACAATTAAAAGTATTTTAGCACAAGTATAATACAAAATACGTCAAATACGTGAACTATACATTTGCTGTAAAAAAAACGAGTATTTTTAGTTATGTTTGAACTTTATATGACAAACAGGTGTTTTTTTTATATATAAAATATGCACGTACGTGTATTATAGGGGTATAATACAAGTATTTACTAACTAGGCCATACGACACACATTTATAAGGTATAACTCTCAAAGTATTGTAGTGATACTAATCACATCAACACGTGTTGACCAGAAAATCATTATAGCTATAGATATGTGAGTTAAGGCATTAACTTCACAAATCTATACTTATATTGTAATCAAATATATTTAAAATAATATTTTTTTAATCATCAAGCGGTTGTGGAGTGATTGACCTAAAGATTAGCCTTTTATAGCCTTTATTTTATTTTTTGCCAAAAAGTCTACTTAAACGATTGATTTTGGAAAAACTTTCTTATGAAAAGTAGTTCAAAATGATGTTTTCTAGTGGATAGCATGACCGATTTTTGTAAAAACATCTTATTTTTTGCATAAAATCTTAAAAACCAAAACAAAATGGAGGGTTTAATAAAAAATGGGATTGTAATAGCCGTTCCCTTTTGGATTATAGCCATTTAGAATGTGAAGTTGGGTTGATAACTTGATACCTTTGTTTGATCTAGGCCGGTTTAGGAAAAAAACGTTTTTCTTTTTTTTTTTGGGTGGGGCCTGAGTATAAGGTTTGACCTAAGTAGAACCCTCAATTTTATCAAAATTTGGGGCCTAAAGCAGTTGCTTTGCTTGCCTACTTTCAGGGCCAGCCTTGACATCATGTGCCTTAGTGGGCATGCTCACTTGTGGGATGAATAGCTTCGCTCCTTATGCATTTAGTGGGTGACAACACCAAATCCTAGCTATTACATGGGTTGCAACTAAACTTCACACCAAAGGCTTTCCATTTCCACTGTTTTACCTTTGGCAAGGCATGTATAATATGTACATCAATTGTCTAAATCTCTAAAAAATTTTACTGTCGTTAGTGATGTAAATATGTTATGGACAACCTAATAAAATTTTTTAATTTTCTTTCAAAACTTATCCAAAAATAGCGCGCGCTCTTCATCTTTTCATTGTCATTTCAAAATTAAAATGAAAATAAAAAGGTTTTAATTCTAAGTCATTATAGTCGTAGGCTTTCTCCAAAATCAATCCCTTTGATTCAATCTATTAATTCCTAGAGGTCCGCCCAAAAAATTGAAAAGAAAAAGAAAAAACCTATTTTATATATGGACTGATTCAATTTTAATAGATGTTTTTCTACACATGTTTGCATTATTTTATTATGCTCACTGTGCACAAATGTATATGACACTCACAAATGTATTTTCTCCTTGTATGGCCTTCTATACTTTTTGACGTCACATTTTACAGCTTCAAGACATTTCTCCTACTTGATTAGTGTTTATTTGGGACATTGCACGAGAAGGAAAGAGGCCAAAAGGGCAACCATACTGCAATTCTTGAGTATGGCTTTCATCTCAAGGTTTATCACATTGTTCGTGGATACAAGGATATTTTTTCCTTTCCAAATATACTAGCTCTCTCATCTCTTTGTGACTCTTTGTCTACCCCAGAATTTTGTTATCAATAACATCACAGTGGGATATGTAATTGCATTTTTCATAAGTACTTCAACTATGTATTGGACTAATTTTTTGGAGGCCAAAAGAATTTCCATCTTCTCTTTGCATATATTCGATATCTATGAGCAACGATACAATGTTTTCTAAGTCACGTTTGATGAAAAGGGTTATAACAATCGTAACTCAAAGATGTACATGGCACCTATTTAGCATCCTTTGACGGTCTATGATCTGCCTTAATAGTTGTCGCACTGGTTTATATTGAAGAAACAAGTGCGGCAATTGTTGAAGCAAATCCTATACTACAAGAGTATGCAAAAAGGCACTTATGTCCATCTTGGAGTGACGATGTTATAACACTTTTACCGAACGTGACTCAAAAAATAGTGTACCATCTCTCATGGATATCGAATGTATCTAAAAAGAAAATGGAGGATCTCTTGGCCTCAAAACAATTAATCCAATATGCAACTAAAGTAATCATGTAACATGCAATTACAAATTCCCCCATGATGTTAATGACATAAAAGGGTGGGGTGGCCAAAGTTAAAAAAAAGATAAGAAAGTGAATTTCGAAAGGAAGAAATATCCTTATATTTGCGAGCAATGTCATAGGCAAAGATTAAGGCGCGCTATACTAAAAAATTGCATTATGGTTAGGTGCCCTTTGGGCCTCTATTCCATCTTATGCAATGTCTCAAACAGAAAATAATCAAGAAGCAATGTCTTGAGCTTTAAACTATGACATCAAAGAGGGTTGTGCACACTAAGCATAATAAAATAATATAAATGTGTATGGAAAATCCATTAAAATTGAATAAGTCCATAAAAATTTAAAATATAACGTAGTTTTCTTTTTTCTTTTCAATTTTTGGGCAACCACAAAGCCATAACTAATAGGGTTGCAAACGAGTTGAGTTGAGGTAAGATTTGAAGTATTCAAGCTAAGTTCGTTAAAAAGTTTGTTTGTTTACCATCGAATCAAGCTTTTAATGAGCCTAAACTATTATGTTCAAGCTTGGTTTATTAAAAAACTTATTCGTTTACTCTCAAGCCACGCTTTTAACGAGCCTAATTTATTGTGATTGCACTTAGCTCAGGAGAAAAGTAGAGAAGCTCGTGTTCAAGCTCAAACTCAGTATGGGCTTGATTTTAAGCTAGTCTTGTGCTTGTTAAAGTGGTTTTACATCTATAATTTGTAACCTTTAAGTCTAATGAGAAATATTTATGAACCAATAACTTGTCTTAATTTTATTTATCATTATTTTTTTAAATAGTCAAATTGATTTACTTAACAAGCTCTTTATTGAGTTCTTAACAAGCTTGTTTGCAAGTCTAAACGAGCCGAACTTTATAAGTCTACTTAAGATTGGCTTGTTTACTAAATGAGCCTAAACTTTAGGCTTGTTTACTAATCAACCTAATTCTAGTCGAACACTTATCGAGCTTTCTCATGAGAAGTTAATGAGCGGCTCAACTCATTTGTAACCCTAGCCACAAGCAGTGTAACCGTAAAATCATAATCTTTGAAAATGGGGAAAAAATCACATTTATTGACGTAGCGGAAGACTAGAAAGATATGATTACGACAAACGTCAATAGCCTAGGGTTCTCGAATCCACGAGAAGTAACACTTGAATCCACGAGTAGAATACAAACCACAGAGAAAACTCTTAATTAAATATTATTAATGATCAAAGTTATCTTGCCCGTAGGGCTACAAGCCTATTTAAAGAGAATTAATACTTGAACTCTAAGTAAACTAGGAAAAGGAATTAATTCTACTAAACTTAGGAAAGCAGTAAAATAGGAAAGGAATGAGTAAAATAAACAAAATAAACAAAAACAGAAAATTAAGCAAATCTAGTTATGAATCTAACTAGATTTGGCGCGCCATGTGTGATTTTTTTGTGTTTTGCCCTAGGGCTGATTTTTTCTAAATCTAACTAGATTTGCCAAATCTAATTAGATTTGCCTAGTCTTTGTGAGGACTTTTGATGACCCAGCAATGACCAACGGCGAAGGCAATAAGTAAGGGTGACTTTTCCTACATCATTTATTGAAACATAAAATACTCCTATGTAAAGGGGAACTAACAAAAAAAACATGCTATCTCATTCAAATATTATGGCCCCAAAAGAATTTCCAACATGCAACTAGAGTGATTATGTAAAATGCATTTACAAATATAAAAAATACGAGTTAACAACAAACTCTAGTGCTTTGAATAAGGATTCTTACAAGAACCTAGTGGGGGTGACTATGTTATTAATTTTTTAAAACCATTTTAGTGAAAATGCAATGCAAACAATTCCAATAATTACCGCCACTTCCACAAACTTCTTTCAACAACACACAACCAATCTCTTTCCATTCAACACAAATGTAGAATATAGTTAATGCGAGTATAAGATGGAATGACACACGATTTACGTGAAAAACCCCGATAAGAGTCAAAACCACAGTCCACCATGCAACAAATCGACCGTATCAAAAGGATTTACAAGATGAAGGTAAGAAATGTTTAGGTTCACGTGTGGGTTTATCTCACATTGAAAGAACAGAAAAAAGAAAGGGTCTTAATATACAAGTAATGGACTCACCACCAATAGGCTTGGGCCTTTTGTGTGGGTATGAGTTCCAGACTTGTATATTGGGCTTGCTATGGTGGATTTTGGACTCCCCTATCTCCCCAACAATTGGTATCGGAGCAGATGGCTGACGATTGTGGGTGAACTCTTCAAGTGGTGGGGTGCTTGTTGGATGAGCTCTTGATTTGGAATCGTGGTATCGCAATGTTTGGACTACTGGGTTGCTCCTCCCCAGTGTTGATGTGGGGGGGATTGTTGAGGTTCACATATGGGATTGTCCCACATCGGAAGAATAGAACAACGAAAGGGTCTTAATATACAAGTAGCGGACTCACCACCAATAACCTTAGGCCTTTTGTGTGGGTATGAATTGACGATTTCAACCTCATGCTCGTAAACCAACCTCTATACATTTGAACAACCAAAGCCTCACACAATATCTGAGGTCAGCTAGGTAAATGGGTAGCACTTTAGAGAAATGACAAAGGTTCAACAATGGTGACTCAACTCTCTAAATGGCAAGAATCTCTCCATGGAGTTGTGTCTCTTACTCAACTCTCTATTCTTGCTCTATCTTCCCTCTCAAGGAAAATATGACAGAAATATTATTCATTTTCACGGTTTTGAGTATGCAAAGTTCCAAAAAAGGAAAAAAAAAAAAAGAAAAAAAAAAGAATTTATATTCGAAATGGCTTGAGAACCTGTCGTTCAAATGTCTAGGGTGAGTCACTTGAATGACGCAGAAATTGAACTCTTAGCCATTGCATCATACGAATGATTGCCAAAACTCATTTGAATGATGCGTGTTCGGAGAACAGGTAGAACTCTTTGGTTACATATCACTAGTAGAGACCAAGGCATTCGTTCTAATGGCACGGGTCTTGAAAACTTTGAAAATGATTTACATTAAGCCCAATATAAAAACAATTATACACCCTATTATCACACATAGAAGTCCAAATTAAATTAAATTTCAACCATCTGAGGTTCATACTAAGGTCTCTAGGTCACTTACCATGCTTAAGTAAAACTTGGTTTAATTAATCCATGCAAACCGTCTTCAAAGAGACTTCAAAAAGTGCCAATGCACAGGCCAATTTTTTGCCTAGTGCCAAGTATTGCTTAGACTTGGACTCCTCTGGTAGGGTCACAGGAAATATCTACTTTAAGAAACTGCTTGGACTTGGGACTTTTCTAGTAATTAATTCGAGGACTCGAGGTATTATGGTTGCCTCCTTCTCACAGCTTGGACTCTTCTGGTTGATTTAGGTTATCAATTAATTAATGTCCACAACATTACAACATATATGTGATGAAGGTCCATACTGCCTCGTGAACACCATGGAGAGCAGCATTTTTTTAATCCATGAATGGGCATTGACTTTATTTTGAAGTATAATATATGAATGAATAAAGTTCAATTTACAAGCACATTGATATATATATATATATATATAAAAGAAGCTCAAGAAATCAGTTATCGGTTATTGATTTTGAAAAGAAAAATTCACCTTCCATGGTAAAGATTGGCATGAACTAGTCCCACAAGCCTCCTCAAATTTGTTACCAAATATCTCTGAAATCAAGATAACAACACAAAAGACTATATCACATGTACTATGGACACAAATGCCTTGTCTACAGCAGTGTTTGAATAGATGAAAGGGCATTCGATTTTATTCAAGAAATACAATGAATCAATAAATTCAAGTTAAAATTGCATTGATATAAGGAAAAAGGAAATAGAAGGCATTGAATTTTACTGACTTTGAAAAGAAAAACTCACTTTCCATGCATCACGAAGAGCAACATGAACAAGTCTAACAGTTTGAGGCAAATAAGAGACAATAACAGTATATAAAGATAGCATTGAGGTAAATCTTGCTTCTTGGAGTAACTCGTATGATTTTTGTAATCAAACATGCGTGAAGCTCTCCAGCAAGACTATGCTTTCATTTTTTTGCTAGGACCATCGGCAAGACTATGCGATAACAAATTTGGTAACA
The DNA here is from genome assembly GCA_039720395.1 of Liquidambar formosana. NCBI lineage: Eukaryota > Viridiplantae > Streptophyta > Magnoliopsida > Saxifragales > Altingiaceae > Liquidambar > Liquidambar formosana. The sequence goes on from CM077822.1 coordinate 16,943,525, forward strand.
TAAAATAAAAAATCAACTGTCAAAGAAGGATGAGCAATAAAAGATGTGAGGCTCACCGTGCACAATATCTTTCCAGTTCGATCTTATTCAATCATCGTATCTCTTGCAATTTGGACTTGTCATACTGCCAGCCAGCACATGCACCAGGTCGAACATCAAAATAACTATAGATAGATTCAGTCCCATTTACAGTTATGATTGATCTAAGGCAGTGATGAGTTGGGGGTTGAGTTGTTTGCTCAAATGCAAGAAGACTCTCTTGTTGAGTGATGAAAAGGAAAAAAATGAGAACAAGAGGCTCCAAATAACCAATGAGAAAAAGAGGCTCCCCCCCCAGCAAAATGAGAACAAGAGGCTCCAAATAACAGAGGTTGAGGAAATGATTGAGAAGACTAGTTCTTCCCTTGATATCAGGTCTATATCTTAACAACTTGAGCTCAACCCTCTAATTATCCCTACTAAATAGGTACACTGAAGACATTTAGTCCACTTATTATTATCATTATTATTATTAGTATTATTTTTAATTTTTTTGATGCCTAGTCCATTTATTTTTAAAAGTACTAGAAGTGAAGGCACACGCACTTGTGTTTGATTTGTTTATTTGGTTATTTCAAATGAAGAACTCTTAAATGTAAAATTTTTAGAAACCACATATTTATATATGCAACGTATTTATCGAAAACATAGAACGAAACGTAAACAGGTTAATTTTTTATTTTTTATTTATAGATAGAACACAGTAGTTTAAAAATAAAATTTTTTTATATACAATTATGAAGCATTGGTTACTTCTAATCAAATGGAAGAAGAATAAGAGGAAAAGACTTATCGAAGTGATGTGAACCGTGCCAATGAGTTGGAATTGTATAGCGTACACATTTTTTTCCATACGTAAATGTGGTTAGTATAATAAAAAGAATAAAAAAAAAATGAAAACAAAAAAAGGATTAGAGAAGAAGTTTTTCTGAGGGGCTGTTTGGCAAACCTGAAAATTTGGCCAGTTGGAAACAAGTCCTATTTTCTTGTAAATTAGTTTAGCTTTGTTATGAAAATAAGGCATAAATATAGTTTTTTTCAAACTAATTGTGAATTGGTTTATTTAAAAATGATATGGATTGGACCAGTCTAATCCAATTTTCAAAGTTCCCAAACAAACCCTGAGATTCGGAAAGAATCAAACTCAGCCATGACCCCACTCTTTGCCTCTTTGGTAAGGTTCTACTCTTCTCTGATCTTTTTCTATTTTATTTTTTTATTTTTTAAGAAGAGGGAGTGGATAAATAAGGGGGAGTATTTTGAGGAGAGGGAGAGAAAAACGTGGGGGAGAGAGAGGTGGTGAAAACTAGGAGTGGGTGAGTGAGAGAGAAATGTGGTGCCGTCGTTGCGGGAATTTTTTTAAAAATGGGTAAGTATTTATTAAATAAATTGACAAGGGACCGTCTTAGGAAGTGGAGGTCCGAAGTTCAACTTTTATTAAATCCTTTGGACTCATTCACAAAAGGTTTCATGGTTTTTGTAAGTTTTAGATTTACTTGGTCTCTATATAGGTTATGGGTTTACTAGAACGGTTTCCTTGTTATCAAAAAAATAAAAAAATAAAAAATAAAAAAAGAATGGAAGTATAAAATAAAATAAAATAAAAAAAGACCTTTTTGGTATTTTCGTGTTCAACCAACAAGAAGAAGAGTTCCTTTAATAATATACTAGTAATCGAACACACGCTATGCGTGTGCAACATATATTTTCAAGTTTTTACCCTATCAGTGAAACTGTTATGTCAGTTTTTAAGTTTCTTAAACCGCATGTGTGTGTGGGAGAAAATTAAGAGAAAAAAAAGGTTGTGGTGGGTTTTTTAAAGTTGGTAAAATTACCAAATCATCTCTTACCTTTCTTAACTTGTAAGGATATTTAAACATTTTCAAGTGCAATCCAACTACAAAGAGAATTCGCTTTATAGAGTAGTATAGATAATAATAATAATAGTATAGATTTTTTTCTTATCATCATCATTATTATTTTTTTTGGAGAAAAAAGGAAATCCCAACCATGTACGGAGTATTAAGGAGCTTACCACATTTCTCAAATAACCGTAGGTCTAGACCAGACTATTGTAGTCAATAGTCAAAAGGGCAAAAATCCTTGGCTTTGGAGACGATGAAAGGTAGGGTTGATGGCCCGTTAGTGATTCAATAGGGATAATTGAGGTGTTCGCTTTAGTCCTCATCTCCTAAAGCCCCAATCTATTTATTAAACAGCTCTTATACGAAAAACCTCATTTAGAATTTTGGGTTTAGGATCTATTATCATTTAAACCTTAGATCATAATTTGTATTGAGTTGAATAGAATAAATATCCCAAATCAAGGTAGAATGGTATTTCCCTTGTATTATTAAAGTAGTCAAGAGGCTTTACCCAACGAGGCATTTCATTCATTCAAACATCAAAGAGGTGTACTCAAAATTATTGTAGCCTTATCTATTTCATACTAGATACGTGACATAGTATCAGACAACTCGATCCATGGCGGCTGCTCAGTCGTGCCACTTCTCGCACAGATCATACTGCCTAGTCTGAGAATCGCGTAGACATGGCCCATTAGGTCTCACAACCCACCAACAGCAGCTGCCGCAAATATCTCGATGCGTAAGCTCGATGTAAACGTCGAAATAGTGGAACCCACATTTCCATTTGAAGCTGCAATAGTAGAGTGTAGTCCCTGCAAAGTTGGGCCGAAAAGCAAATTCGAAGTAGCCTTGATAAGGGAGCATGTGCTCGCCAAGGTCATCGTCTCTCGATTTACGATGAAGGGTGAGATTCGAGCCTCTGTCCAAGTCATTTGTGATCCTGAGATGGCATTTTTCAGCCAGAAGACCTCCCTCACACTGAGTGATGAGCTATAAAACCATGAGAACGACATGTCCATTAAATGAAATCATGTCTGTGAATTGTGACATTTCTGTTGGTGGGAGAGTATATAGGGGTTTTTTGGGTTTGTTTCTCCTTTTATAGTGAGGATGAGACTTGTGCCCAAAAATGTAATGAATTTTTATATGTCGACTCATGTGGGCTGCAGGCTTGCAGCCCTCTAAGCTTTTTGTATGCTTTCTATAGGAGGCCTCTATCAGCATCCAAAGACTTACTTTTTATTCCTCACTTATTTTATATTTTAAAGTTTTATGAAAAATAAAGAAGGTTTTTATAAGAATCAATTGCGTATTTTATTAGAAAACATCATTTTGAATTACTTTTTACTAGAAATTTTTTTCAAAATCTATTGTTTAAGTAGACTTTTTGGCCATTTATAGCATTCGCTTCATAAATGACTAAAAAGGTTACTTAAATGATAGATTTTGGAAAAACTTTCTTCCAAAAAACTGTTCAAAATAATGTTTTCTAATAGAATATGCGATTGGTTTTTATGAAAATCTTATATATTTTTCATAAAATTTTAAAATGTAAAATAAGTGGGGTAGGAAAAGCAAGTCTTTAGGTGCCAATAGAGGCATTCCTTTCTATATGATAAGTGCCCAAAAATGATATTGGATTGTAGTTATAATCCATTTATTGCTTAACAATAAATGCCCATAAAAGTTGGAAAAGAGTACCAATAAATGCTCTTCCTTTTATGGAAAAGGAGTGGTCCAATATATATAATGTGGAAGGAAATGATTTCCATATTAATGAAGTTGGTACTTGGTATGAAAATTATTTCTGCTAAAACGTTACAAATTAACATATTCCAGTAAATCAGTAATAATTTAAGTCTATATCATGGCAATGCTTATTTGTTAATGAATGGGATCGATTTTGATCCGAATCCGATTCAATAATTCGGATATGGTAGTGGACTCATGATTCGTTAATCTATTAATAATTCGAATTCAATAATCTGTTTTTTTTTTTTTTTTAATGGACAATGGATAGAATATACCCCTAATTTTAACCACCAAATATCAATAAATTGGTATAAATTCTTTTTCATAAGTTTGAATTTAAGATTTCTCACTCAATAAGTGAAGAGAATGCCAAATACCTATCATGCCAAATGAAATATATTACTTAATAAATGAAATATGGATATTGCCAAATACAATCCGATATTAATATGATTCAATGGATAAAATAATAGGTCAGGCTATTGCCATCATGTAACATACTCTAAAGCCCCACTTAGTTTACACCTTTTAAGGTTTTACAAAAAATATAAAAGGTTTTTATGAAAATTTGTTGCATGGTCCACTAGAAAATATTATTTCAAACAACTTTGTAGAAAAAAGGTTTTTCCAAAATATGAGGTAATTCTATGGTACTTACAAGATTTTTAGGGATACCATACCCAATTACCATTTGAAGTGGCTCACTTATCATTTGAAGTTGTCTAAAATAGCTCATTTACCATTTGAAATGACTCCTTTACCATTTAGTGACCGCGTACCATTTGAAGTGATTAACTTACTATTTCAAGTAGCCCACTTTCCATTTGAAGTGACCAACTTATCACTTAAAGCGACTTTATGGGTATGGAACCCAATTTTTTGCAAGGGTATCATAGAATTAGCCCCAAAATATGTTGTTTGGGATGCTGGTTTCCTCTCTGATGCTTTATGATCTTTTTCTTTAAAATAAAATAAAATTAAAAAAAAAAAAGAGTTTTTGACCATTTTTCATGGAACATTTTGTAAATGTGAAGCAGAGATTGTAAATGGCCAAATTTTGGAAAACATTTATTCTACAAAATTGCTTAGAATGATATTTTCTAGTGAACTGTGGCTAGTTAGTTTTCGTTGAAACCTTTTATATTATTTGTAAAACCTTGAAAGATGTAAATTAAGTGGAAGGGTTTAGAATACTTCATATGGTGACAATAGCATCCATTTAAAATAATATATTAAATGATATATTTACGTACTATAAAATAAAAATGTTGAAATTTACGTTTCGAATTATTTTTCTTCCTCATGATTATGGAAGTTCAAAATAAATTATTTTCTTCTTGGTAAAATGCATACCTATTTTTTTTTTTTGGGGGCGTTTGGGGATAAGTCCTTTTTTCAAAACTTATCGCTACTAACACTTTCCATTTAAAATTTAAAGAAATAAATTCTCCATGATACTCGGAAGAGTATTTCGTCCCAAAATTTTCAAAAATCATGTCCCCTCATATCCAAAGATTCCATAATTGAATTAGAGGCAAACAAACATCTCTCTCCACATAGATCATTTGTATTTAGAAAATTATAGTAAAATGTGTAACTATTTTAAAATTGAAACGCGCGATACTATGTTTAATTGTTCTGGATTTTTTTATTAAAAAAAAAATTGAAATGTAATTTAGTTTTTAAGTCGACATTCTTTTTAGGGTATTGAAAACAATTACACTTGGTTTTGGAAATATATATATTTTTATTTTTTATTTGTAACTGTTTTAAATAACTTGAAAATTTAAATTTTTTTTAAAAAAAAGGCACAAAAGTTACATGTACTTTGTGTAACAATAATTACATATAAATCAGAGATTACTAGTGAAAAATCAAGTAATCTCATGCGTTAACAACGGAAGAAAATAAAAATAAATTATCATAGTTATACAATATCTGAATATGGTATCAAATTTGCAAAAATCAAGTAATTTTGTGCGTTAAAAATAGAAGAAAATAAAAAGAAATAACCATAATCATATTGTATTTGAATATAATATCAAATTTACAAAAATCAAGTAATCTCATGCGTTAAAAATGGAATTAAAAAAAATTCAAATTTAGATCATTAATGAGGGAAGAAAATCTGATATTTGTGTGAAGAATCCCTTTAATTGATTACCATATCTGACAAGAAGGACATAATTGGTATCCATGGATGAGAAGATGATTCCCAATATCAACCCAAAATGTGGTCGTTTTAGCGAGGGTGTGGACTTGAAGCATTAAAAGAAATATATATGAATTCTTGACCGGATGTTTATGCTAAATGTGTTCTTTTGGCTAATTTTCCCCCTTCTTCCCTTTTTTTTTTTTTTTTTTTTTTTGTAAGCTTTATATTTTACAACATTATCGGAACGATTAGCGAATCAGACGTCATTAAATTCAGATATGGATTTTTATATTATCAATCTGTTGGATTATTGGATTGGATTAGATTCTTGTTCTGTACGTATACGTATATCTTTCGGATCCATAAACAATGGCAATTAATGCCCTATGAAGAATCGCTATGCCTCCGGTGCGTTCCCTTAATCAAGGCACTGTCTATGAGTCTCCAGCTCCTTCTTCAACTGGCATTAAAATCTGCCAGAGATTGTCATTTAAAATGAAAAAAAATTATTATTTTGACGCGTAGATAGCATCATGTTTGATAATATGTACATGGACCCTTAGACGTTACTAACTTCCCTTGATGATGAGATATCAACAACTAAATCATTCCATCTATGGAAAATGTAAATCACTATAAGATGGAGTAACTCGAAGGTTGTCAATTTGTCATTTAAAATGAAAATTTATTATTTTATCGTGTGCACAGGGCCGGTTCTAAGATTTTTGGGGCCCTAGGAAAATTCTTAAAATGAGACCCTCCATACTTGATTTTTTTTTTCCTAGTACAAATATAAAGTTTGTTTGCACATCCCACTGATTCTAATTTCTTAAGATCTTAGAAAAATATAAAAGGTTTGAAGAAAATTAACTACACTATCCACTAGAAAACATTATTTTAAATAACTTTGCAGAAGAAAGTTTTTACAAAATTTTTTATTTAAGTTGACTTTTTGGCCTAAAATTAACAAAGACGGTAAATGATCAAAAAATCCACTTAAACGATAAATTTTTAAAAAACTTTCTTTTACAAAGTTGTTCAAAATAATGTTTTCTAGTGGATTACATAACAAATTTTCATAAAAAAACTTTTATATTTTTGGTAAAATATTGATAAATAAAAATTAGTGGGGTGTGCAAATAAAATTAAGGAGTTGCAATAACCATTTTCTTTAGAAATAAAAATTAAAAATTAAACCTACTACAAGGGTTAGTCCCAAAATGGGGCCCTCATTTTTTTGCCAAAATGTGGGCCCCAGGCGGCCGCCTTGCTCGCCTTGTTCCAAAACCAGCCCTACGTGTGCATGTGGGATGCTTGACACTTTTCCTCTCTTTAAACAAACCTGGTTATCCATGATATATTATCCAAAAGACAACTTGTCATGTCTTTAACTATGGATTGATGGGAGCTCCATAATTTCTATATATATGGTATGCCTATCAAAATGAAATTTGACTTTAGTTATAAATTTATAATTCATTTGTGTAACGATAAATGGTAACCCTAAGGGATTACTCATTTGGCAAAAGATCCCGCTTCAAGAAGAAGAAGTCTTGACTTTGACTCTTGCTAAACCTTTTGGGGCTACCAACAAGAGACTTTATGGTTATCATGAGTCATGATACTAGTTACTTGATTTATATGGGTTGTAGGGTTTTATATGGACCTAAGATTTGCCAAAGGGCTTTTTCATTACCAAAAAAAAAAAAAAAAAAAAAAAAAAGGAGAAAAATGCCCACTAAAAAGAAGAAAAAGAAAGATAAAAAGTAACAATAAATGCCAACCCTTTTTCTTTTTGGAAGAAAATGATTTTTAAGTCAATTAATGCAGTGGGTATGAAAAATTACTTATTCTAGTAAAACGTCAATTAATGCAGTTGGTATGAAAAATTATTAGAGTAAAACAAATAAAAGAAGGCCTATTTCCATACAATTTTTATGCTAATTGACATCCTTCCATGGATTAGTAACCATTTTTTGTCTAATGTACACCGTGTGGATTAGCAAAGAGTCAGGTCCACCCATAAACATATTCCAGTTATTTTTTAAGTCTACAGCGTGGCAACGTACGAGAACTGCACCTTTTTTGATGGGCAAAAGTATCTCTTTTGGGATTTTAAAAGTACTTGAGGGCTCGCAAGCTTATTTTATTTTATGAGAAATCAAATATTAGGATTTGAGCGGTTAGCTAGAGTATGTGGGAATGACGATCATCATCAGAGTCAGAAAATCATTGTTGGAGGATCAAAGTATTGACTATTGACACATTATTAAAAAAGAAAAGGGTAAATTTAGAAACCAGAAAGGGTATTCACTTTTGATTTTTCTTAGAGTCAAATCCACAAAAGGGGCAACTTTTTTAGAGCAAAATAAAATTTTTAAGAGAGTCAAATTTGCAAAAGAGCAGTTATTGTCATAACGAAAATTCTTTTGTTTTCTTATTTATTTTAATTTATTTTAAAGTTTTATAAAAAATATAAAAGGTTTTCATAAAAACTAGATACATTGTCTATTAAAAAACATTTTTCTAAACATCTTTATAAAAGAAAGTTTTCTTAAAATCTGTCGTTTAAGTGGATTTTTTAGGATTTTTTTTTCATATAACATTATGTAGAAATGAAATTGAGACTGTAAATGATAAAAAAAATATACTTAAATGACATTTTTTGGGAATACTTTTCAAAACTATATTTTATAATTGTCAAGGCGGTTAGTTTTGATGAAAAGCTTTTATATTTTTTATAAAACTTTTGTTCAAAATAATGTTTTATAATGGATAATGTGGCTAATTTTCATGAAAACTTTATATATATCTTTCATAAAACCTTGAAAAGTATAAAATAAGTGGGGGTGTAAAGGAATTTTTGTTTTCTTTTAAAAAATTAGAGTTTCGAAATTTAAAAATTCCAACAACTGTAGCGGGTGATAGTTTGAGGATGGTGAATAAAAAAAGAAAAAAACAGACAGCTATAAGATTTTAGACCTGATGTGTTTCTTGATGTCAGTGTTGACTAATATGGATATCAAACATAAAATCTGAATATTCTCTTGGGCCTGAGAAGGCGAGGATTTTTTTTCTTTTTTCTTTTTTTGGTTGCTAGCTTCTGATGATGATCGTCTCTCTATAATGTTTTGTCGACCATTAAAACTCCTACTCTTCCCTAGTGACATAATATTGTAACATATGTGGTGATCCTATCTAAAAATGTAAAACAACGAAAAGAAAAGTATTTTTATCCTTTTTTTGGTGTCTGATTATTTTATGTCACGAAGTTTGCATCTGTACATTGCTCTTTTATTTCTCAAAAGAATATTCATCAGGTGTTTTTTTGGAGATGCCATTCCTTTTGGTAAGAAGTTTGAAAAGTTGGACACTATATATTCTCTTCAGCAGTGGATGAGACGGGGTGTTTTGCTTTTATCTTTGTTGAATGAATTAGATGACAAACTGGTCTTAACGTTCTCTGTTTAGTTATTAATCATCTCACTTCCACTGGAATAGAGGGCCCAACACCTAAGTAGTAAATTTCCGCAGATCATGGTCATCTTGGCTTGAAGTTTAGGGTGCATTGGGAAGTTTCGTCCTCTCATCTCTCTTTTGTTGATGTTAGCATACTTCTACACGGACTACCAAGCACATGAATCATATCATTTTGCTGATTATTTTGATGGAAACAGAAGAGCATGTACATCTTTTTTTTTTTTTTTTTTGATGAACGATCTAAAACTTATAAATTAGAAAACATCTCCCTTATACAAATCAGCATGAATTGCTCCTTAATAAACTCTGGACTTGCCCCATCCAAACACATAAATCCTCAATATTCTTGGCATGCCTTGCAAGACCATGTGCTATTACATTACCCTCACGCCGAATATGAGAAAAAGTCACCTCAGTAAAAAGAGCTGCAACAGCTTGAATATCCTCAAGAAGAATACCCAAAGAAGTGAGCAAGGCTTCATTAGAGTTAAGAGCATTAACAACCGCTGCACTATCCCCTTCCACTTCCACAGAATGCAAACCCAAATTGCGGGCAAAGCCCATGGCAAAGCGCACAGCCATAGCCTCTACCTCTACCAATAGAAGTACTCTAGCTATTAAAGACTTATTTTACTTCCTCCCCTTCCCAAAAGAAAAAAAAAAAAAAAAAGAATTGTGCATGACTTAGTTTATATAAATACGAAAATGATTAGGTGTGGGTCATCTTGGACATCCTAGACAGTAGCCATGCGACCTATCGTGGACAGTTTGCACAACTCCAATGTAAGTAAGGCCAAAATGTGGCCTAGTCATCAAAAGTTAACAAGACTGGTGAAACTGGGTTGTTTCTCTTGGAAATCTTGTTCTAGTTAGGTGTCGGTGATTTTGTATTTGTCCTTAGCTTGATTTCTTTGTGATTCTTATTTTCTCTCAGAGCATGCCCTTAAGTCAGAAGTTGCTATTTGCCAGAATAGCAATGGATTAACGGCCTGTTTGGTTGTCCAATTCGAAATTAAACAATTTAAGAAATTTTATATCTGGTTGAAGGTATAAAGCTATCACCTTGAATTTTAATATTTTAAAATGTTATAGTTATTACTATAAATGATTTTGTGGAATCAATTTTAAAGTATTCATGAAATACCACTATTTTGAATTGTTACTCTTATTTGTGATGATAACTATCATCTTCTTGAATTTGTAAAATTTCTTAAATGATTTAATTTCGAATTGGACAACCGTACCAAACAAGCCCTTATTCTTCTAGGCAAATTTTAATATTTCAAGAAGAGGTGACTTATATGGTTTTTGTTTTATTTTTAATTCTTTTATTTAAAAATATATTTATAGTCTTTTTTTTTTTTTTTTTGGGTAGAATATTTTTAGTCTATTTAAGTATAAAGATATCAACACTTTGACACTCTTCACTAAAGATTATTCCCTTAGGACTAAGTGTCTTTAAGTAATCCAAGCAACACAAGTGCACCTAGATTAGAGATGGTTGGGCTTTTACTTATATTGGAAATGAAGGCATTTCAATGCACTTGAATGACAAATCAAGCAGAATTTAAATATTCATGCATCGAGAAGGTATTTAAACAACGTTCATGTTATGATTTTAATGTCAATGTGCTATATAACTGGGTAGTTTCCTTAATTTCCCAAAGAAAAACTAAAGTTGGGTGGAGTCCTCTTTACGGGGGGAATTACAACTTGGTCTGGTTATGGGCAAATAATTACAGTTAAATACAATTGATTACTAAATTCGAAGCAAAAATGACTACTAACTTAACTAAGAATGATTACTAACTGTAATTATGTTCTCGTAGCCGGACCAATCTGTAATTCCCCCTATAAAAATATGTATGGGTAATATTTTTCCAATCTGTTTTCTAGAAGCAATATCCCATGAAAATAAGTGTACCCACTTCTAATTCTAGAGGATAATAGAAATTGTAATCATTCTTCTGCTCCTAAAAGCATTTTATGTACTAAATGAAACAAAAAGGAAAGAAGGAAGACTGAATCGAAAAAAAGAAAGATAACACTTTATGTAGGGACTCAAAGCAGTAATAGAAATTGTATTCATCATTCTTCCGCTGAAAACACTTCATGTAGACTCAAAGTAGTCGTCCTGTGCCTTGTGATGAAGGCCGAGGTTACTGTTTCTGGATTCAAATTGAATCCAAAAATTTAGGTGAGGTAAGGCGATTTTTAGTTAGTAGTTTGTATTTTATCCTAATTTAAAAAATCGAGGAGCCTTTATTAAAATTTTCTTTTATATTGTGATTTTGAAATTAAAAAAATTGCAAAAACCTATAATGAAGGAGGGATCGAGGCTTTTATTTGAAGGGACAAAGAAAAAACAAGAAAAGAAGAAGAGGGGAATGAAAGAAAAATAAAACGGATTTAAAAAAATCATGTGTGGCAAATTTCGAATTCCACAAGAGTTAAGGACATAAAATTTTAAAAAAAATTTTGTGAGGTATGGCACCTACCCACCCTCAATCAACTCCTAATGCCTCCGTCCTTGACCCCACACACCTATTGGATGAGACATGACATTGGACTCAAGAGCCATTGGCACAAAAAGACGATTTGACATGCAATTAATTATGAAAACATTAACATATATGTATATTAAAGTAAGGTTGCAGTTGCAACAAGCATTCACTTAAGCATGTTCCAACGAAGAGTTCATCAATGTGCAAACAAATAACTTCAAGTCTTACGCAGCAGGTCTTTGTAATAGAGGTTCTACCGATATGACAATACTCACCATGAGAAAGGTTTCATTTTAGATTTTAAAATTTTTGCTTGAGATTAATTGTCTATAGTGAGATATCAACAACAACAACAAAAAAATAAAAAAATAAAAAAATCACATCTAAAAGGATAAATTGTTCTTGATCTTATAAATAATTAAAATAAACATTCGAGTATATTTTATAAGGTAAATTACATAAAACCCCCTGAATTATAGGTCTATTTTCATAGAACCTCATGTACTTTTAAACTAAACAAATGACCTTCTAAACAATCAAATTGTTAAATTTTGTGCCCTCCGTTTTTTTCATTAGAAAATTTAATGAAAATAGATCATTTAAGCTTCAAGTGATGCCATTAAATGGATTTAATGTATAAACTAGACTTTTATAATTGATTTAGGCATTAAATTGAATTGATAAATTAACATAGGTCATAATCTTGATGATTATTTAATAAGGATATGCATTAAATTTAGATAAGGAGGCAAAGTGTAACAACTTGAGAGTTTAAGGGTTATTAAAGTACATGGAAGTTCCGTGAAAATTGACCTATAATTCAAAAGAGTTTCGTGTCATTTGTCTTATTTTATATGTTGAAAGATATAAACAAAGTCCCTTTCTAGGATTTTACTTAAATTGAATTGTTCTTCGATTATAAATTGAATTTTATAGGAATGTTGAAAAAAATGATTTTTTTATTTTATTTTGTATAATACCTATGATAGATGGTATAGAAATTTATATATATTTGTGTGTATATATATGAACCAGTAATTTGGTGATCATACAACCCACATTTAAAAGATATAACTCGCAAAGTATAGTGTTGATACTATTGGCATCAACATGTGTTGACCAGAATATCATTAAAGCTATAGATATGTGAATTAAGGTATTAACTTCACAAACCTATACTTACACTATAATCAAATATATTTAAAACAATATATTTTTAATCGTCAAGTGGCTGTGGGGTGATTAACCTGGAGATTAAACCAGTGACTTGGTGACCCATTCCCTTGATTATTCGATAACTATAGGTTTGAAGTATTGATTGACATGATTAGTATCACTTCTCTCATTTAGTAGTCAAATTGAAGGACCTGCATGATGTTTTCATTATTAATTTGAAATGTCTCTCCTCTCTCAGTTATTTGGCACCTGAATGGTCAAATTTAAGAAGGACTTGTGCATGCACCCATTGGGTTCATGTACAAAATCTCGGCACAAGAGCATCTTCAATGAGGTGCTAAAAGGTATGCTATTGCTATATTTTAATAATAGTGTTGACACCCAATTTTGTACCGCCTAAACATTTTAAGTCCACCCCTTTTAAGCCCAATGATAAAGGGTGATCTAGTTTGAAATAATTGATGAATGATCTTTGAAGAGCTAACGTGATCACAATCGTAGCCCAACCCGCAGAAGCCTATAATTAAATATTTGTACGTACGTGCAATTCAGTTGTGCGTACACACCTTTCAATTGTGCGTACGCACATTAACTCCTAAATTTGGATTTTTTCCCTCCATTTTGGTATTCCCCTTGTTACCTTATGAAGGTTTGACCTACTTTGTAGCCACCTTGTGACGGCTAGAGAAGCCAGAAACCCTAAGCTAGCTCCTCCAAAACCCTAATACTGCCTCTATAAATATAGCACTTTCAACCGAGAAAGGGGACCTCAACGATTCTCTAGCCATCACCATTCTCTAAACTATTCCCTAGCCACCACTTCTAAAAACCCTAACCACCATTCCTACAAACCTAGAAGCTAAGAGAGAGAAGGACGGCTGTGATCACCGAGACTTAAAGGAGAGTATTCATCAAAGTTTCATCCTACTATATTGCTAAACCTGAGGGTAACGCTTACTTTTCCATCTCTTTCTCCATTGTTTGAGATAACTGGTTATTATTTTTGAATGTCCGGACATGCTTCTCTTTCTCCCATAATTGTGTATTTATTTTGTTTAGTTATTTTTCATTTCTTAGTAAATTTAATTATTTTAGTTCTCTTTTGATTTTTATTTATTTCGTCTTTCACATGATTAGTAATTTTCTGTATCGATTAATTTATGTAACCACATAGTAGAATAGGCGCATTCATCTCTGCATATGTTTTTTCATTCACTAAATTAAGATTTCTTTTTCTTAGTTCATTTTGATTTATTCCCATCCCTTACTGATTTTATTTTTATCATTTTATTCTTTTTAGTTATGTGTATATAGATTTAGGACTTGATTATCATAGTTCTTTTATACATTTACATATTTTACTACTTGTGGAAGCATATCATTAATTTTAGGGTTTCGTGAATCTAATGTACGTACGCATAAATCGAAAGTGCGTACGCACTTTACGGTTGTGCGTACGCACCTCCTTTGTATGATCGGTTGACTCTTTTATTATATTTATTTTATTCTATATTATTCATTCTGTACTTATTTGATTCCATATTTTATCTATTCCCTAGTTTAGGTTAATACTATGTTTGTTTATCCCTCACATATCTTTATTTCTTTGTGTCAATCTTCTTTTTATTATCATTTCTTTATTTAGATTAGTTCCACATTTTATTATTTATTTCTCTAGATTAGTTCTTTATTTAAACCATTCCTTTATTTATTTTTATTCTCTTCCTTACTTATCTGCTTGTTTCTTTACTTATTCGTTTCTCTTTCATTATTAGTAGATTATTTCCTCTCATACTTTTATTTTTCTTACTTGTCTATTCATTTATTTCTTTCTTTATTTGACTCTTTCTTTATTTTTGTATCATTATTTAGATTAGCCCTTTTATTATATTGATTCTTTGTATAATTCATATTTATTTATTTATTTACCATTATTGCGTGATATCATTTGAATTAAATTGCATATCGCATGAATAGGGTTAAATCCAATTGATGATTTTTGTTAATTAAAGCCAACAAAACACGTGTGGGGTGTGAACCCGAAAAAGGTGAGGGCCCACGTCGGTTGAAAAGAAAATGGGTTTGAAAAAGAAAAGAAAGTCACCACCTTATTTTTTAAGGGAAACAAGGAAAACCCTAAAAACCAATTTTGTTTTAAGAAAACAAAAGAATGACTCCATGTTTAAAAAAGAAAGGCAAAAACGGTCTTTTGGAAACCAAAGAAATCAGGAATTTGGAGACTAAGTTATGACATGGGAAGGTTCTAGGCATAACCTATAGGCACCCATGTCACCCTTTCGGTCTCTTAGTTTATTTGGGCTAAATCAAGATTTTACCATACAAAAATCAGCAAAATATCATCACAAGAGTTGCATGCATATCATATATCTATCCATAACA
Source organism: Liquidambar formosana (assembly GCA_039720395.1). Classification (NCBI taxonomy): domain Eukaryota; kingdom Viridiplantae; phylum Streptophyta; class Magnoliopsida; order Saxifragales; family Altingiaceae; genus Liquidambar; species Liquidambar formosana. The sequence goes on from CM077822.1 coordinate 16,958,899, forward strand.
AACAAACAAAACAAAGAAAAACTAAGCTAAACTAGGATACTTAGATCCTAGGGCGGACTTGAACCTCAAAGCGCCAACGTACCATGTAACGAAATACATGAATCAAAGTCCACGTAGTTCGATGAGAATTAGGGTTAAATCCTAATATAAACCTATGGTAAAAACCCTAGGTTTGCTTATTTGAAAGTTAGAAAATCTGGTATTTAAACCAAGTTTGAAATAGAAATAACTTCCACAAGATGGAAACTTTGATAAAAAGGTAATTTATTTAATCAAGGAAACCTCTAATTATTACCATAGACTCATATTAGGAAATAACCCTAAGGAGGGAGAAGATAGAAGATAAAGGAAGAAAAAGTGAGTTAGGGCACTTTCAAACCCTACTTACCTTGTGCAATATCTCCGAGCAATAGCAAGCTTAAGCAATAACGACCTTATTTGCAATAAAGCGATTATCACCCCTGTTTGCACCCTTACATGTGCTCAAAACAAACCAAAAGAAGAAAATACAAATCTAGATAGAATAGTATAAGGGCCTAAAATCATCCACTAATCATGCATATAACACAAACAGTGAAATAATATAAACCCTAATGCAATCCTAGAACCATGACATACATAAAACCCTAAAATCAACTAATATGAATGCAGAAAATCATCATAGCTATTCTATATGCAATACATATACAGCAACTATGAAGAAAAAGACAACAAAAAGCCTAAACTACTATGCTATATGCAACAAACCTAAAACAAGGGCAAAAGAAATCCTAAACTCACACGCATGCTTTAAACTATGTGAAACAACCCTAAATCATGCAAAACTAAACATAAATGACATTCTAATCATATGTATTAACTAATGAAAGCATCAACACATGATAAAAATGCAAGCTTGAACATGAAATAATAGCTATTCAATGCAAAACCCTAAAAAAGACACTAGAAACCCTAGAATCACAACTATGCATAAAATCGCAAGGAATAACATTATAACATGCATAACTCCTCAAGGATAACATTTTAGTCATGAATATTAACCAATAGAAGTATCAACACATGATAAAAATGCCAACTTGAACATGAAATAGAGTTATTCTAATTTTAGCACAATAGAAACCCTAAAATCCCAACTATGCATTAAACAACATGAAATAATCCAATTACATGCATAAATCATTATGAATAACATTTAAACCATGTATATTAACTATTAGAAGGATCAACACATGATAAAAATACTATCTTGAACATGCAATAGAATTATTCTAAGTAAAACCTTAATTTCAGCATAAAGAGAAAAGAGGTATACCTATGGTGGATGTCTCCTTGCTGCTGTAGAGACTTCTTCTCCTCTTGAAACACTTTCCTTCAACCCTCCATACAAACCCTAGCTCTCCTTTGGAACTCTCTTTTACTCTCTTTCTCCAAAAATTAGGTTAAACTACATAAGAATGGCTCTAGTTGCCTCTAAGTGGCTCCCCTAGTGCTGAAGTATAAGGGGGTATTTATAGGGATTGACTGGAATCAATCAATGGTTGAGATTAAAACCCTAAATATTAATTCAAGGGTCCTTAGAGACTTCCTTGGGGCTCAAGTAGGTCAAATAGGGCTGAAAATAAGATGGAATGGCGGCTGGAGGCAAAAAATCCGTCAAAAATAGGAAGGAATCCCGCTTCAGCATGATTTTAGGAAGGTGGCTCGGCTGACCACCCAGGGCTGGGCGGCTAACCACCTGGCCTTGGGCGGCTGACCACCTGGGTTGGGCGGTTAGCCGCCAAGCCCCAGGTGGTCACCCAAGCGCGCCATCAGCAATTGCTTTATTTGATCCCTTTCAGCTTCCAAATGTGTTTCAGGGGTCAAACGGAGTCCGATTTTGACGAAACGAAAGCCAAAACAACCATGATTCGATGAGGAATGTAATTTAAGACATTTTAGGGCAAAAATCCCTAACTATGGCTGCATGGTTAGGTTTTACAAAGGCGGCTAACCTCTATGCACCACCGTCACTAAGCTTAGGTATGCACACAAGGTCGCATCGAATGCTTTCCAATTTGAAATTCAACTTTCCAAAACATCTTTAGGAATGAAATTAAGACTAATTAAAGTCAAATGAGTGGGAATAGAGTGAAAATCATGAGCCGATTTGAGCTAACCCGAAATAGGTCTCTTAACCAACCTGAGCCATATTGAGCCATTTTAATCCCGAAGCATCAATTCATCAAATTGAACCCATAAATACCTCAAATGCATCTTCATGAACTCTAATTGACAATTTGGAGACCATTTCAAGGTAAAACGAAAAGTTTGTGACTTAAAAGACGATTATGACCCTCAAGTCACAAAAGCTCTTATTATCCCCCAAGATCAACTCCAAATTGAACCAAAATTCATATCCAATGTCCTTGTGATTCTAGAAAGCTAATGCAAGTAACTAGACTAAAAAACAAAACAAAAACATGCATGGAATGACAAACCCTAGTAAGGTGGTGCAAAAATGGGGTGTGACATGGGGCCGGCTTCGGCCGGGCGTTGTTGGGTGCCTAACACCTTCCCAACAACGTATCCTAACTCCAAACCATAAATTCTCTGGTTATGATGGATTAGACCCTTGCTAGGGGTCAAATTGGTTCCTGAAAGCAAATCGGGTGGCGACTCTACTCCGCGTTAGCCCTCCTGGCTAGTGGCGTACTCCCGAGCCGGCGTGGTCAGGACCTGGCGCTCACAAATAGCACACCTTGTTAGTGCTCTAATGGTGTGCTAAAAAATAACAATAGCACACCCTTAGGTTATATTACATGTGCTATTGCTATTTTAACACATGCTATAGTGTCAAATACTATAATTTGGCATAATGTGTTTCGACAGTGCAAATAACACAATATGTAATTTTTGGGCACAACAACCATCTTCTTCCTTTTTTTAACTAAATTTATGCTATTTTAACTCAAGTGCCCAATATAGCACAAGAGTGAGCTATTACTATTTTTTAACACACCTTTTAGCTCACCATTGGAGTAGTTGTGTTATTGCTAACAGAGCAATAGCACACCTTTTAGCTCACCACTGGAGATGCTCTTATGCTATATTATATTTGGCGTACTCTTGTGCTAAAATAACACAAAGTAATTAGAAAAATTAAGGGGATGATGGTTATGCAAAAAATTTACATATTATATCATTTGCACCATTGTAGTATATTGTGCTAAATTATAGTATTTGACACTGTAGCATATACTAAAATAGAAATAACACAGGAAAAATTACACAAATTGATAGGCAATTTTCATGATAATCCTAAATTTTCTCACATTGTGGTTAACAATATCCCATAGACAAGGGTACAACTTGGGTGAGATGATGAAGAAAATGACTGTCTAAGCCTTAGATGAGTTTCAACAGTTATATTTAATTTGCTGCTTTGGCATGAACAAGAAATGATTGTCCAAATTTAATTCGAATTGCTGATTGTCAAGAGTTCTCGAGTAACGCCTTGGCATCTAGATTAGTTGTTTTCCCATGTATATTGTATAGTATCAATTAGTGTTGTCACTTTCTAAGAAAACCTTTTGGATTAGGGCCATTTAGAATGTGAATTTGGGTTGATAACTTGATACCTTTGTTTGATCTAGGTTTAGGAAAAAAAATGGTTTTTTTTTGGGGGGGGGGGGATGTGGGGGACTAAGTATAAGGTTTGACCTAAGTAGAACCCTCATTTTTAATCAAAATTTGGGGCCTAAAGCAGTTGCTTTGCTTAATTGCCTACTTTCAAGGCCAACCTTGACCTCATGTGCCTAAGTGGGCATGCCCACTTGTGGGATGAATAGCTTTGCAACAACACCAAATCCTAGCTATACATGGGTTGCAACTGAATTTCACACTAAAGGCTTTCCATTTCCATTGTTTTACCATTGGCAAGGCATGTATGATATGTACATCAATTGTCTAAACCTCTAAAATTTTATCACTGTCGTTAGTGATGTAAATATGTTATGGACAACCTAATACAATTTAATTTTCTTTCAAAAATTATCCAAAATAGTATGGCTCTTCACCCTCAATTTCATTATAATTTCAAAATGAAAATCAAAAGAAAAAAGTTTTCTAAGTTCATTATAGTATGGGCTTTCTTCAAAATCGATCTCTTTTTTTATTCAATCTATTAATTCCTTGAGGTCCACCTGAAAAATTGAAAAGAAAAAGAAAAAAAAAATCTATGTTATATCTCTATTGATTGATTCAATTTTAATAGATGATTTTCCATACATGTTTGCATTATTTTATTATGCTCGATCACTATATGTGCACAAATGTAACACTTACAAAGATATGGGTTTGCTGGCTCGTTCTTGGTTATTTTCACTTTGTATGGCCTTCAACCCTTTTTGACATTATATTTTACAGCTTGAAGGCATTTCTGCTGCTTGATTATTGTTTATTTTGGACATTATACGAGATGGAAATTGTAACACCCATAATTTTTAATAGTGTATTAAGGCTTAATCTGTGGTTAACATGGTTAGTCCCACGATTTGTTGGATGACCTCATGTATGGGTAATCCATGTGTATGATAATATGATGTTGAGTGTGTTTTGATGTTAGTTTTTATGCATCAAGTGTCTTAAGTGTGCGTTTGGCCTTATTTGCAACTTAAGGGTTAAGCTGCTGAAATTTGGCTAAGTGTGGGGAAAAAGTAAATTTTCTTAAATCTTCGTTTTTAAAGATAATTTTTGGTGGTAATAGAATTTTATAATATTATAAGACTTCTGTGATTTTATGAGATTTTATTAGCATGTTTGGATTGGGTTCCTCATATGTTTGTTTAAAAAAAATTTGTCGGGTGACGGATTTTGTACTAAAACTTGGAAATGACATTTTAATATATTGGGGATTTGATTTTTCCGATATTTTATTTGGATTCAAATGGGGGGTTATTTGCTTATTTTCATTAAATACCTTAAAGTATTACTTAAATGTTTTGAATGAAAATAAGGCTATGGAGTGTATTCTATCTGAATCAATCGATTGAAGTGTGATTTCAGTCGACTGAATAACACAAAAGTTGGAAGTGGCAATTCTAGGATTTTCAGTCAACTAAATTCTCATTTCAGTAGATTGAATTGTCATTTTAGTCGACTGAATCTCCATTTCAGTTGACTGAATTGGTCTGATGGCTTATTTGTGCTGAAAATGACGCATGTACCCCTATGAGATTATAAAACCCTTTAACCCCGACTTGCAACCCTCATTTCTTGCATTTTAGAGTGAGAGAGAGGGAGAGAGAGTGAGGAAGAGCTCTTGGGTGTACAGATGAGTTTCTCTCTCCACTTCTGCTTGGATTTCATGCATAGGAGTTTGAATTTCAACATTTCTAGCTTGGATTCACTCATGGTTTACCTCCATTTCGGATTTGAGAAGTAATTTCTAATATATAATGCTAGGGTTTGCATTTCTTTTGGGGTTTAGTCATCATATTCTCATATCTTGTGTTTATCCATACAATTTGTGAGGTTTAGTTGCATCTTGGAGTTGGAATCTCCACTCTTTTCATCAACCAAGGAATTTGGGAGCTAGGGCTTGGATTTAGAGCTTGCATGTGCATGCTAGGGCTTGGATTTCACACCCACGACACACAAGGTTGCATTTTCCACACATTTAGTTGAGGTAGGTGCAATTTACATGGGTTTAAACTATTGACACGATAATATGGTATATATTATCATAGTATTTATTATACTTGGAATTTAGAATATGTGTATAGATGATTTATGGAATAAATCTTGAAATAGAACTTTGGGTAATTGATGATATAAATTGGGAATTATGTTTATTGAGAATTATAGGTTATCCTATGCTTTTTGGGAACTATAAATGCATGGACTTTATGGGTATTTTTATATGGGTAATTGATACTTTTGGTTTATGATTTTAAGGTTGTAATCATAAATAGGTATTTATGTTGTCATCATAATTTGATATAATTATGAGATTATTTGATTATGGTTTACATGTCATATTTTGGAGATGATTTTGGTTAAAATCATTTTATAGTTTATTAGGTTGCATATTGGGCATAACCATGCATAAATGGATTTATCAACTTGGTAATGTTGAGGGCTATTGGAGCTAGGACTATGACGGTCCCGAAGAAAAGGGATGTCGAGCTGTGTTTTCCTATCCTCTAGTCCTAAGCTACTTCGTGTTGTCCCGAATCCGGGCTACTATGGTCCTAAGTAGGGATGTTGTGCTGTGTTGTCTTAGGGATGAAGCTACTGTGGTCCTAGGTAGGGATGTCCTGCTGTGTTGTCCTCTTAGAAGTTGGGTTGTGATTCCTCCATTCCGTGCGCGATGGCCCTTTTGTGGGGAAATCGGGTAATTAATGGAATTGATTAAATGGACATGGGTCACATGCATTGGGCATTATGTATTATTTACTTTAAGTTATAGATTATAACTTATTTTGGATTTGGAATATATTTGGTTAGTATATTTTGTTTTAAATGATATAATTGGTTTTATTTATATCATTGCTTCAACTTACTATGTTAAATTGTATTTATTGAGTTGTCGGACTCACGCTTACTATTTTAAATGTTTTTCAGATAATCTAGGGATTGGTTTATGTTATCATAGGCGGAAGATACTCTAAATGGAAATTTCATTATGTTAATTATTAATATATTTTCATGGTAAATAATATATATTAATTGGTTTTAATTCGGGCCAATGACCAATTTACATGTAATTTAATTCTGGGTTGTAATTTTAATTATTTATGGTTGCGTGTTTGTGGAATGCGACGCATGGGATAATACTAGTCTTATAGATGACATAGAAATTTTTATGAATAGATTTTTTTTAACAAGTTTTATGATGGTATGTCCTATCTATGGATAGATCATGCTCGAAAAAGGAGAAAATTTTTTAAAATTGTTGAAATTTTGACACGTGTCATCCACGTTTTATCAAATATTTATTAAAATAAAACTTGTTTTATTAATATTGATCAATTTGGGTCGTGACAGAAATAAGGCCCAAAGGGCAGAGAAAAACTTCCATGTAACTGTGATATGGCTAGGTGGTGTCATAAGCCAATGAGAACCAAGCAAAGTGGGATCATTAGTGTACTTTTTGGCCCCACAATCCTACTTTACTTGGCCCCTATTGGCTTGTGACACCACCTGGCCATGTTACAGTTACATAGAAGACTCACTCCCAAAAGGCATCTAACCACACTGCAATTATTTAGTATAGCTTTCATCTTAAGCTTTGTCTATCACATTGTTCGTGGATACAAGGATATTTCTTCCTTTCCAGTAATCTTTGCCTATCACATTATTTGTTTAGAACATTGCATGAGAAGGAAAAGAGGCCCATATTAGTTGCTTTCCCATGTATAGCTATCAATTGGCGTTATTACTTACTAAATGGATAAAATGATAATGTGGGCCTCACCTCATAAAGAGTTGGCCTTGAGTTTTTTTTTTTTTTGGGGCCATAAGCAAACCTTTTGGATTAGGGCCATTTATAATGTGAACTAGGGTTGATAACTTGATACCTTCGTTTGATTTAGGTTTAGAAAAAAATGCTTTCTCCAAAATAGCATAGCTCTTCACCTTTTCATTTTCATTTCAAAATGAAGATGAAAAGAAAAAGGTTTTCTAAGTTCATTATAGTCGTAGGCTTTCTGTGAGCGCCAGGTTCGGGCACCACGCGGCTTGGGAGTAAGCCACCCGATTTGGCTTCGGGAACCAATTGACCCCTTGCAAAGGTCTAACTCGTGATAACCAGAGATTCTAACCTTGGTTCGGAGTTAGGGTAAACTGTTAGGAAGGTGTTAGGCACCCAACAACGCTCAGCCGAAGTTGGCCTCCACACATATTTGTTGGCTTTAATTAATCGGGACTTAAATTGGATTTTACCCAATTTATGCAAATATATGATTTAACACAAATGAAAGCACACAATAATGGCAAGTAAATTAGAATAAAACAAGGGGACAAATATATATAAAAAATGGCAGAAGCATGAAAGTATCAGATTAAAGTATACGCGACCTGCAAAACAGAGGTTAAGCTGTCCAGAATATGCGAAGCACGTACGCACCTTACTCACCTCTTACCTTCCCTGCAAAACAAAGGTTAATATGTCCGGAATGCATGAAGCACATATATGCATCTGGAAAGCACGTACGTGCATCAGACAAGCATGTACGTACTTTACCTAAATGTAGAATATTAAGAATGCAGATTTACTTCAATTCAGTCGTTGATGTAGTGATATTCGACTTTGAATACTTATGAATGACAACATGACATATATTTCTACTATGGAAGCATGCTTTTATGACAATATAAGAACCCTAGATCTACATGCTTGATAAATGAATTAATCAAATGAGAAAACTACTCAAATAAATAGGCTAAATGATCTATCTAGCAATGAATATGGCATGATTTAGATGAATTATAATGAAAACCTAAATATTCATGAATAGAAATTGTACTTATGCAATTTCATGAACTAATCTATCGTAGCATGACAATGGATAAACTATGCACGAAATCATCTGAAGCATTAATCACATGCATGATGAAAACGATATGAATCCTACATGTATTCTACCATGAATAACCAATAAATCATTCCAATAAACAAGAGATAGGTGAAAACTGGTGTTACCCTCAGGCTTGGGTGGTAGCAAATCATGGGACTTGATGAACTCCTTCCTCAGAGCCTCCACAATCACAACTGTCTTCTTCTATCTAGGTTTAGGGTTGGTTTGAATGGTGGCCAAGAGTTCTTAAAAGATTCAGATTCGAGGGTCCCCTTTTCTGGGTTGAAAATGATGTATATATACAGGTAGGATTAGAGTTTCTTTAGGGTTAGTTAGGGTTTCCAGCTGTCATTGGTCAGCCATCAACTAGGTAGCAATCTCACAAAGTAAGGAAAAAGATACCAAAAATGGGAGAAGAATGAATCTAGGGGACAAGCATGTGCGTGCATTGAACATATATGTACGTGCAACTCAGATGCACGTAAGTGAAATGACACTTTTCACTCAAATTTTATCTTGGGGCAGGCTGTGATTGCATCGGTTCTTTGAATATTGTCCATAATAGTTCCGTTTGACTCCACCCATCATCATCGGGCTTAAAGGGTCTGAAATGTTAGGAGGTACAAAATTGGGTGTTTTCCCCAAAATCAATCTCTTTGATTCAATCTATAAATTCCTAGAGGTTTGCCCAAAAAATTGAAAAGAGATAAAGAAAAAAGGAAAAAGAAAAAACCTATGTTATATCTCTATGGACTAATTCAATTTTAATAGATGATTTTCCATACATGTTTACATTATTTTATTATGCTCACTATGCACAAATGTAACATTTACAAAGATATGGGTGTGCTGGCTTATCTTTGGTTATTTTCTCTTTCCATGGCCTTCAACACTGATTGATGTTACATTTTACAACTTCAAGACATTTTTCCTTGATTATTGTTTATTGTGACATTGCACGAGAAGAAAAAGAGGCCTGAAGGGCAACCATACTGCAATTCTTTAGTATAGCTTTCGTCTCAAGCTTTGTCTATCACATTGTTCGTGGATACAAGGATATTTTTTCCTTTCCAAATCTATTCTCTCATCTTTTTGTGACTCTTTGGCTACCCCACCTTTTGTTATCAATAACATCACAGTGGGATATGTAATTGGATTTTGCATAAATACTTCAAATGTGTATTGGACTAATTTTTTGGAGGCCAAGAGAATTTTCATCTTTTTCTTCACATAAATTTGATATCTATAGGCAATGATACAACGTTTTTTAAGTCATGTTTGATGAAAAGGGTTATAACAATCGTTACTCAAAGTTGTACAAGGCACCTTTTTAGCATCCTTTTACGGTTTACGATCTGCCTTAATAGTTGTCGCACTAGTTCATATTGAAGAAACAAGTGCGGCAATTGTTGAAGCAAATCCTACATTGCAAGAGCATGCAAAATGGCACTTATGTCCATCTTGGAGTGACGATTGTTATAACACTTTTACCGAACGTGACTCAAAAAATAGTGTACCATCCCTCATGGATATCGAATGTATCTAAAGAGAAGATGGAGAATCTCTTGGCCTTAAAACAATTAATCCAATATGCAACCAAAGTAATCATGTAACATGCAATTACAAATTCCCCCACGATGTTAATGATAGAAAAGGGTGGGGTGGCCAAAGTGTTAAAAAAAGTTAAGAAAGTGAATTTGGAAAGGAACAAATATCCTTATATTTGCGAAGAATGTGATAGGCAAAGATTAAGGCGCGTTATACTAAAGAATTGCATTATGGTTAGGTGCCCTTTGGGCCTCTATTCCATCTCATGCAATGTCTTAAACAGACAATAATCAAGAACCAATGTCTTGAACTTGTAAACTATGACATCAAATAGGGTTGAAGGCCGTGGCATTTAGGGAGAAAATTACCAAGAACATGCAAGCAAACCCATATATGTCCTTGAAACTGTTACATGTGCGCACACTAAGCATAATAAAACATTATAAATGTGTATGGAAAATCCATTAAAATTGAATAAGTCCATAAAAATTAAAAATATAATGTAGTTTTTTTTTTTTTTTTTCCTTTTCAATTTTTGGGCAACCACAAAGCTATAACTAATGGGGTTGCAAACAAGTCGAGCCAAGCTGAGATTTGAAGTATTCAAGCTTAGTACTATCGAGTCGAGCTTTTAATGAGCCTAAACTATTATGTTCAAGCTTGGTTCATTAAAAAACTTATTCGTTTACTATCGAGCTACGCTTTTAACGAGCTTCATTTCGAGCCCTTAACAAGCACTTTATCGAGTTCTTAACAAGCTTGTTCACGAGTTTAAATGAGCCGAACTTTATAAGTTTGCTTAAGATTGGCTTGTTTATTAAATGAGCCAAAACATTAGGCTTGTTTCTAATCAACCTAATTCTAGTTGAACCTTTATCGAACTTTCTCATGAGTAGTTAATAAGCAACTCAACTCATTTGCAACCCTACCCACAGGCAATGTAACTGAAAATCATAAGCTTCGAAAATGGGAAAAAAATCTCATTTATTGACACAGCAAAAAACTAGAAAGATATGACTACGATAAACGTCAATAGCCTATGGTTCTCAAATCCACAAGAAAGAACACTCAAATCTATGAGAAGTAACATTTGAATTCACGAACATTTGAATTCACGAGTAGAACACAAACCACAGAGAAAACTCTTAAATATTATTAATGATCAAAGTTATCTTACCCATAGGGCTACAAGCCTATTTAAAGAGAATTAATACTTGAACTCTAAGTAAACTAGGAAAAGGAATTCTACTAAACTTGGGAAAGCAGTAAAATAGGAAAGGAATAAGTAAAATAAACGAAATAAACAAAAACAGAAAATTAAGCAAATCTAGTTATGAATCTAACTAGATTTGGCCGTGTGTGACTTTTTTTTGTCTTTCTCCAAGTGTGATTTTTTCTAAATCCAACTAGATTTGCCTAGTCTTTGTGAGAACTTTTGATGACCTAGCAATGACCAATGGCAAAGGCAAGAAGTAGGGGTGACTTGTCCTACATCATTTATTGAAACATAAAATACTTCTATATAAAAGGGAACTAACAAAAACAAACTCTATCTCATTCAAATATTATGGCCCCAAAAGAATTTCCAATATGCAACTAGAGTAATTATGTAAAATGCATTTACAAATCTGAAAAATAAAAGTTAACAACAAACTCTAGTGCTTTGAATAAGGATTCTTACGAGAACCTAGAGGGGGTGGCTATGTTATTAATTTTTTAAAACCATTTTAGTGAAAATGCAATGCAAACACTTCCAATAATCACTGCCACTTCCACAAACTTCTTTTAATGACACACAACCAATCTCTTTCCATTCAACACAAATGTGGAATATAGTTAATGTGAGTATAAGATGGAATGACACACGGTTTACTTGAAAAACCCCAATAAGAGTGAAAACCACGGTCCACCATGCAACAAATCCACCATATCAATAGGATTTACAAGATGAAGGTAAGAAATGTTTAGGTTCACGTATGGGTTTGTCCTACATCAGAAGAATAGAAAAAAGAAAGGGTCTTAATATACAAGTAATGGACTCACTACCAATAGGCTTAGGCCTTTTGTGTGAGTCTGAGTTCTAGACTTGTATATTGGGCATTTTGTGTTGGATTTTGGGACACCCCTATCTCCCCAACAAGAAATACATACAATCCCTAACCTCATACTCGTAAACCAAACTCTATCCCTGAGCTTGGACTGCAATTTGTGTGCAGTTTCTAAGTCTTCCCATTCGAACAACCTCTTGACAAGTGTAGATTGTGAACAACCAAAGCCTCACACAATATCTGAGGTCAGTTAGGTAAATGGGTAACACTAAAGAGAAATGACAGAGGTTCAACAATGGTGACTTAACTCTCTAAATGGCAAGAGTCTCTCCATGGAGGTGTGTCTCTCACTCAACTCTCTATTCTTGCTCTATCTTCCCTCTCAAGGCCGGAAAATATGACAGAAATATTATTCATTTTTACAGTTTTGAGTGAGTGAAGTTCAAAAAAAAAAAAAAAAAAAAAAAAGGAACTTGTATTCAAAATGGCTTGAGAACTTGTGTCGTTCAAATGTCTAGAGTGAGTCATTTGAATGATGCAGAGATTGAACTCTTAGCCATTGAATCATACGAATGATTGTCAAAACTCATTTGAAAGATAAGTGTTCGGGGAACAGGTAGAAATCTTTGGTTACATATCATTAGTACAGACCAAGGCATTCGTTCTAATGGGTCTTGAAAACTTCGAAAATGATTTACATTAAGCCCAATATAGAAACAATTATACACCCTATTACCACACATAGAAGTCCAAAATTAAATTTCAACCATCTAAGGTTTATACTCGAGGTATTATGGTTGCCTCCTTCTCACAGCTTGGACTCTTCTGGTTGATTTTGGTTATCAATGTCCACAACATTATGTGATGAAGGTCCATACTGCCTCGTGAACACCATGGAGAGCAGCAGATTTTTAATCCATGAATGGGCATTGACTTTTTTTTGAAGTATAATGAATGAATAATGTTCAATTTACAAGCACATTGGTATAAAAAAAGAAAATTATGGAGCTCAAGAAATCAGTTATCGGTTATTGATTTTTAAAAGAAAAACTCACCTTCCATGGTAAAGATTGGCATGAACTAATCCCACAAGGCTCCTCAATTTTGTTACCAAATATCTCTGAAATCAAGATAACAACACAAAAGACTATATCACATTTACTATGGACCCAATTCAAATGCCATGTCTACGGCAGTGTTTGAATAGCTGAAAGGGCATTCGATTTTATTCAATAAATACAATGAATCAATAAATTCAAGTTAAAATCGCATTGATATAAGGAAAAAGGAAATAGAAGGCATTGAATTTTACTGACTTTGAAAAGAAAAACTCACTTTCCATGCATGACAAAGAGAAACTCGTATATAAAGATAGCATTGAGGTAAATCTTGCTTCTTGGAGTAATTCGTATGATTTTTGTAATCAAACATGCGTGAAGCTCTCCAGCAAGACTATGCTTTCATTTTTTTGCAAGGACCATCAGCAAGACTGTGCGATAGCAAATTTGGTAACATAAAATAAAAAATCCACTGTCAAAGAAGGATGAGCAATAAAAGATGTGAGGCTCACCGTGCACAATATCTTTCCAGTTCGATCTTGTTCAATCATCGTATCTCTTGCAATTTGGACTTGTCATACTGCCAGCCAGCACATGCACCAGGTCGAACATCAAAATAACTATAGATAGATTCAGTCCCATTCACAGTTATGATCGATCTAAGGCAGTGATGTGTTGGGGGATGAGTTGTTTGCTCAGATGCAAGAAGACTCTCTTGTTGAGTGATGAAAAGGAAAAAACTGAGAACAAGAGGCTCCAAGTAACCAATGAGAACAAGAAGCTCCACCCCCAGCAAAATGAGAACAAGAGGCTCCAAATAACAGAGGTTGAGGAAATGATTGAGAAGACTAGTTCTTCCCTTGATATCAGGTCTATATCTTAACAACTTGAGCTCAACCCTCTAATTATCCCGACTAAATAGGTACACTGAAGACACTTGGTCCACTTATTATTATTATTATTATTATTTAATTTTTTTTTTATGACTAGTCCATTTATTTTTAAAAGCACTAGAAGTGGAGGCACACGCACCAATGTTCGATTTGTTTATTTGGTTATTTTAAATGAAGAACTCTCAAATGTAAAATTTTTAGAAACCACATCTTTAAATAAGCAACCTATTTATTGAAAACAAAGAACAAAACGCAAACACGTTAATTTCTTATTTTTTTATTTATAGATAGAACACAGTAGTTTAAAAATAAATTTTTTTATATACAATTATGAAGCATTGGTTACTGTAATCAAATGGTAGAATAATAAGAGGAAAGACTTATCGAAGTGATGTGAACCGTGCCAATGAGTTCGAATTGTACAGTGTACACATTTTTTTTCCATACTTACATGTGGTTAGTATAATAAAAAGAATAAAAAGAAAAAATGAAAAACGAAAAAAGATCAGAAAAGAAGTTTTTTGGAGGGGTTGTTTGGCAAACCTGAAAATCTGGCTAGTTGGAGACAAGTCCTATTTTCTTGTAAATTAGTTTAACTTTGTTATGAAAATAAGGCATAAACATAGTTTTTTTCAAACCAATTGTGAGTTGGTTTATTTAAAAACGATATGGATTGGACCAGTCTAATCTAGTTTTCAAAGTTCCCAAATAGACCCTGAGATTCGGAAAGAATCAAACTCAGCCATGATCCCACTCTTTGCCTCTTTTGTAAGGTCCTACTCTTCTTTGATCTTTTTCTATTTTATTTTTTATTTTTTAAGAAGAGCGAGTGGATAAATAAAGGGGAGTATTTTGAGGAGAGGGAGAGAAAAATGTGGGGGAGAGAGAGGTGGTGAAAACTAGGAGTAGGTGAGTGAGAGAGAAACGTGGAACGGTTGTTGCAGGAATTTTTTTAAAAATGGGTACGTATTTATTAATTAAATTGACAAGGACCCGTCTTGGACCCGTCTTAGGAAGTGGAGGTATGAAGTTTAACTTTTATTAAACCCTTTTGAGTCATTCACAGAAGTTTTCATGGTTTTTATAAGTTTTAAACTTACTTGGCCTATATAAGTTATGGGGTTTGTCAGAAGGGCTTCCTCGTTATCAAAAAAAGAAAAAAAAGAAGAATGGAAGTATAAAATAAAAAAAGAAAGAGCTTTTGGGTATTTTCGTGTTCAACCAACATGAAGGAGAGTTCTTTTAATAATTTATAATAATAATAGTATAGATTTTATTATTATTATTATTATTATTCTTTTTAGAAAGAAGGAAATCCCAACCATGTATGGAGTATTAAGGAGCTTACCACATTTCTCAAATAGCCGCAGGTCTGGACCAGACTGTTGTAGTTAATAGTCAAAAGGGGGCAAATCCTTGGCGTTGGAGACAATGAAAGGGCACAACTTAGGGTTGATGGCCCGTTAGTGATTCAATTGGGATAATTGAGGTGATCACTTTAGTCCTCGACTCCTAAAGCCCCAATCTATTTATTAAACAGCTCTTATACGAAAAACCCTACTTAGAATTTTGGGTTTAGGATCTATTACCATTTTAACCTTAGACCATAACTTGTATTGAGTTGAATAGAATAAATATCCCAAATCAAGGTAGAATGGTATTTCCCTTGTATTATTAAAGTAGTCAAGGGGCTTTACCCAACTAATTAAGCATATCATTCATTCAAACATCAAAGAGGTGTACCCAAAATTATTGTAGCCTAATTTATTTCATACTCCCTCCGTTCCAAATTAAGTGTCTTTTTTGAAAAAAATACGCTTTTTAAGAAAACCCTATCAAATGCTTTCACATCAATACATATGTTTTGAAAATCTAATTTTTCTCTTGTGTAAAACATTAGAAAAAATGAGAATACCTTTTTAAGGGTATTTTAGGAAATGAATAAAAAATAACTATTGACTTTTGAAATTAGACAATTATTTTAAAACATTCCTAAAAAAAAATAAGACACTTATTTAGAAACAGAAAGAATACTAGATATGTGACACGTGAGATAGTACGAGACAACTCAATCCATCGCGGCTGCTCAGTTGTGCCACTTCTCGCACATATCATATTGCCTCGTCTGAGAATCGCGTAGACATGGCCCATTTGGTCTCACAACCCACCAACAGCTGCTGCCGCAAATATCTCGATGCGTAAGCTCGATGTAAATGTCGAAATAGTGGAACCCACCTTTCCATTTGAAGCTGCAATAGTAGAGTGTAGTCCCCGCAAAGTTGGGCCGAAAAGCAAATTTGAAGTAGCCTCGATAAGGGAGCGTGTGCTCGCCAAGGTCATCGTCTCTCGATTTACGATGAAGGGTGGGATTCGAGCCTCTGCCCAAGTCATTTGTGATCCTGAGATGGCATTTTTCAACCAGAAGACCTCCCTTACACTGAGTGATGAGCAATAAAACCATGAGAACGACATGTCCATTGAATGAAATCATGTTTGTGAATCGTGACCATTTTGTTGGTGAGAGAGTATATAGGGGTTTTAGGTCTTGTCTCTCCTTTTATAGTGAGGATGAGACTTGTTCCCAAAAATATAATGAATTTTTATATGCTGACTCATGTGGGCTGCAGGCTTGCAGCCCTCTAAGCTTTTTGTATGCTTTTTATAGAAGGTTTCTATTGGCACCTAAAGATTTGCTTTTCATTCTCTACTTATTTCACATTTTAAAGTTTTATGAAAAATATAAACGGTTTTCATAAGAACCAATCACGTATTCAATTGGAAAACATCATTTTAAACAACTTTTTAGTAGAAAGATTTTTCAAAATTTATTGTTTAAGTAGACTTTTTGGCCATTTATAGCATTTGCTTCGTAAATGACTAAAAAATCTACTTAAATGATAAATTTTAGAAAAACTTTCTTCCAAAAAGTTGTTTAAAATGACGTTTTCTAATAGAATACGTGATTGGTTTTTATAAAAATATTATATATTTTTCATAAAATTTTAAAGTGTAAAATAAGTGGGGGAGGAAAAGCAAGTTTTTGGGTGCCAATAAAGACATTCCTTTCTATATGATACGTGCCCAAAAATGATATTGGATTGTAGTTATAATCTATTTATTGCTTAACAATAAATGCCCATAAAAGTTGGAAAAGAGTACCAATAGATGCTCTTCCTTTTTTGGAAATGGAATGGTCAAATATATTTAATGTGGAAGGAAATGATTTCCATATTAATGAAGTTGGTACTTGATATGAAAATTCTTTCTGCTAAAACGTTACAAATTAACATATTCCAGTAAATCAGTAATAATTTAAGTTTATATCATGGCAATGCTTACTTGTTAATGAATGGGATCGATTTTGATCCGAATTCGATTCAATAATTCGGATATGGTAGTGGACTCATGATTTGTTAATCTGTTAATAATTTGAATTCAATAATCTCCCTCTTTTTTTTTTTTTTTTTTTTTTTTTGTAATAGACAATCGATAGAATATACCCATAATTTTAACCACCAAATATCAATAAATTGGTAAAAATGCTTTTACATAAGCTTGAATATAAGATTTCTCACTCAATAAGTGAAGAGAATGCCAATAATCTATCATGCCAAATGAAATATATTACTTAATAAATGAAATATGGATATTGCCAAATACAATCCGATATCAATATGATTCAATGGATAAAATAATGGGTCAGGCTATTGCGATCATATAAAATACTCTAAACCTCCCACTTAGTTTACACCTTTTAAGGTTTTACAAAAAAAAATATAAAAGGTTTTTATGAAAATTCGTTGCATGGTCCACTAGAAAATATTATTTCAAACAACTTTGTAGAAAAAAAGTTTTTCCAAAATATGGGATAATTCCATGGTACTTACAAGATTTTTAGGGTACCATACCCAATTACCATTTGAAGTGGCTCACTTATCATTTGAAGTTGTCCAAAATAGCTTACCATTTAAAATGACTTATTTACCATTTAGTGACCATGTACCATTTGAAGTGATTAACTTACCATTTCAAATAACCCACTTTCCATTTGAAGTGACCAACTTATCACTTAAAGCGACTTTATGGGTATGGTAACCAATTTATCACTTAAAGTGACTTTATGGGTATGGTATCTAATTTTTTGTTAGGGTACCATAGAATTAGCCCCAAAATATGTTGTTTGGGATGCTGGTTTCCTCTCTGATGCTTTATGCTCTTTTTCTTTAAAATAAAATAAAATTTTAAAAAAAAAAGAGTTTTTGACCATTTTTCATGGAACATTTTGTAAATGTGAAGCAGAGATTGTAAATGGCCAAATTTTGGAAAACATTTATTCTACAAAATTGCTTAGAATTATATTTTCCAGTGAACTGTGGCTAGTTAGTTTTCGTTGAAACCTTTTATATTATTTGTAAAACCTTGAAAGATGTAAATTAAGTGGGGGGGGGGGGGGTTTAGAATACTTCATATGGTGAACATAGCATCCATTTAAAATAATATATTAAATGATATATTTACATACTATAAAATAAAAATGTTGAAGTTTACGTTTCGAATGATTTTTCTTCCTCATGATTATAGAAGTTCAAAATCAATTATTTTCTTCTCGGTAAAATGTATACCCTTTTTTTTTTTTTTTTTTGGTGGGCGTTTGGGGATAAGTGCTCTTTTCAAAACTTATACAGGCGTAAGTCCCTTTTCAAAAACCGGTTAAACCTCAAGTCCTCTTTATAATGTCAAGACAAAAATACCCTTATCACTACTAACACTTTCCATTTAAAATTTAAAGAAAAAAATTCTCCATGATACCCAGAGAGTATTTCGTCCCAAAATTTTTGAAAATCATGTCCCCTCATATCCAAAGATTCATAATTGAATTAAAGGCAAACAAACATCTCTCTCCACATAGATCGTGTAACTGTTTTAAATTTCAGATTTTTGTGTTTGTATTTAGAAAATTATAGTAAAATGTGTAACTATCTTAAAATTGAAACGATACTTTGTTTAATTGTTTTGGATTTTTTTAACAGAAAAAATTGTAGTGTATTTTATTTTTTAAGTAGACATTCTTTTTAGGGTATTGAAAACAATTACAATTAGGTTTCGAAATATATTTTTTTAAATTTTTTATTTGTAACTATTTTAAATAACTTGAAAATTTAAAAAAAAAAAATGCACAAAAGTTACATGTACTTCGTGTAACAATAGTTACATATAAATCAAAGATTACTAGTGAAAAATCAAGTAATCTCATGCGTTAACAATGGAAGAAAATAAAAAGAAATCATCATATTTATACCATATCTGAATATGGTATCAAATTTGCAAAAATTAAGTAATTTTGTGCGTTAAAAATTGAAAAAAATAAAAAAAAAATAACCATAATCATATTGTATTTGAATATAATATCAAATCTACAAAAATCAAGTAATTTCGTGCGTTAAAAATGGGATAAAATAAAAAAAATCAAATTCAAATCATTAATAAGGGAGGAAAATCCGGTATCCGTGAGAAGATGATTCCTAATATCAACCCAAAATGTGGTTGTTTTAGCGAGGGTGTGGACTTGAAGTATTAAAAGAAATATATATGAATTCTTGACGGGATGTTTATGCTAAAAGTGTACTTTTGGCTAATTTCCCCCTCTTTCTTTCTTCTTTTCTTTTTTTTTTTTTTTTTTTTTGTAAGCTTTATATTTTACAACATTATTGGAACGATTATTGAATCGGACATCATTAAATTCAGATATGGATTTTTATATTATCAATATATTGGATTATTTGATTGGATTAGATTCTTGTTCTGTACGTATACATATATTTTTCAGATCCATAAACAATGACAATTAATGCCCTATGAAGAATCGCTATGCCTCCGGTGCGTTCCCTTAATCAAGGCACTGCTTATGAGTCTCCGGCTCCTTCTGCAATTGGCATTAAAATCTGCCAGAGATTGTCATTTAAAATGAAAAAAGTTATTATTTTGACGCGTAGATAGCATCATGTTTGATAATATGTACATGGACCCTTAGACGTTACTAACTTCCCTTGATGATGAGATATCAACAACTAAATCATTCCGTCTATGGAAAATGTAAATCACTATAAGATGGAGTAACTCGAAGGTTGTCAATTTGTCATTTAAAATGAAAATTTATTATTTTATCGTGTGCGTATGGGATGCCGAACACCTTTCCTCTTTTTAAACAAACCTCATTGTCCATGATATATTATCCAAAAGATGACTTGTCATGCATGTCTTTGAACTAGGGATTGATGGTAAGCTTAAGGTATAACTTATTTGTCAAAAGATCCTGCCTTCAAGAAGCAGAGGTTTTGACTTTAACTCTTCCTAAACCTTTTGGGGCTACCAACACAAGACTTCATGCATGGTTATCATGAGTTTTAGACTTATCTGATTCATCTGGGTTGTGGGGTCTTATATGGACCTAAGATTTGCTGAAGGGCTTTTTCGTTACCAAAAAAAAAAAAAAAAAAAAGGGAATAATGCCTACTAAAAAGAAGAAGATAAAAAAAGATAAAAACTAACAATAAATACCAACCCTTTGTAGGAAGAAAATGATTTTTAAGTCAATTAATGCAATCGGTATGAAAAATTACTTATTCTAGTAAAACGTCAATTACTGCAGTTGGTATGAAAAATTATTAGAGTAAAACGTACGTTACAATTTACAAATGAAGGAAGGCCTATTTCCATACAATTTTTATGCTAATGTACACTCTGTGGATTAGCAAAGAGTCAGGTCCACCCATAAACATATTCCAGTTATTATTTAAGTCTACAACATGGCAACGTATGAGAACTACTGCACCTTTTTTGATGGGCAAAAGTATCTCTTTTGGGATTTTAAAAGTACTTGAGGGCTCGCAAACTTATTTTATTTTATGAGAAATCAAATATTAGGATTTGAGTGGTTAGCTAGAGTACGTGGGAATGATCGATGCAAGGAAAACTTGTCAACACTCGAGGGTAGAGTCAGAAAATCGTTGTTGGAGGATCAAAGTATTGACTATTGACACATTATTAAATTTAGAAACCAAAAAGGGTTTTCACTTTTGATTTTTCTAAGAGTCAAATCCACAAAAGGGTCAACTTTTTTAGAGCCAAATAAAACTTTTAGGAGAGTTAAATTTGCAAAAGAGTAGCTACTGTCATCACGAAAATTCTTTTATATTCCTATTAATTTTAATTATTTTAAAGTTTTATAAAAAATATAAAAGATTTTCATAAAAACTAGATGCATTGTCTATCTATTAGAAAACATCTTTCTAAACATTTTTATAAGAGAAAGTTTTCCTAAAATCTGTTGTTTAAGTGGATTTTTTAGGTATTTTTTATTATGTAGAAATGAAATTGACATTGTAAATGATAAAAAAATGTACTTAAACGACAATTTTTTGGAACACTTCTTCTGATGAAGTTGTTCAAAATTATATTTTATAATTTTCAAGGCGGTTAGTTTTGATGAAAAGCTTTTATATTTTTTATAAAACTTTTGTTGAAAATAATGTTTTATAATGGACAGCATGGCTAGTTTTCATGAAAACTTTATATATATCTTTCATAAAACCTTGAAAAGTATAAAGTAAGTGGGGGTGCAAAGGAATTTTTGTTTTCTTTTAAAAAATTAGAGTCTCGAAATTTAAAAATTCCAACAATTGTAGCCGGTGGTAGTTTGAGGATGGTGAATAAAAAAAAAACAGACAGCTATAAGATTTTACACCTGATGTTTTTCTTGATGTCAGTGTTGACTAATATGGATATCAAACATAAAATCTGAATATTCTCTTGGGCCTGAGAAGGCGAGGACTTTTTTCCTTTTTCTTTTTTTGGTTGCTAATTTGCTTCTGATGATGATCGTCTCTCTATAATGTTTTGTTGACCATTAAAACTCCTACTCTTCCCTTAGTGACATATATTGTAACATATGTAAAAATGTAAAACAAAGAAAAGAAAAGTATTTTTATCCTTTTTTTGGTGTCTGATTATTTTATCTGACGAAGTTTGCATCTGTACATTGCTCTTTTGTTTCTCAGAAGATTATTCATCAGGTGTTTTTTTGGAGATGCCATTCCTTTTGGTAAGAAGTTTGAAAAGTTGGACACTATATATTCTCTTCAGCAGTGGATGAGACGGGGTGTTTTGCTTTTATCTTTGTTGAATGAATTAGATGACAAACTGGTCTTAACGTTCTCTGTTTAGTTATTAATCATCTCACTTCAATTGGAATAGAGGGCCCAACACCTAAGTAGTAAATTTCCGCAGATCATGGTCATCTTGGCTTGAAGTTTAGGGTGCATTGGGAAGTTACGTCCTCTCATCTCTTTTGTTGATGTTAGCATACTTCTATACGGACTACTAAGCACATGAATCATATCATTTTGCTGATTATTCTGATGGAAAGAGAAGAGCATGTACATCTTACACAGAAGTACTCTATTAAAGACTTTTATTTTACTTCTCCCCAAAATAAAAAGGAAAAAAAGAAAGAAAAAAAATTATGCATGAATTGGTTTATATAAATACGAAAGGGATCAGGTGTGGGTCAGCTTGGACATTCCAGACTCTAGCCATGCGATCTAGGCTACCTATCATGGACGGTGCGGACGGTTTGCATAGCTCCAATGTATGTAAGGCCAAAGTGTGGCCTAGTCATTAAAAGTTAACAAGACTGGTGAAACTGGGATGTTTTGCTTGGAAATCTCTTGTTCTAGTTAGGTGTCGGTGATTTGTATTTGTCCTTAGCTTGATTTCTTTATGATTCTTATTTTCTCTCAGAGCATGCCCTTAAGTCAGAAGTTGCTTTGTCAGAATAAGAATGGATTATTCTTCTGAGCAAATTTTAATATTTCAAGAAGAGGTGATTTATATGGTTTTTGTTCTATTTTTAATTTTTTATTTAAAAAATATATTTATAGTCTTTTTTTTTTTTTTTTTTTCTTGGGTATAATATTTTTAGTCTATTCAAGTACAAAGATTTCACCACTTGGACACTCTTCACTAAGATTATTCCCATAGGATCAAGTGTCTTAAGTAATCCAAGCAACACAAGTGAAGATATTTAAACAACGTTCATGTTATGATTTTAATGTCAATGAGCTATATAATTGGGTTAGTTTCATTGATTTCCCAAAGAAAAAGAAAGTTGGTTTGAGTCCTCTTTTACAGGGGCAATTATAGACTGGTCTGGCTATGGGCAAATAATTACAGTTAAATGCAATTGACTACTAACTTCTTAGTAAATGAGTACTAACGTAACTAAGAATGACTACTAACTATAATTTTTTTAATTAAAAAATTATTATGTAAAATTACCAAAAAGGGCTTAACCCTCACCCATCCCCTCTCCCGCACCCCTCCTCACCAGCGATCTCTCTCCCACACCCCTCTCCCACACTTTCCTTCCCAGAACCCCTCTCCCACACCCCTCGCCGGAACCCCGCACCCCTCTTCTTCCTTCCCCTTCTTCCCTCTTCTTCTCTGCTTTTTTTTTTCTTTCCTTCCCTGAACCCCTCTCCCGCACCCCCCTCTCATCGACAACCCTCCCTCCCCGTCACCGGAAAAAATGAAGGAATACACAGATCTGACCATAGAGGGAAAAAAAAAAAAAAAAAAAAAAGAAGAAAGACAGAGAGAAAGAAAGAAGAGGAGAAGAAGAGAGAAGGTCGCCGGAAAAAATGGAGGATTAGATCTGATAGATCTAACCACAGACTGATAGATCTGACCAGCATAGGAGGAGGGAAAAAAAAAAAAAAAAACAGGAGAAGAGTTGCCAGAAAAAATGGAGGGGGCGCTGTCACTGTCGCCCTTCCTCGCCGGTCGTTGTCGCCCTTCCTTGCCGGTCGCCATCGTCGTCTCTTCTTCTTCTCGCCAGTTGTCACTGCCATGGGGTGTGGGGTGAGTGAGAGGGGTGGGTGAGAATGAGGGGTAGTGAGATCTTTGAAAGGAGTGGATATATATTTTTGGGAGGTAGGGATAACAGAGGGGGGCAACTTAACCTTTAGGGAGTTGCATTAGCCGCTCCCTTCGAAGTGGCCTTGATATGGGAGCGTGTGCTCACATGGTGGGAGAGTACACAGGGGTTTTTTGGGCTTGTTTCTCCTTTTATAGTGAGGACCTATGCCCATAAATATAATGAATTTTTATAGGGAACAGCTATTGCAACCCCACATTCCTATAAGCCCACTCCCCATCCTTTAGGTTTTTTAAGGTTTTATGCAAAATATAAATAGTTTTTATGAAAACTGGCCGTGATATCCACTAGAAAACATCATTTTGAACAACTTTGTAGAAGAAAGTTTTTCCAAAATCTATCGTTTAAATATACTTTTTAACCATTTATAGCCTTTATTTCATTTTTTGCCATTTTTGCCAAAAAGTCTACCTAAACGATAAATTTTGGAAAAACTTTCTTCTGCAAAGTTGTTCAAAATGATGTTTTCTAGTGGACATTATAGCCGGTTTTCATAAAAACTTTTTATATTTCATATAAAACCTTAAAAACCTAAAAGATGAGGGGTGGGCTTATAGGAATGGGGGGTTGCAATAGCCGTTTCCATTTTTATATGCCGACTCATGTGGGCTGCAGGCTTGCGGCCCTCTAAGCCTTTTGTATGCTTTCTATATGATACGTGCCCAAAAATGATATTGGATTGTAGTTATAATCCATTTATTGCTTAACAATAAATGCCCATAAAAGTTGGAAAAGAGTACCAATAAATGCTCTTCCTTTTTTGGAAAAGGAATGGTCCAATATATTTAATGTGGAAGAAAATGATTTCCATATTAATGAAGTTGGTACTTGGAATGAAAATTTTTTCTGCTAAAACATTACAAATTAACATATTCTTAGCTTCCGAAGTCGTGGAGGAGACGTTGAGGAGATTCATCCTCGTATTCAAAACAAAAAAAATAAAAAAATAAATAAAATTTCCAGTAAATCAGTAATAATTTAATTCTATATCATGGCAATGCTTACTTGTTAATGAATGGGATCGATTTTGATCCGAATCCGATTCAATAATTTGGATATGGTAGTGGACTCATGATTCGTTAATCTGTTAATAATTCAAATTCAATAATCTGTCTTCCTTTTTTTTTTTTTTTTTTTAAGACACGATAGAATATACCCCTAATCTTAACCACCAAATATCAATAAATCGGTATAAATGCTTTTTCATAAACTTGAATCTAAGATTTCTCACTCAATAAGTGAAGAGAATGCCAATAACCTATCATGCCAAATGAAATATATTACTTAATAAATGAAATATGGATATTGCCAAATACAATCTGACATTAATATGATTCGATGGATAAAATAAAGGGTTAGACTATTGCCATCATATAAAATACTCTAAGCCCCCACTTAGTTTACACTTTTTAAGGTTTTACAAAAACCATAAAAGGTTTTTATGAAAATTCGTTGCATGGTCCACTAGAAAAATATTATTTCGAACAACTTTGTAGAAAAAAGGTTTGTCCAAAATATGGGGTAATTCTATAGTACTCACAAGATTCTTAGGGTATCATATCCAATTACCATTTGAAGTAGCTCACTTACCATTTGAAGTTGTCCAAAATGGCTTACATATCATTGAAATGACTCCTTTACCATTTAGTGACCATGTACCATTTGAAGTGATTAACTTAACGTTTCAAGCAACCCACTTTCCATTTGAAGTGACCAACTTATCACTTAAACCAACTTTATGGGTATAATACCCAACTTTTTGCTAGGGTACCATAGAATTAGCCCCAAAATATGTCGTTTGGGATGCTAGTTTCCTCTTGATGCTTTATGCTCTTTTTCTTTAAAATAAAATAAAATTAACAAAAAAAAAAAAAAGAGTTTTTGACCATATATTTTTCATGTCACATTTTGTAAATGTGAAATAGAGATTGTAAATGGCCAAATTTTGGAAAACATTTATTCTACAAAGTAGCTCATAATGATATTTTCTAGTGAACTTTGTGGCTAGTTAGTTTTCGTTGAAACCTTTTATATTATTCATAAAACCTTTAAAGATGTAAATTAAGTAAGGGGTTTAGAATACTTTATATGGTGACAATAGCATCCATTTAAAATAATATATTAAACAAAATATTTACGTACTATAAAATAAAAATGTTGAAATTTACGTTTCGAATGATTTTTCTTCCTCATGATTATAGAAGTTCAAAATAAATTATTTTCTTCTTGGTAAAATCCATACCCCTTTTTTTTTTTTGGGCGTTTGGGGATAAGTCTTCTTTTCAAAACTTATATAGGCGCAAGTCCCCTTTCAGAAACTGGTTAAACCTCAAGCCCTCTTTATAATGTCAAGACAAAAATACCCTTATCACTACTAACACTTTCCATTTAAAATTTAAAGAAATAAATTCTCCATGATACCCTGAGAGTATTTCGTCCCAAAATTTTCGAAAATCATGTCTCATACCCGAAGATTCCATAATTGAATTAAAGGCAAACAAACATCTCTCTCCACATAGATCGTGTAACTGTTTTAAATTTTAGATTTTCATATTTGTATTTAGAAAATTATAACAAAATGTGTAACTATTTTAAAATTGGAACGATACTTTGTTTAATTGTTTTGGATTTTTTTTTTTTTTAAATTGAAATGTATTTTATTTTTTAAGTAGACATTATTTTTTGGGTATTGAAAATAGTTACACTTGGGTTTGGAAATATTTTATTTTTTATTTTTTATTTGTAACTATTTTAAATAACTTGAAAATTAAAAAAACAACGCACAAAAGTTACATGTACTTTGTGTAACAGTAGTTACATATAAATCAGAGATTATTGGTGAAAAATCAAGTAATCTTATGTGTTAACAATGGAAGAAAATAAAAAGAAATCATCATAGTTATACCATATCTGAATATGGTATCAAATTTGCAAAAATCAAGTAATTTTGTGCGTTAAAAATAGAAGAAAATAAAAAGAAATAACCATAATCATATTGTATTTGAATATGATATCAAATCTACAAAAATCAAGTAATCTTGTGCGTTAAAAATGGAATAAAATAAAAAGAAATTCAAATTCAGATTATTAATTAGGGAGGAAAATCCGGTATTTGTGTGAAGAATCTCTTTAATTGCTTACCATATCTTATGAAAAGGACATAAATGATATCTGTGAGAAGATGATTCCTAATATCAACCCAAAACGTGGTCGTTTTAGCGAGGGTGTGGACTTAAAACATTAAAAGAAATATATACGGACTCTTGACTAGATGTTTATGCTAAAAGTGTACTTTTGGCTAACTCCCCACACCCCCCCCCTTTTTTTTTTGGTAAGCTTTATATTTTACGACATTATCGGAACGATTATCAAATCGGACATCATTAAATTCAGATATGGATTTTTATATTATCAATCTGTCGGATTATTGGATTGGATTAGATTCTTGTTCTGTGCGTATACATATGTCTTGTCTTTCGGATCGATAAACAATGACAATTGCCCTAAGAAGAATCGCTATGCCTCCGGGGCGTTCCCTTAATCAAGGCACTCCTTATGAGTCTCCGGCTCCGTCTTCAACTGGCATTAAAACCCGCCAGAGATTGTCATTTAAAATGAAAAAAAAAAAATTTATTATTTTGACGCGTAGATAGCATCATGTTTGATACTATGTACATGGACCCTTAGACATTACTAACTTCCCTTGATGATGAGATATCAACAACTAAATCATTCCATCTATGGAAAATGTAAATCACTATAAGATCGAGTAACTCGAAGGTTGTCAATTTGTCATTTAAAATGAAAATTTATTATTTTATCGTGTGCATGTGGGATGCCTAACACCTTTCCTCTTTTTAAACAAACCTCATTGTCCATGATATATTATCCAAAAGATGACTTGTCATGCATGTCTTTAAACTATGGATTGATGGGAGCTCCATAATTTCTACATATATTATGCGTATCAAAAGGAAATTTGACTTTAGTTATAAACTAGCTAGCTTTCAGAACCAGTGCGAATGCACGAATTAATTTATAAAAATAATATTATTAACAAATTAGAATTTTAATATAATACTTATTCTCTAAAATAATAAAATGTATTTGTTAATATAATATGTCAATTAAATTTAAAAGATATAGACAAAAGTAAATTAAATAGTTCAATCAAAATAATCTTTGGTGTAATATATGTTAGTGTAATGTATTACACAAAATTTAATTATACTCCCGAAAAAGATAAATTATTTTGAAAAATAATTAATTTAATGGTGGAAACTTGTAAAAAAAAAAGAAAAAGGAACTGACACGTTATAATATTTGGTGGAAAAAAATTGAGATTCTCTAGAGTCTAACTCATCCCAGAATTTTGGTTTTAACATGTTGGTATATATCAAAGCAAGTATAGCTATTGAAGGTGTCTCAAAATCTGACTGTGCATATTGTAGAATGCATGACAATGATGAATCTTGGCCTTTTATGAGGTTTCGAGTGAGTTTAACAAAGAGTGAAAAATCATGGGTAAAAATATCAAAAATTTGTTTGAGATTAGGGAATAGAAAAATAAGAGAAAAGTCTAGATTGAGAAAGAGAATAGAAGAAAAAGCTAGAAGGAGAAGAAAATAAGAGAAAGTATAAATATTTTCAACTTTATGTAACTAACCATATGGAAGAATTTTGATTATAATATATTTTTTTTCCTTTTCTTTTCGTGTCGGAAGCAAATTGAGAGAATTTGAAGATTCCGATGGATCGCGTTTTCTTTTTTCAGCATCTTTCCTCTATTTGTCTCTCTTTTTAATTATGACTATTTATAGTTTTATATGTTCAATTTTTAGGAAGAGAAATGAATAGGCATAAAAAAAGGGAGAAATATAGTATAGTCTATTAAGTTTGGGTTGAACATTGTATAGTGTGGGTTTTTTAATCTTCTAACATAAAATAAAAAGATATGCAGTGAATACCAAGTAGTCAACTTCCCAACTTGATACCAAACAAAGGGAGTTAGTAGTCCTTTTGAAGCACCTATCAAGTCAATTTGTAACAAGTTGACAGACAATATTCTTTATTGGTATTAAGTTGGAAAGTGATCACTAAAGGTAGTTTTCTAAAAAGTCACTAAAGGTAACTTTTTTAAAAAATTACATTTTAGTGACTACTTCTCAACTTAATACGAAACAATGGAAATTAGTTGTTATTTTGGCGCACATTTGTAATCAATTTGTAGCAAGTTGATAGAAGATATCCTTTTTTTGGTATTAGGTTGGAAAACCGTTACTAAAATGTAATTTTTCAAAAAAAGTTTTTTTGGTATTCTCACTGTTTCAGCATGTGAAAGGTGCCAAAAAAAAAAAAAAAAAAACAAAAAAACTTATGTTGACACATGGCATACAACAAGACACCTTTCCTCCGTTATATATATATATATAATAGGTGGTCATGGGTCGGGTTGGTGTGGGTTTGGGATTCATCCGCTATCCGCTTATGTCTTGGCGGGTGAACTAAATTCGTATCTACTTTCGCCCACACAAGCGAGCGGTTTGACCCACGTAACACATCAGGTTGTGGGTGGGTTGTGGGTGAGTCTACGAGTTGGGATTTTAGTTGGATCTTGTTGGTTCCCCCCCCCTTCCCCTCTTAATTTGGCCATATCATTTTATATCTTAAAAACACAAATAGAAAAAGAAGACAAAAGGATAAATAATTCAAGACAGATGTTGATTATATTATATATATAGAAAGAGGGAGATAGAGCATGAACAGTAAAATAAAAATTATAAAACATATATTAATTCTTAAAAAAGAAATAAAAGTCAAGAATCAATGATACACCGTCACATGTAACATGTATAGTTTAATAAGTATGAAAATATGCGAGCGGGTGGGTTTGAATCAGTTTTTCTCTTTCAAAACCGCGAACCACCCACGAAATTGCAAAAAAATAAAATCTTAAACCATTACCCACCCACTCCATCAGTTGAATCCGCTCAATGCCTTCGGGTAGGGTCGGATTGGGCGGTTTTTGCAGGCCGAGCGGATCTGTGAGCACCCCTAATATATATATATAATAAATTTATAATTCATTTGTGTAACAATAAATGGTCCCTTAAGGGTTAACTCATTTGGTAAAAGATCCTGCCTCAAGAAGTAGAGGTTTTGACTTTGACTCTTGTGAAATCTTTTGGGGCTACCAACACAGGACTTCATGGTTATCATGAGTCTTGGACTTACCTGATTTATATGAGTTGTGGGATCTTATATGGACCAAAGATTTGCTGAAGGGCTTTTCATTACCAAAAAAAAAAAAAAAAAAAAAGAATAATGCCCACTAAAAAGATGAAAAAGAAAGATAAAAAGTAACAATAAATGCCAACCCTTTTTTGGAAGAAAATGATTTTTAAGTCAATTACTGCAATCGGTATGAAAAATTACTTATTCTAGTAAAACGTCAATTAATTAATGCAGTTGGTATGAAAAATTATTAGAGTAAAACGTTACAAATAAAGGAAGGCCTATTTCCATACAATTTTTATGCTAATTGACATCCTTTTACGGATTAGTAACCAATTTTTGTCTAATGTACACCGTGTGGATTAACAAAGAGTCATGTCCACCTATAAACATTTTCCAGTTATTTTTTAAGTCTACAGCATGGCAACGTATAAGAACTGCACCTTTTTTGTTCAAAACCAGTGCTATATTAGGTGAGTGTTCTTCTCGAGGCTTCTCCTCGTAGGAGTGTGAGTCTTACCTAAGTGCAAGTCCTTTGTCTTCCCAAGGGTGTTCTCTGACGCCTTTTGTAGGGGCCTGTGCTTGGTCTCGTGTAGCTTTTTATATCTATTATGGGGGAAGCCCTGGAGG
This sequence comes from Liquidambar formosana, assembly GCA_039720395.1. Classification (NCBI taxonomy): domain Eukaryota; kingdom Viridiplantae; phylum Streptophyta; class Magnoliopsida; order Saxifragales; family Altingiaceae; genus Liquidambar; species Liquidambar formosana. The sequence continues at coordinate 16,989,862 of CM077822.1, forward strand.
AGTTGTGGAAAGGATTTGTGTTGACAGAAGAAGAATGCGAGAGTGTGGCTATTACTGGCAATATGCAGGGGGCTTGCACGGAGCAAGCGCGGTATTGTCTCGTAGGGAAGCTCCTGACGGAGAGGATTTTAAAGTTGATGCGATGAAATCGACACTAAGGTTGGTTTGGAAACCAGTGAAGGGTTTGAAGATTACGGATCTGGGCAAAAATCTTTTTCTTTTTCAGTTTTTTCATCCATTGGATCGGCGGCATGTATTGGACAATGGCCCGTGGCATTTTGACAAATCGCTCGTATTGCTGAAGGCGATGGAAGGGGATATCCAGCCCTCTGAAATAGTCATGGATACAGCTTCTTTTTGGGTCCAGGTATATAATCTACCGTTAGGCTGCATGACTGTCGAGGTAGGAAGGTTGATTGGGGATAAGCTGGGTGGGTTTATTGATATGGAGCATGGGGAAGGCGGTGTATGCTGGGGTCGATTCATGCGCCTGAGGGTAGCCATTCCGCTGGGTAAGCCTCTGAAACGAGGGATTAGACTGAATGTGGGTGGAAAAGTGATATGGGTATCACTCAAGTATGAGCGATTACCGATTTTTTGTTATTTTTATGGTTTAATTGGGCACACAGAGCAGGATTGTGTCAAATGTTTTGATAGTCAAGGGGCAAGGTCCGATGAGCCACTGTAGTACGGATTGTGGATGCGTGCTCCAGATTCTATGAAACATGGGAAGGCTCAGGTACAGGGTGACTCTCCCTCTCATTCTGCAAAAACTGCTGGGTTGAACTTCGGTGGGGAACCGACGGTGGGAAGGGATACTGCAGCCTCCGATGTGGATCTTGGGGACGATGTTCTGGCCACTCCGCTAGTCCATGGGAGGAGCGAATCAACGGGAATAGTGGAGCCAAACTGCGTAGTAACTGGCGATGATCCTGGCCCGATATCTTTGCAAGGAAAGAGGATTTTAGCTGATATGGGATTTGAATTGGCGCAGGAGGAAATTCAGGGATCAAATAAGGCTGCTTTCCACAAAAGGGGGGGATATATCATACACTATAACAAAGGATGGGGATTCGGGTTCTGGGTTAGCCCAACAGTGGTCTTCTGGTGAGCCCATTAGGCCACCAGCGGTTTTCGATGATGGCTTGGACTCGGGTTATATGCATTGTGACGAGAATAATAATCAGGCTGTTGCTAATGAGGCCTACCCTTTATTTGTTGACCATGGGATGGAGACGTTTATGAATTCTGACGGGTCTGGTAAAGAGGCGCACATGATGGACCCCACTGAAGCTATTGGGTATGGTGAGAAGTGTCCTTTGGCCACGCAGTGCATCAATATTTCTTCCCAGGAGGAGATTTTTTGATCAGAAGCTTCAGGTGATAACCCGTCCCTTGGTGGTAGTGTTATTGGGACAAGGGAAGGAAATTGGAAGTGTAGAGCTCGTGGTTTGCGCCGACGGACAGGAGGCTCCCCCGTAAAATCTCCGGTGGACAAGCGCAAGCATGGAAACGGGGATGATTTGGATGGGGGTTTTAACGCGGGCAGATTGGTGGGTGGAGGAAAGAGGAGGCACTTTATGGAAAAAGGGCAGGGGATTCAGATTAATCCAAATGAGATATCGGCGGTGGCTGGATTCCAGCCTCGCCGGACGCCATGAAAATCCTAAATTTCAACTGTCGAGGGCTTGGGAACCCTCGTACAGTTCGTACCCTTCATGATGTTGTGAAGCGGAAAGATCCTAGTTTGGTGTTTCTGATGGAAACGAAGCTACATAAGACTGAAATGGAGAAAGTGAAGTTTAAGTTGGGATTTAATCATGGTTTATTTCATGAAGCTCATAACAGAGCAGGGGGCCTTGTGCTTTTGTGGAGGCTAAGTATGGAGATTGAGGTGTTGTCTTATTTAGGTGATCATATTAATGCTCATATTATGGAGGCAGGGGTTGCTCGATGGCGAGTTACAGGTTTTTATGGCCACCTGGAGGTGGCACTGAGGAAGTTATCGTGGGAACTACTAGGGTTGATTCACTCACATTCTACCCTTCCTTGGCTTTGTGTGGGGACTTCAATGAGATTGTTGCAGCAGCGGAAAAGTGTGGTTGAGTTCCACGAGCAGAGTGGCAGATGCGAGATTTTCGCCAAGCAATTTCTAGGTGTAATTTCTGGGACTTGGGTTTTCAGGGGCCTAAGTTTACCTAGTGTCATAACAGGTTAGGTGATGAGTGTATTCAGGAAAGACTTGACAGAGCCCTTGTGACGATGGATTGGAATCATATGTTTCCTTTGGCGTCTGTGGAACACCTTGTGTGCAGTGCTTCGGATCACCTTCCCATACTGGTTGATACAGATGGTATTGGAGTGGGCTCAGTCAGGCGGAAAAAGCAATTTCGGTTTGACGCTATGTGGGTTAGATTTGAGGATTGTGAACAAGTTAGCAAGGAGGGCTGGTCTACTATGGGGCTAGGGTCCGCTATGTATTGTGTAAGTGAAAAAATTAAAATTACCCAAAAGTAGTTGTCCGCATGGAATTATTCCAAGTTTGGAAACATCAACCGGCAACTAAAGACTATGAGAGAGCAACTTAGAGCTGTTAAGCAGGGACCAGGTAATGATCAAGCAGTTGTTGAGGAAAAATGCCTTATGTAGCAGATGGATGAAATTTTGATGCAAGAGGAAATTATGTGGAGACAGCGTTCATGAGTAGCTTGGCTGAAGGAGGGTGATAGAAATACTGCTTTTTTCCATGCCAAAGCGTCACAACGCCAGAAGAAAAATTTAATTAAGGCTTAAGGGATAGCCAAGGGCAATGGCAGAGAGATGACCGAATTGAAGGTATGGTGGTTGATTATTTTAAGAATATTTTTATGTCTTCTAATCCTCAGATAATGGATAGTGATCTTAGCGGGGTAGAGTGTTGTGTTACTGATGCTATGAACATGTCCTTGATGCGTGACTTCTAACCTCATGAGATCCGTGATGCCCTATTCCAAATGCACCCTAGCAAATCTCCTGGTCTAGATGGTATGTCGACTCTATTTTTCCAGAAGTATTGGCATATTATTGGGTCGAATATTACCCAGGCCGCACTTGCCTTCCTCAGGGGTGGTCCTATGTTAAAGAATTTTAACTATACACATATAGTTTTGATTCCTAAAACAGCCAGTCCCGAGTACATAACCCAATATCGTCCAATCAGCTTATGTAATGTGGTTTATAAGATTATTGCGAAAGTATTGGCCAGTCATCTCAAATCCATCTTACCCCATATTATTTCTCCTTCCCAAAGTGCTTTTGTGCTTGGCCGTCTTATCACTGATAATGTGTTAGTCGCTTTTGAGCTGATGCATTTTTTTAAAAATAAAAGGACGGGTAAGGAAGGATATTTTGCTTTGAAGCTTGATATGAGTAAGGCGTATGATAGGGTGGAATGGGTATTTCTTGATCGTATAATGGTGAAATTGTGCTTCTCTCGGCCTTGGATTCTGTTGATTATGTCTTGTGTTAGCACTGTGTCTTATACGGTTCTATTTAACGGTTACTAGTATGGGTACTTCCACCCTACTAAGGGGCTTCGTCAGGGGGATCCCCTTTCACCTTACTTATTCCTTCTTGTAGCAGAGGGATTTACTGCAATGTTGAGGGGGGCTGAAAGGGATAATAGGCTGACAGGGATTTCTATATGTAGGGATAGCCCGACGATCTCCCATCTATTTTTTGCCGACGATAGTCTTCTATTTGGTAAGGCCATAGAGGAGGAAGGACGCGCAATTAGGGATATCCTACACCAATATGAGGTTGTCTCTGGTCAGCAGGTCAATCTACAAGTCGTCCCTGTTTTTCAGTAAAACATGACTCTTCATGAGCGGGCCATTCTTCGCGATATATTAAGCATATCTTAGGAAGGGAATCATGGTAAGTACTTAGGTTTACCCACACTCATTGGCAAATCCAAAAGAGAAGTGTTTAGTATTCTTAAGGAGAGGGTTTGGAAGAAATTGCAAGGCTGGAAAGAAAAACTACTGTCGAAGGCTGGGAAGGAAGTCTTAATCAAGGTAGTGGCACAAGCCATTCCCACCTATGCTATGAGTTGTTTCAAGCTTCCTTTGGTTCTCTATGAAGAAATGAAGGCCATGATTAGTAACTTTTGGTGGAGACAAAAGACCAATGAAAGGAAGATCCACTGGGTGAGATGGGATCTATTATGCTTCTCTAAAAGAGATGGTGGCTTGGGTATCTGTGATTTTAGCATTTTTAACAATGCGTTGCTAGCTAAGCAAGCTTGGCGCCTCTTAACTAATGAGAACTCCCTGGTTTCTAGACTGCTTAAGGCTCGGTATTTTCCTAATTATAGTTTGTTTAGCTCTTGTCTACGCACGAAGCCAAGCTTCTCTTGGCGTAGTATTTGGGGGGCTAAAGAGGTTTTGAGTAGAGGTATCCGCTGGCGGATCGGGAATGGTGAGTCCGTTAATATCTAGAAGGATAAGTGGTTACCTACTCCTACAACGTTTAAGGTAACTTCACCTAAACAAGTTCTTCCCGAAGGTGCCACAGTCAGCGTGTTGATTGATGTTGAGAAGAAGGAATGGAGGACATCCTTGGTGGAAAGCGTTTTTCTGCCTCACGAAGCCGCTATTATTTGTCAAATCCCCCTCAGTCACAGATTGCCTAATGATAAACCGATGTGGCACTACCATTCTAAGGGGTTTTACACGGTTTGCAGTGCATATATGATGGAGATCGATATGTTGAGGAGAGGTCGCAGTAGCATATCAGGTGAGAGTTCTTCTTCAGGCTTTAGTAATGTCGTGGGAAGCTTTATTTGGAAACAACCTATACCCAATAAAGTGAAACATTTTGTCTGGAGAGCTCTCAAGGGCATTCTACCGACGAAAGCCTCTCTTGTGAGACGCAAAATCCCCATTGATCCCTTGTGTCCTGTTTGTGGGCAAGCTGAGGAAAGTATTATTCATGTCCTTCATGACTGCTGAATTGCGGTGTTGGTGTGGAGATGCAATGGTTTGGGACGGTGGGAAGGCAGTACTCTGTTTCACAATTTTGGATCATAGCTTGAGGAAATTCAGCAACTCACGGACAAGGCTTTGATTCCTTTAATCTTGATGACTATGTGGGCTTTATGGCATGGTAGGAATCGCTTTGTGTTTGATGGCATTAGGGATGAGCCTTGTGTGATTGTTGAGAAGGGGGTCTTGCTTTGGAAGGATTTCTCTGCAGTGGCAGAGGACAAGGTGAGAATTGCTAATACACAGAGTGCTAGATAGAAGCCACCGCGAGATGGGATCTTTAAAATCAATGTTGACGGCGCTATTTTTGAGGAGTTGCAATGTGTCAGGTTTGGAGTGATAATTAGGGACTGGGCGGGTTATGCCATAGTTGCTATGTCTAAGCTTCTGGTTGGTTCTTTTCCAGCAATTTTGGTGGAGGCTATGGCAATGCGTTTTGCGGTGCGGCTGGCACATGATTTAGGGCTATATTCTATGGAAGTGGAAAGGGATAATCTGGAGGTGGTGACTGCTCTCACTGCTATCGAGGAACTATTGACGCCGCTGGGCCTTATTATTGAGGATATTTTAGTTGATGCGGCTCGCTTCTTTCATGTGGTGTCCTTTTCTCACATTCGCCGGGATGGCAATATGGTAGCACATGGCCTTGCAAGGCATGCTAGGCTCATTGAGGATTTTTGTGTTTGGATTGAAGATGTCCCTGACTGTATTAGGGGTCCATTTCTTGTTGATCTCAATTTTTGATCATCTATAATATCTAGTCTTTTATCAAAAAAAAAAAAAAAAAAGTATCTCTTTTGGGATTTTAAAAGTACTTGAGGGCTCGCGAACTTATTTTATTTTATGAGAAATCAAATATTGGGATTAATAAGGGTAAAATTTAGAAACCAAAAAGGGTTTTCACTTTTGATTTTTCTAAGAGTCAAATCCACAAAAGGGTCAACCTTTTTAGAGCAAAATAAAATTTTTAGGAGAGTTAAATTTGCAAAAGAGCAACTATTGTCATCAAGAAAATTCCTTTGCATTCCTATTTATTTTAATTTATTTTAAGGTTTTATAAAAAATATAAAAGGTTTTCATAAAAACTTGATGCATTGTCTATTAGAAAACATCTTTCTAAACATCTTTATAAAAGAAAGTTTCCCTAAAATCTATCATTTAAGTGGATTTTTTAGATATTTTTTCATATAACATTATGTAGAAATGAAATTGAGATTGTAAATGATAAAAAAATGTACTTAAATGACAATTTTTGGGAACACTTCTTTTGTTGAAGTTGTTCAAAATTATATTTTAAAATTGTCAAAGCGGTTAGTTTTGATGAAAAGCTTTCATACTGATAATAAAACTTTTGTTCAAAATAATGTTTTATAATAGACAACACGACTAGTTTTCATGAAAACCTTATATAATCTTTCATAAAACCTTGAAAAGTATAAAATAAGTGGGGGTGCAAAAGAATTTTTCTTTTCTTTTAAAAAATTAGAATTTCAAAATTTAAAAATTCCAACAATTGTAGCGGGTGGTAGTTTGAGGATGGTGAATAAAAAAAAAAACATAATAAAGTTATGAATAAAAATTAGGAAAAAATAACATTACTCTTTTAAAAATTCTATGTATAGAGACCACAAAAAAAGAAGAAACCATTACATGGTGCCCTTAACAAAATAACAAGGGTTAATTACTTTTTAATACCTTCTACTTTGGGGGTAGTTTTAATTTGGTTCAGAAACTTTGAATTGTGTCAATTTAGGACAACTTTAAACTTTTTGTTACAATGTGGTCCAAAGGTTGATGTTCGTTAGGGTTTTTGATGGAAATGGCATGTGCCGTGCACGTGATGTTTACGTGGAGCTTATGTGGCATTCACTTGTGTTATAGTCGACTATAAGTTGTTATAGTCCAACTTATAGTTGACTATAAGTTATTTGAAAGAAAAAGAAAAAAAAAGTGTTCAAGAGAAACAATAAACTCACCGGAACAAACCCAACCAACCATTTTTTCCCAATTCCATTTTTTTTGACATTTTTAACATCTTAACCTCCAAACGACGTAGTTTTGAGGGTGTATGAATGCCAATTGCAACATACCTCTCTTTATCTCTTCCTTTCACCGAAAAACTCACCGGCGACCCTTTCCCTTATTGGCTAGTTCTCCCCCGTTGTCTAGACTATAGTCCACCCCGCTAGTCGTCGGCACCCCTATCTCTTTCTCCCTTGTCATTTGGCTCTCTCTCTCTCTCACCGCTATGCTCTTAAATCTACTCATCGGCAGTGACAAGATTCTCCCCCTGTTGGCTGCTCATCGTCGGCGACCCTTCTACTCATTGATCTACTCTTGTCAGTGTTTTCTTCCTTCTTCCATAACCCCAAAACCCATTGTCAGATTTGACACAAATCTGATATGCACTCAAACCCATTATCCATCTTCTTTTTCCCTTTTTAAACCCACCAGTAACCACCTCCTTCCGCCCTTTTCCATAGCCACTACCTTAAAAGGTTGAAACTCATTATGAGATGATGGGGTTGAGGAAGATGATCGGTAGAGGGGAGCCCTCTTCATTTATTTCCAAGAAAAAAACATTAATTTTGTAAAATTTATTTTTTATTTGAAGTATAGGGCAAAAATCAGATACCATATTCCATCAAAATCCTATTATCTTGTACTTGTTTGGTTGTCGAGAAAGTGAAGGAAAATAAAAGAATTGGGTTTCTCTTGAACACATTTTTTTTTTCCCAAACAACTTATAGTCGACTATAACACAGGTGGGTGCCACATAGGCTCCACGTAAGCATCACATGTGTGGCACATGCCATTTCCATTAAAAACCCTAACGGATGTTAGCCTCTGGACTACATTGCAACAAAAAGTTTAAAGTTGTCCTAAATTGACACAATTCAAAGTTTTTGGACCAAATTGAAATTACCCCCAAAGTTGAAGGTATTAAAAAGTTATTAACCCAAATAATAAATTAGAGGACCTTGGGAATTGGGACTTCCAAGATAAAAGGATTCGACCAATAAAGAGTGTAGACACCCCATTTTGTACCAGTTGTCATTTTAAGTCTCGTGATTCCGATGATGGGTTTAGTGTGGTTATTTACAAATTTTTCTTTAAAAATTAGTGCGAATCACAACATGAGATTTTTGGTTAAAATGGAAGGAAAATTATTTTATTAAATTAATCATTTTTATCATGCCACTAATACGAGTACATATGTAATAAATGTGTGTATGCACATACGATACATGTGCATGCGTGTTAGCGGCCACTCTCCTAATTTTTAGAAAATGCAATTCCCCTTTCCTATTCAGATTAGAAGACTTTTATCATTATAAAATATCTTTTGATTATTTACTAAGAAAACTAGTCTAGGAAGGAAATGGAAACCTTGGTTTTCAGCTATATATACTCTTTCAATGCCTTAGAGAAGGGAAGGAGAATAGGGTTTTTAGGGAGTGAAATTCGTTATAATTCAGCAGCAGTTTTTCAAAAAACGAGCAATTGTATTTTAATCATAACTTTTGAGTCCGAAGTCGGAATTTGATGAAATTGGTCTTCTTAGAAAGATAATTCAATTCTCTACAACTTTGTATTTTATGAGTTTTGTCCAATTCTAACGTTTTCATACCCAAAAACTCGATTGAAGTTTTTGCTGTTGCAAAGTGACGAAAATTACTTTTTTTTCCTCTTATTCTCTTTTGTTTTCTATTTCTTTTCAAAGTTGAGTGAGTTTTGATCTCTTTGCTGTGATAACACTTATGAAGAGGAGGATTCGTGTTGGCTTGATTCAATCCAAAGACCTGAGGGGCCACGAACAAGTATAAAGTCGGTAAATTTAGTTTTATTTAGTTTTTTATTCTAGTTCTTCTTTTATTATTTTTATTTTATTTTATTTTTGTCTAAAGCATGATTAGTATGATTTAGGTTTAGTTTTTATATTTGTATTTATTTCTATATTTTATTTATTTTGGGATGCATGATGTAAATTGATATATGAGTTCTGCGATTCTGTGTGAAATGCCTATTAGGTGCGTATGCACCTATCAGTGATACATACGCACCTATCAGTGATACGTACGCACCAATCAGGGATGCGTACGCACCTTCTTTCTGGCAAATAGTTGTTATTTTATTTAGTGTTGTTCCTAGTTGATTAGTATTTGGTTGGTCTTTTGTATATTTGGATCTCTACTTTCCGATATATTTTTAATTCTCTTTTATTTATTTATTAATTATTTTGGTCATTGTGTGTGCCATTATTATTGAATGAATAGGGTTAATTTTAATTGAGCATTTAGATTAATTAAAGCCATTGATCATGTGTGGGGGTCAGTTTCGAACGGGTGTAGGTAGGTGCCTAACACCTTCCCAGTGGCGTGCCCTAGTTCTGAACCCGAATTTCTAGTTATGACGAGTTAGACTCTGCTAGGGTTCATTTCTTCCCAATATTAGGTGGCGACTCTTCTCTGTGTTAGTCCTTTGAGGCTGATGCATATTCTCGAGCCATGTGGTTTAGGACGTGGCACTCATAAGGAGTTTGCAATGTGTTAGAAAAGCAAGCACATGTTATCTTGTATGACATGTTACAAGAAAGCTATTGATTGGATCCACCCATCTTCTAAAAGAATGGGTCCTCTACTTGTATTTGGGTATGTTTGGGTTTTTAGTGCATTTTCAAAGTCGTTGGATGTTTCTCTATGCTATTGTGTCACAATTTTAAAAACCCAAACACACATAAGTACAAGTAGAGGATCCAAACTTTTTCTGAAGTCAGTAAGTACGTTCCCCTAACATTTAGATGGCTAACTCAATAAAATAAATATCCAAACCAAGGTAGAGTGATCTTTTATTTGTATTGAAATAGTGGGGAGGCTTTAGGCAGCCAAACATATCATTCATTCAAACATCAAAGAGGTGTACACAATTATTTGTATCCCTTTATTTGAAAATAGGTAAGCATAGTAGGAGACATCACTCCATCATGGATGGTCATCGTTCCACTTGCCGCATAAATCATACTTATTAGTATTAGGATTGAGTAAGCATGGTCCATTAGATCTGACATCTCACCAACACTGGTTGCCGCAAAGATATCAATGCCTATTCCCTATGTAAACATCGTAATACTCGAACGCATCTTTCTATTTGAAGCTGCACCAAAATTGGGTAGTCCCCTAAAGGTTGGGCCTGAAACTAAATTGGAAGTAGCCTTGATAGGGCAGCATTTGGTCGCCGATGTCGTCGTCTTTCGATTCGCAATGAACAGTAAGGTCCGAGCCCATGCCCAAGTCATTTGTGATCCTAAGATGGCATTTTCCTACGAAAAAACTTGCCTAACACTGAGCAACCATCAACAAAACCATTAGAACGACATTTATATTGAATGAAATCATCTTTGTACGTAAACATTTTGTTGCTGGGAGAGTACTATAGGGTTTTTGGGGGCTTGTATCTCTTTTTACATACTAGTTATTGTACACGTGCGTTGCTCGAGAATTTTTTGTCAACAATAAAATGATTTAAAGATTATCAATTATTTTTCCTAAATAAACATATAAAAGATCGATGCTTCCAAGATCTTTTTAGCTTGAATAGGATTGACCCTTTTCATGTAGCATATAGCCCCTCATCTAGTGGTAATTATCTCTTCAATATTGTCCATATCAATTAAATATAAAATTTATTTACTCAAGGAAGGTTATGCGGCCATTTGTTCTTTAACATTTAATCTATATCAAGTGTGAAGATTTGATATGTTAAGAAATTATTTATTACTCCGTAAAAGGTTTTAGTCCGTGTAGATCAAATGATCTAATAAGAAATGCTAATACATGATGACACACAACTATCAAGAATCTTGACAAATAACTTATTCATTGTCCACCAATTTTCTGTACAATAAGAAACATATCAATGAAGAAGTAAAAAAAAAGAATAATTAGAATAAAAATAAATGGAGAAAGTATACACTAAATCTCTAGAGAGAATTTAATTTGGTTGAATTGTTAACCATATGGCAAGTCCATTGTATCGTAGAAATTATATGCAAAAGAATAGACTAAATTTATTAATGAATTAGTAGTTTAAATAATGTGACTTACAAATTCTAATACATTTTGGACCACTTAAAGAATAAGTACATGCTCAAAAAGATAAGAGTCCTAACACCATATAACTATCATGGGATATTATTTCACCTAATTTAAATGAAACTTTACTACTACCTCTCTTCAACTTTTTTGTATTTATTATTATTATTATTTTTTTTTTTGTTGAAGAATCTATGGATTCCCACTTTGTAGCGAGACGTTCCACAATGCATCATTGGAGCTCATCATGCCATTAATTGAAACAACCAAAGATAACATAGCATGAAAACTAATCTCAGGATTTAAAAAATGGGAAAAATTACAAATAAAAAAATAAGGCAAGATGCCTCATCAAGAACATTTAGAAACCTAAGGCCCTTGTTCTTTGGCCCATCCCTCAAATCACCCAAAAACAGTGTAGTCTTGAGAAGGGAATTTTGATTTCCAAGAAAAAAAATCAGAAAGACAACATAAAGATTGAGCAATTTAAAAAAATAATAAAATAAAATACATACCTCTTAAAAGGGATTTTTTATCAGCAAGAAAAAATTAAAAAGAAAATGGAGAAGTCACCATTAATGGAAAAGGTGGAAAGAAGGTTGAAGCTATTCTTGATGGAAAAAGTAGAATTTATAATCCAACTGTTTATTTATTATATATGAATTATAGTTTCCGTTTCCTTAAAATTCTTATATGGGTATTATTATACAAATTATAGTTTCCTTATAATTCTTATTAAGTTATGTGTTTTATATTATTATATTTCCTATATATGTAGAAGGGTAGTTGTATAATTTCCTTAGAATTCTTATTAAGGTATGTGTTTTATATTGCTATATTTCCTATATATGCAGAAGGATAGTTACGTATTTAAAAATTAAAATAAGGGTATATTAGTCAATCAAAAGTTTTTCTTACATTCATCTTTTTATAGGTAGTATAGATAGATAGAGGATGACACTTGTGCTAAAAACATAATGATTTTTTTTTTTTTTTGAATTTTTTTTTATGCCAAACTTATGAGGGTTGCAACCCCCATATGAACTGTCAGTTCAAATAATAACAACTACAATTACCGAAGGGGATGTCCAATGGGCAATTGACATGATGGAGGAACCAAGTTTGTGAGGTAAAAGTACTCACAAATTTTCCTATTTGCCTTTGGCAACATCATGGTGTTTGATGTGGTTCTTTATCTGAGTAGAGTAAGTTTTATAAGCTTTCTATATGATACTTGCCCCAAATTGAAATTTGATTGCAGTTATAATTCATTTGTTGGGTAACAATAAATGCCCACAAAAAAGAAGAAAAAGAAAGAAAAAAAATTAACAATAAATGTACGTCAACCCTTTTTTGGAAAAGGAACGGTTAATCTATTTAATGTGGAAGAAATGATTTCGAGGTCAATTAATGCAATTGGTATTATAAATTTTCTAGTAAAACTTCATTTAATGAAGTTGGTATATATGAAAAATTATTCAAGTAAACCGTTACAAACATGGTTCGAAGTCTCGTTTGTCTCGAACGAGATCTTGTCGAGACAATTTGGTCTTGCCACTAACCGATACGCGAAATCCCACCGGTACAAATATATAGAGAGAAGTATCACTCTCGGACAAGATTATCGGGATCTCGAACGATCCGTGACGAGATAGGCGAGAACTCAATCATTCATTTCGATTCGAACGATTTATCGTTCGAATCGTACGAAAAAGTGCAGCTAGCTAGGCAGAGAAGAACATACGGCCTACCTCAACAGTCGATTGTAGCTCGAGCTTCCATTCTCTCTCATCGAGGGTTAGACGAAGAGATCTGGGCTTCATTCTTGCATCGCGTTGTCTCCGATGGCCGGCATCGGCATCTCTACCGACTCAGGTGGGCATCACGGCATCTCAAGCCAACGGTAGATATCGCTGGATCTGGTGGTGGGTGGCCTCCAATGACCGATGACCGACGACGAGCTCCGATGAGCTTCGACGAGCCCTTACCTCTCTGCACTCTCTTTGCCTCTCTCATTTCTCAGTCTCGAGTCGAGACTCTTGATTGTTCGAGAACCAAAGAAGGCCTAAAGGATTCAATTTTTGGGGAAAAGTTTACATTACTGGGGCTGTGAGAAAATAATTGCAGTTAGTATTTGTTGTTAGTTAAGTCAGTAGTCGTTTATTAGAATGTTAGTAGAAAACGATACTCAATTATAATTATTTTACATAGCCCGACCAATCTAAAATTCCCCCTATTTGTTTTTTATTTTAATTTTGTTTCTTTTATCTTTTTTTCAAAGGATTGTTGTGTTGACCGGGATTTTTTTTTTTTTTGTTGAAACTGCAATTAATAACTTATATGTTCATGGACCTACACTTTTTATTAAAAAACAAATAATCATGAACTTATAAATATATATTATTTTTTATTTTATAAATAATAATTTTTTTTGATAAATGATAATTTTTTTAATTTCGAAAATACTGATTTTTTAAATTAGAAAATTGTTGAACATTTTTTTAATCATCATGAACTTATAAATATGCATAAATAATTTGTAAAATCATTTTTTGTTGATATATGATATTTATTTATGTTCTTTGAAATTATATTAGATATCTAAAACATAAATATAGTGTTCTTTCATGATATATTAGCGCGCTAGCACCTATTTTTATGTTTTTTTTTTTACCATATTATGTGCTTCGAATTCATTATTTTGCTTATTTGATGGTTCCAATGTAATCATCATATTTTTTTTACAAATTTTCGATGAATTTTTTGAATATTTTCAAACATTTTTTCATGCGCGCGTAAAGTTGCATCTCGCCCGAAACGCGACGGGTTGGATGAGACCGAGATGAACAAGACCAAAACGAGACGAGGACTGAGACCGAGACTTTGAACCATGGTTACAAAGAAAGAGAAGTAATATTTCCACACCCTGATTTGATTTGTTAATTAACGATTCGGATTGTAAATGGATTAATGGATCACAATTCTTCTACCATATTCGAATTATCAAATCGGATTTGAATCATATTAATTTGGATCAAAATGTGATGAATTTCAGGTCTACTTTCATGGATTAATGACCATTTTTTGCCTAATCCACACCCTTCCATTAAATGGATGAAAGGGTGTGGATTAACAAAAGGCAGGCCCACCCACAAACACATTCCAGTTATTCTTTTAACTCTACAGCATGGCAGTGTATGAGACTGCACCATTTTTTACTGGGCAAAAGTCCCTCTTTTGGGATTTTAAAAGTACCTGAGAAATAAACAAACATTTTCTAAAATCTGGTTTTTAATTGATTAAGACTAATTTGACTTCAATTCTAATTAGGGAAAAACATGGTCTCAAGTCAAATATTAGGATTCAGGTGGTCAGATTTCGATGTGAGAAAACTTGTCAACACCCAAGTGCTAACCTGCCGCTTGGAATTAATGGTGACCTAATGAAGACCCGTCTCCTTGACTGGGACTAGTATCCTGTTTGGGTTTGATAACTATGGTTAAGACACTTAAATGAGGACTTAAAATTGTACCTAACAATACTATCGAAGGTTGGCCTGAGTGGAACGGGTTTTGGTCGCTTAAGCAATGGATCTCGGGTTCGAGCCCTTGTAGATGCAGCAAACTTTCTGGGGAGAGATCTCCATTTCGGCACCTGATCCTACCTCAGAGGATTAGTCTTAGGTGAAGCCTGGGGAGACCTTGGGAAACCAAAAAAATTGTACCTAACAATAATGAGCAAGTTTAAGATAATTTATCCCCTAAAATTAATTAGTGCTAAAAAAAAGAGAGAGGGTAAATTGCATGAAACCCTCCTAATGTATAACCCTTTTTTATGAAACCCTTCTAAAGAAAAAATTGCATCAATGTACTCCCCAACACACATTGGGGGATTAATTATGTACACGGTGTTAACAGAAAAATTGCCCTCACCATTACTCTCTTGCATTTATTTTTTTTGCACCCACATCACCCCAACCTCTCTGGCCAACCTCACTTTCCATTAACTCCATTTTTTCCCGCGATTATGATTCATCACAAAAAAAAAAAAATAAAAAAAAAGGCCAAGAAAAAGACCATTGTTAATTCATCATCGTGGATCTCGCGCATCTCACAGTCCACTTGTAGACTCGTTGGGATCAACCATCTCGTCCTCCAGGTGAAGCCTTTGTTCTGACCAAACCGACAAACTCCATTTTTTCCGGCTCCCCAACCTTAGAAGTTTTCAGTAAAGGGGGAAAAATGCAGTTTGGGATTTGCAGCGGTGGTGTTGACGGTGGAGTGGGATGGGTCAACGGGCCAGGCTCGCTGGCAATTTGGGGTTGCAGTGGCGACGTTGATGGGGTGGGTGAGAGTTGAGGTTTGATTTGTTTCCCCTGAAAAACGACGTTGTTTTGGAACTGAAGGGCAAACTTCGCATTTTGAGATTGTAATACTATCATGTGATGGCACATGATAGTTTTCCATCAACGGAGACTAACGGTGGGGTTGATTGCAAAAAAATTAAAAGATTAAAGGGGACATTGAAGTAATTTTTTCTTTTGGGGGTTTCATGAAAAACGGTTATATATTAGGGGGGGTTTTGTATAATTTATCCCCAAAAAAAAATAAAAAAATATACTAGCTATTCACTGGTTTCACCAAAAGTTCCATGAGACCCTTTTTATATTTTATTTTTTACTTTAGGAGGTTTCTAAGAATGCTTACGCACCCAATTAATTCCTTGGGCACATGATTGAAGACTCCTATCCAGATATATCAGGCAATCATAGATTCACAAGATATTAGTCCATAGAGGTAATCTTGAGAGGGAGTGGATATTCCAAGAGACTTTACCCAATCAAACATACCATTCATTCAAATATTATCAAAGAGGTGAACACAAAAATTATTGTAGCCTTTCATTCCACACTAGGTAACATAGTATGGGACATAACTCTTATCACAAATGCTCACTTCTTCCACCTATCGCACATATCATACTTACTAGTCTGAGGATTGAATAAACATGGCCCAATTGGTCTTACAGCCCACCAACAGCGGCTGCCGCAGAGATCTCGATGCTTATTCTCGACGTAGACGTCGTAATAGTGCAACGCACCTTTCCATTCGAAGCTGCAATAGTACTGGGTAGTCCCCCAAATGTTGGGCCGGAAACTAAATTCGAAGTAGCGTTGCTGCTGGAGAGTCTTCTCGCCGAAATCACTGTTTTTCGATTTACAATGAAGGGTGAGGTTCGAGCCTATGCCCAAGTCATTCGTGATCCTAAGATGGCATTTTGGTACGAGAATACCCGCCTCGCATAGAGTAATGAGCAACAAAAACATAAGAACCATGTGCCTGGTGAATGAAAACATGTTTGTGGGCTTTGTTGGTGGGAGAGTATAGCTAGGGTTGTGTTTTTCTCTTTTCTGTTTTTGGTGGGAGAGTGTAGGGGTTTTTTTGTAAGCTTTCACATGATAGAAAGCCGGAAAATGAAATTTGATTGCAGTTATAATCCATTTATTGCGTAACAATAAATGCCCATAAAGAGAAGAAAAAAGCAAAAGGGAGGAACCATAAATGCCCTTTATGTTTTGGAAAAGAAAGGGTTCAATCTATTTAATGTGGAAGGAAATGATTTCAATGATAATTAATGTAGTTGGTATAAAAAATTATTTTAGTATAATGTTACAAAATAAACATAAGGCCCCTTTAACGTGTACTTGGATGTCTCGAGAAAAATGTGTATAGAAAAATATGAAAATGCATATAAAATGAACCGAGCTGACGTAGGTAGGTTCTGTCAAAACCAAGCTTTGGATAAAATTGAACAAACCCACTGATTTAAGGTTGGTTTGGTTCTCGGTTTGACAGTAGTACGGTAGTACCCACTACCCACATTTGGGTCCAATCAATATATATTTTATCAAAGGGCCTAAATTACTGGACGTAGCTTTAATTTGTACCTTGGGTCTATTATGATTTTAATTCCCCCATCTTCAAAATTAATCAAAATGGATCCCAAACTATACACATTTGACAATTTAGCACCCTCGATCCATTAGCATGATGTTAAGAAAATTGATAGTTAGCCATAATGTGATGGCCACATAATAATAACTTATTTTTAAAATGGCGATCATGGGCTAAGGTCAAACTTGAAATTTTAGCCAGTGATGATTGTGAGTTGGCCCTTTCCTTCCTTGGTTTTAGTTAGTGTTTTTATCTTTTTCAAGGTAGGAGGTCTGCTGGGGGTTGTTTTCATTTAATGTCTTGCTAAATTTGGATGCTTTTCCCTGTGCTTAGCTGTTGCATTTGGATGGTGGTTCTTATTTGTGATTATAAGTAGTTTGTGTTTTGATTAATAAAATTGGTTTTCTTTTGCTGATAATAAAAATTAAAAAAAAAAAACACTTAAATTTTAATCATTTATAGTCTTTATTTCATTTTGGTTAAAAAGTTTACTTAAACGAAGGATTTCGAAAAAACCTTTTTTGTACAAAGTTGTTTAAAATGATATTTTTTAAAAACTTTTTTTTTTTTTTGGGGTTAAATGGGATAGTTATTTGTCATCCCTTGGTTTCAGTTACACCTCTGGCCACTTATTTTAAGTTTTGAAGGTTTATAAAAAAACTTAAAATAAGTGGCCAGGGGTGTAACTGAAACCAAGGGGTGACAAATAACTATCCCATTTAACAAAAGAAAAAGAAAAAAAAGAAAGGGTAGTCAAGTCTCTTTGATTGCACAGTGAATCAATCATATATTCATTCAAACATGCATCAAAGGGACGTGCAAAAAATTATTTAGGCCCTTTAATTATTTCATACCAAGTAACATAGCACAGCAGCACTCCATCTTCAACTAAATTTTTTTGTTCCACTTATCGCAAATATCATATTGACTAGATTGAAAATTGAACATACATGGCCCCCCTCGTCTTACACTCCACCAACACTGTCTGTGGCACCGATCTTGATCCCTTTTCTGAATGTAAACATCGTAATACTCGAATCCCACCTCGCCATGCAAAGGAGCAATAAAATTGGGTATTCCCCAAAATGTTTGGCCGGAAATGAAAATCGAACTCGCTTTGATAAGGGACCACCTGCACGCCGAGATCATCGTCTCTGGATTTACAGTGAAGGGTAAGGTCTGTGCCGTTGCCCAAGTCATTTATGATGCTTATATGGCATTTGCCCAGAAGTAAACCTGCCTCACACAAGGTGATGAAAAACAAGAGCATTAATAGGACATGTCTATCGAATAAAATCATGTTTGCTAGGTTTTTGTGGGTGGGAGAGTTGTGGGGTTGTTGGGCTTGTATTTCATTTTATAGGGGGGAGAGG
Source organism: Liquidambar formosana (assembly GCA_039720395.1). Lineage (NCBI taxonomy): Eukaryota > Viridiplantae > Streptophyta > Magnoliopsida > Saxifragales > Altingiaceae > Liquidambar > Liquidambar formosana. The sequence continues at coordinate 17,008,305 of CM077822.1, forward strand.
GTGTTGTTAGTGCCCAAGTGAATCTTCAATGTTCCTCGTCATATGAATTTTCATTATGCCAGGTTAATTATGTGGGTGGCAACCTCTCATAAATGCAATTTAAATTAAGTTCTACTGAAAACAGAGTATCTATAATGATTGATTGGTAAATTGGAAACCAAATGACAAGCCACAGATAGAATCCTCCAACTAAGATCCACCTCAACGAGTGAAATCTGTTAAGACTCTACAAGTAAGCCTTGGTTGGCGCATTTGAGTATGTTTGACACATGAGGATCGACTCTACAAATCCTATGTCTTTATTGTGATGGGACATGCCAGTAGATCTAAGGGCTATTACTATCATAGTTGGTTTACTCTGTGGATAAAATACCTTGATTTATTTGAGATTTTAGTTAGTGGTTACCAAAACTTTATAGCATAGACAATTATGGAAATAAGGGATAAGCATATTTATTGAGAAGCAAATATGCATCCAACAATCCAACCAAGATTGGACAAAGTATTAAAAGATCAATTATGTGAAATAGTGATTTTCCTATATATATATATATATATATATATATATATATTTATTTATTTATTTATTTATAAATGCTGGCAAGCATTGGTTAGAGGTGCATGCATGTTTTGCTTCATTCTCATTCCAATTAAATGCATGTTTTGCTTCATTCTCATTCCAATTAATGCAGCTTGTATGAAATATTGCTTTAAGAAACATTTATAACTATCCATATTCTAACAATAATATAAATGCTGTTAGCATGATAATCTAGTGGTAATCTTTTCACTTGTTGAATGAGTGATTGCCCAAGAAGCATAAACACTTCCCCCAGAAGTGCTGTGGCGGTGTAAGACATGTACATGTGATGGACATGACACTTTTCCGACCCTTGTATGACATGACACTTCTCTTTTCGCCTTTGTCTTCTTTTTATTCTTCATGTTCTTTTGTCCTGTCTCTTCTGTGAACAACTCAATTATGATTTCCAAAAACCAATATAAAAGTATACATTTTAAATGATAAATGTATAAAAGTATATGTTTTATTAACATCATATCCCTACTATAATGTATCCCTACTATAATGTATCCATTTTGTGTCGTATATAACCGTGTTTGTGCTTCTTAAGTGACTGCTATACATCTGCAATAAGTGCACACCAAACAAGTAATGTTTCTGTAGGAACATCTGGTATATATTTATTCAAGTGCTATTAGGCTTTTTAATTTTTTTGATTATTTTATTTTTAAATTTTGTATGGTTTCTTCTAAGGGGTACTAGGTTCTTCGTTTTTTATTTATTTATATATATCTTAAATGCTATTTTTTTCCTTTTTCTTTTAAAGACTATAAGGGATATACTTTTTATACTCCTTTTTTTATATAATTAATTCGTAAGCCATTGTGAGAGAGATCCAATGATCCCCTTATCCTAACCCATAAGGGATAAAGATCAAGGCTGGAGTGCAATTTTTTTACATAATTCTTAAGTCATTAGGCTTGTAAGATCCAATGGTCTCATTGTATATAACGATTGGAAAAGAAGATACGTGTGCCCAACTCTCTTGATCGAAGTGTTGAAATTAGGATCTTGTAAGGTTGGTTGAGTGGTTAGGCATTGGATGTGCTTATCAGAGGTTATTGTATCAACTCTTCGTACATAATTAGTCAAAAAGCCTTCATGACAATCAAGCCTATCATTCATTCAAATATTGAAGAGTTGTGCACATAATAATTTTTGGCATTTTATTTTACATTGAGTACTCTGTAGTATAGGAACAGCAAATTGCTCCATGCTTCTTGGATGGTCGATCAGGGGTTCCAACGATCGCAAATCTCATATCGATTAGTGGTAGTATTGACTAAACATGGGCCCCCTGGCTTGACACTCCACCAACACATTCTTCCACACCGAGGTTGATCCCTACTCGAAATGTAAACATCATGATAGCGAGTCTGGCCTAGCCATTTGAAGATGCAATAAAATTGGGTAGTCCCATAAAAATTTGGCCTGACATGAAACCACCAGAACTCTCTATACAGGAGCAGGTGGATGCCGAGGTCGTCGTCTCTAGATTTACAATGAATGAAAAGGCCTTCTTGTTTGGGATAGTTTCGGAGTAGAATCAGAAATAGAATCAGAGAAGCTGAATCAGAATCAGGGGGGAGGCAGCTTAAGTAAATTGGCCTCAAAATCTCTTTTGGGCTTACAATCACTTTTCTCACTTTTTATTCCAAACACTCTTAAAAGTGATTATGGGCAATCAGAAGAGATTTTGGGCCTCTCAAAATCTCATCCAAACAGGCATAAGTCCTTGCCCAAGTCGTTTGTGATTCTCAGTTGGCATTTGTTATGCCAAAGACCCTCTGAGAAAGTAGAGAGCAAAGAAAGCATTAGTACCACATGTCTGTTGAACAAAATCATGTTTGTGACCTCTTGGTTGCTGGGGGAGGAATTGGAGTTATTGGATTTTTATCTCATTTCATAGGGGATGAGACTCTTGCCTAAAAGAATAGGCTTTGTTAACCTTTTTTTTTTCTGGTCTTTGACCCAGTGTATCCCCAAAGTTGACAACCAAGGGACTAATCACTGTCGCGACAGGTGGGCAATGGTAAATCGCTAGCCTAGGGATTTTTTCCAAAGTATTAGGACTCGAACCTAGGATCTTTCACCTCCACTCGAGACAACCTACTTTGGGGCCAAGTGCCCAACCACTAGACCAACCCATTGGGTTATCTTCTGCCTATATATTTAAATGGTAGCCTCGTTTTTTAATAAAACCTATATTATTATAAAAAGTGAATGACTCTTTTGGAGTCTCTTATGAAAAAAAATGCTTAATCAAGCAATTGGGCTAGTCTAGTGGTGAGGGAGGATAAGGAAAAAGGTAGGAGTAAGATAGATTAGGGGTTCGAACTCCTCCCAATGTACCAAAAAAAGAAAAGAAAAAAAACGAATGCTTAATTATGTGTGTGCCATCTTATGAAATCTGATCAAGTGAATATCTACGATTTTTTATTTTATTATATTTTTAATATTGTCATTAACAATTAAGGTATCTTAGGCCTTACTCCCTACTGAAATTTGAGCTCAGACTAATCACTTAATAATATGGTCCATGTGAGATACTCCATACTCACAAAGATAGTGATAGTATGCTGCGGTAGTGATCAAGGAAAGTGAATAAGTCTTTTGATGTCATTATCAGTTATAGTGTTGTTTTCTTATTAAATATTAAAATAATGAAAGAGGTTAAATATTATTATTACATCAGTTTGATCAACAAAATAAATTTTTGCCTTGATACAAAAGATGGATTCCTTTTTTATGTTTTTTCTTTCCTTTTTTCCTTTTTTGAGAAAAAAAGTAAATAAACCGATTTAAAACGGATGGACTTTTGCGAGAGTTGTTGATTGATTATCATGCTAGTTAATGCAACTTTTATAAAATAGTTGACCTCCTCCCCTTCTTTTTTCCTTCCATTTTTCTTTTTGGGAAATGAATTATGAAACCGATTTAAAGCAATTGGACATTTGCTAGTTGTCTCATTAACATGCCAATTAATGCAGTGTATGAAATATTGCCCTAGAAAGAAAAGTAACAACTAAGCATATCCATTTTCCACGTACCATCTTTTAAAGTGCAAAAAAAAAAAAAAAAAAAAAAAAAAAAAAAAAAAAGGAAGAAGAAGGAAAAAAGTCCATATACGGTGGTCGGTCGGTATATGAATTTAAGTCATTACAATTGTCTTGACCTAGTTATAATTTAACTTATGTTCATTTTGAACCAAACAGTTTTTTTTTTTTTATCAGTAAAAAGAAACATAAATTTTATTAATTTAGAAACAGTGAATGCAAGATGAAAATCCCCAAAGATACACCACATTTTGTACTAAGCAAAAAGAACCAGCCAAAGACAACCACAAACCCAAACCATGCACCAAAACTCTCAAAAAACAAAAGCAGGGTACAATTCTCAGCGAGGAGCTGAAAAAAGGAACCAAGGCACAATGCAAGCTCCAGATACAAAACTGCCGCCCCACTACCCACCAGACTTAAAAACTCAAAACCAAGCCTAAAAAGCCACTGATCATTAGACTGTCTCAGTGGCGCCACTCAGCTATCACCTCATCATACTCCTTTGATAATATTATGAACCATCCGCTGTTTTCTTTGATGTCACTAGTGGGTTGAGCTCAAGGGCGAAGCCAGAACGTTAGCAGGTGGGGCGTTCGTCCCAGCTCAAAATTTCAAAATTTTCTTTTTTTAATATATTGCTCTTTTAATGATCAATTTCCAACTCCATACCAAATAAGAAAATTCAGTCATTTTAAAGTTCATATATGGTCAATTTGTAATAAGTTGACAAACAATATCTTTGATATGGTATTAAGTGGAAAAGTGATCACTAAAACGTAATAAGTTGTAATAAGTTGTCTTACCTAAGATAGTTTCCTGTCTTCGCCCCTGGTGCTTGAGCTCCACTAAGTATAGAACTATTAATAAAATATCAATACGAGCTTCATTCAACACATGCACGTTTAGCTCACATTAATCAGCCCATTCTGTATGTGGGATGAGTTTGGGTCCTTTTTTTTTTTTTTGACAATTTTTAGAATGTATCCTAATTCCTAACCACTCAATGTCAATAAATGGGTCATATCAATGCTTTTCCATACGTTTGAACTCAAGATTACTCACTCAATAATTGTTATTGAGAAGAATGCTTAATTTCAATTTATGTATTTATTTATTTTTGTGATGAATATTATTGAATTATTTGATTCAAGCTATCTTAATAAGAGCACAAGCAGCCAATGGCATCCTCACAGTGTTCTAGGTCAGGGACGGATGCACTAAGGTGCATCTACCCTCACGTGCAACCACTCAAATTTGAAAAAAAAAAAAATGAATAAGTAATTTTATTTAAATTTACTTAAGTGCTTTAGCCCTCATTGAGAAAAAATAGTTAATTTTGATTAATTTTGGTTAAATTTACTATTGTACACCATTTTTGTAAATTGTATAAAGTTGGGTTTAATTTGTGAGTTGATTTTTATGGTGTGTTAGTTAGTCTCTTATGTACTATTTCATAACTTCTATTCAGTCATGTCAATGTGTAGTCCTACGACTTTCCTCTTTTCCCATCTTGCTAAGCCCTTGTCCTATATAAAGTAAATGGGGATGGAAATGTTAGGAGTAGTATATAAGTTAGGTTCCGTGTTTCTAAAAGTCGCATGCGCATTTTAAAATATGGCATGCCTATCGTTTTATGTCATTTCACATTTTCAAGTTAATAATGCCGATATGGGGTCTACCTTTCTCTCTTCCTGATTTAACTCTTTGAAGCAATATATATATATATATATATATATATATTAAAAAAAAAAATTTTAAAAGTGCAACTACTGAAAAAAATTTCTAGATCCGCCCCTAGCCTGTTCTAGGCCAAGGCACAGGCTTGATCTTAACTGTCTACATATTACTTATTATTTGTGTTAAACTCTCCTCCGGCCCCTGGAGTTTGGAAAATTCAAATTAAGCTCATTCCAAAATTATTTTGACATTCTTATTTGAGGGCCAATGGTATGACAAGGATGGCTAGTGAGAACATAATATTTAAGAAACCCCGTCCAAAGTCCGTGAAAATTTTGAAATCCTCAGCATAAGATATTGAATTTCAACACCAGTATTGACTTCTAACAAGTAAAATAATGTTTCTGAAGGTCAATGCAACGAGTAACACTTCAGGTTCAAATGAATTTTTGGTTCTTCAAGTCACATGCCATTACGAGATTTGAAGCTTCCAAGAAAAAACTCTTCAAAGACGAACACGTTGAATTCTTCTTTCAATCATCTCCAATAACCAGACCGAGCGATTAATTATTGTTTGGGAGAAAAAAACAAAAAAAAAAAAAATGGTAATTCTCTGATGCTTTAACACAATAGAATAGACATCCAAATCAAGATAGAACGGTGTCGCACTTGTATATGTGTAATCAAGAAGCATTGTCCTAACCAAGGATATTTATTCATTCAAATATCAGAGAAGGTGTACATAGAAAACATTTTTGACCTTTTATTTTAGATCCACTGGGCCGATAATATAGCATAGGGCAAGACTCCATCATGGCTGGTTAGTGTTCCACGGAAAGCATTTGTCACATGGAGCACTAAAGGTGTCTAGAAAGCATGGCCCCTCTTCTTTTACAATCGACCAACAGAACTTCCAGCAGGCATTGAAATCCCTCTTCTGAATGTAAATATCGAAATAATGGATGACATTGCCATTGCATGCTGCAATAAAATCGGGTAACCGGCCAAAAAAAGTTGGGAATGAAACAAAATTCGAAGAACTGATACTTACGGAGCACTTGCGCACCGAGGTCATCGTCTTTCGATTTACAATGAACTGTGAGGCAATTAATGCAGCTTGTATGTATTTCAGAATCATTTATAACTATCCTTATTTTCAGGGCCGGCCCTGAGGAAAGGCCACTCAGGTAGCCGCTTGAGGCCTCAAAATTTTGACAAAAAATGGGGGCCTCAACTTAACAAGAACCCTTGTAGTAGGTTTAAAAAAAAATTAATAATTAGATGAGCAAAGGCTCCAATCCAAGTTTAAGGGTTCTAAGTAGTTCCAAAGTTCATAATCCAAGTCGATGTACAATAGCTTAAATGGCCAAATAATCTACTCAACTCAAGCCTCAAAAAAAAAAAAAAAAAAAACTTTTAATCCTAAGAATGCGAGAAGAGTATTATTTATGTGCTGCTGTGTTACAGTTGGTTCATTTTTTTTAGTATTATATCTTTATATTTTGTTTGTTTTTTTATTTGTATTTTTCTTGTATATATGAATTTTTCTAAATTATAAAGGAAGAATATTAGATTTTATTTATTTTTAGTTCTTATAAAGATTTATTTTTTATTTTAATCTATATAAGTGAATTTTAGTAATCATATATGTATGCAAATTTTGTGTGTACTAAGGAAAAAAAATTGTTGGGAATAAATTTTATTATATGTATGAATATATATAAAGGACCTTATTTTAGGAGTTCACCTAGGACCCCAAAAAACTCAGGATCAACCTTGCCCATTTTAACAATAATATATTACTGTTGGCATTAGGGATGGCACTGGATCGGGTCGGATGTAGGTCTACACTACCCCATGCCCAATCCTAAACCTGAAATACTATGCCCATGCCTGACCCTAAACCCGATGGGCAGAAGAACTAGGCTCCATCCCCGATCCGATCTTAACTTGGGACACCCATGCCCAACCCGCCCATGCCTGACCGCCTTGCCTCACGGAAGATGAAGCAGAATTCATCAACAACTCTCCAAAGTTTTTCATTGAATCAAGGGAAAGGGAAAGGATTATTATGAGAGATGCAGGAATCTGTTTACTACCAAGGCCATTTACTGCACCATTCATTGAACATTTTGATTTACTTGAATCACAGAGGGAGCAGCCACTAACTTCTTGCACACACAAATATCAGAAGCTCCTAAATATTAACAACCCACTCTCCCATTTGAGCAAAAAAAAAAAAAAAACGGAAACAACCCACTCTCCCGAACCTGCTTCCACCAGTCGTTACCCCCTCCCTTCACCTGTAACCACACTTCGGCCAAACTCCATGAATCTGGAAATAGGTTGCATAGATGAGGATCTTGGAGTTGATTCACTGCAAAGATTGGACCACTATCTCTCACCGCGGAAGATCAGAGAGCTAAGAGATGTCGATCTGGTGTATTTCCAGCGTACACGTGACTGTAGACAGTGAGGTCATGTGTCGATTTGGTCAGATCTGGAATTTGGGATGTCAATCTGAATTGTACGGTGAGGCTGTGAGGACAAATGGTGAGGTGGTCTCGCGGTGCGGTACTGAGGTTAACCGAGTGCCTGTCGCCACTCGCCTGACTGGGTGAGACGATATCATGGTGAACCATGAAAGGCTGAAGAGTGAAGGCCGGAGGCGTAACGCTTGAGATCCGATGAGCTGGCGACGGTGTAGGTCATAAGCTCAGCCTGAGCGTGAGGTGAGGGACTGAGGGAGTGAGGGGCGAGGGTGGCGTGAGGGTGAGGGGCTGAGGCCTGACCGCCTGAGGGAGTGAGGGCTAAGGGTGCTGACTGCTGAAAGTGATTACTGAATAGGAACTTAGGAAGGATCGAGGGAACTAGAACTTAGGGTCTAGCTATTATCTATATACAGAGGTGATCCCATCAGCACGTGTTGATGTAAGTTACATCAGTACTATGCATTGGGAGTTGTACCCCTTACATTGATTCAATGCACCTCACATTCCACTAATGCACAAGGTACAACTCCCAATGTAAGTTTTGATATAAGTTATATCAGCACGTGCTTACCTGATCATCATCCATATATATATATATATATTGTAAAAACATCGGGTCGGGTCCGGTCGGGTTAGGTCTTTGGGTTTTTTCTTTTGAGATCCATGCCTGACCTATATCCAAAATTTTTAAAAATATATACCCATACCTAACCTGATATCTGAAAAAAAAAAAAAAAAAAAAAAAACCGTCCATTTGGATATGGATTGAGTCAGGAGCCTATGGATCGAGGTAAAATTGCCATCCCTAGTTGGCATGATAGCTTAGTAGCATTAATCTTCTCACTTATTGAGTGAGTGACTGCTTAAGAAACTTGAAGCTGAGATGCTGTGGCAATGTTGGATACGTATAGGACATGACACTTCTCCGACTCTCGTCTAACATAACACTTCTTTGTTTGCCTTTGTTTTTCTTCCTTTTCTTTTTTGTTGTTTATTTTCTATGAACAACTTAATTAATTATAACTTCCAAAAAATGATACTCCTTCCGTTCCTAAATAAGTGGCCTACTTTCTTTTTTGAGATGTTTTATAATTATTGTCACATTTCAAAAGTCATTGGTTCTTTTTGATTCATTTCCTAAAATACTCTTAAAAATGTATTCTTTCTTTTTCAAATGTTTTGCACACTTGAGGTCAAAATTGGAATGTCAAAACATATGTATTGATGTGAAAACATTTAATAGGGTTTTCTTACAAAGCATGTTTTTTCAAAGAAGACAGTAAACTAGGAACGGAAAGAGTATATAGAAAGGTATGCATTTTTAATGATGTATGTAATTGTATGTGACAAAATATAATTATACGTATAAAAATATATGGTCTATTAATGTCATATCTTACTATGTCGTATCCTAAATTTTGAGAATTTGCTTCTTTAATTAATATATCCATATCATGCCGTAATCGTTTCTGTGCTTCTTAAGTGACTACTATACATCTTGGTACTCACTAAACAAGGAATGCTTTCCGAAGAACATCTGGTGAATATTTATTCAAGTGATATTAGGCTTTTAAATTTATTTGATTTGATTTTTAAATTTAAAGGCTCATGTGAGATGCTCTATACCCACATAAGTAGACATAATTGCGGTAATCAAAACTATTAAGGTTAAATATTGTTTTCTTATTAAATATTTAAAAAAAATGAAGAAAGAGAATTATTACATAAGTTTGATAAAATAAAATAAAATTTTTGTTTGTGATATAAAAGATGGATTCCTTTTTTATATTGTTTCTTTCATTTGTTTTTCCCCTTTTGAGAAAAGAATAAATAAACCGATTTAAAGCGATGGACTTCTGCGAGGGTTATTGATTGATTATCATGCTAGTTAATGCAACTTTATAAAATAGTTGACCTCCTCCCCTTCGTTTTTCCTTCCATTTTTCTTTTTGAGAAATGAATTATGAAACCTATTTAAAGCACTTGGACATTTGCTAGTTGTCTCATTAACATGCCAATTAATGCAGCCTGTATGAAATATTGCCCTAGAGAGAAAAGTAGCAACTAAGCATATCCATATATAGAGTATATGCATGAATTTAAGTCATTATAATTGTCTTAATCCAGTCATAACTTAACTTACATTCATTAATTTTGAACTAAATGAAGTTGGTTCAATACTTTCTAAATGATAGAGATAAAAAGAAGTGAATTAGAGTTCAAATCATGAGACTGTCTCAGTGCCACTCAGATATCACCTCATACTCCTTTGAAAATGTTATGGACCATCCGCTGTTTTCCTTGATGTCACTAAGGGCTGAGGTCCATTAAGGATGAGATATCAACTAATTCACCTCTTGTCTGGAAAAATATAATACTACAATATAGTGAAGAGCGATGTTAAAAACTATTTAATTACATGTTGTGATTGAATTAAGATGAGCTAGATGTTTGTTCTTTCTTTCTTCTTCTTTTTTTTTATTTTTTATTTTTATCTTTTTAGGTAGCGAGCAAAAATTGGGAGGTAGGACTGACAATTAAGCCTGACAACTAGTTAAGTTTAGAACTAATAATAAAAGATCAATATGAGCTTCTAAGAAGCACGGACACTTCCCCAAAGGCCGCGTGTTCGTGTCCAACACGACACTTCTTCTTTTTCCCTTTTTTCCCTTCTTATTGTTCATTATTTTTCTTTCTGTCATATATTTTCTACTTATAACTCAACTAGATTTATAAAAATAATACAAATTTATTCATTTTGAATGATTTATGTAATGTTACGTGACATCTTATAATTATTTGTATAAAAATAAATATTCTATTAATACCGTATCCTGCCATGTCGTGTCTTAAATTTTGAAGATTTACTGTGTCCGCGTTTCCGTATCGTGTCATACCCGTATTACGTATCTGTGTCTGTACTTTTTAGATGAGCTTCATTCAACACATGCTTAGCTCACATTAATCAGCCCATTCCGTAGGATAAGCTAGGGTCGTTTGTTTTTTTTTTGACAATTTTTAGAATGTATCCTAATTCCTAATCACTCTATATCAATAAATGGGTATCAACGCTTCTCCACAAGCTTGAATTCGAACTAAATCACTCCTTAAATGAGGAGAATGCTTAGTTTCAATTTATGTATTTATTTATTTTTGTGATGAATATTTTTGAATTATTTGATTCAAGCTACCTTAATAAGGACCCAAGCAGCCAATGGTAACTATCTACATATTATTTATTGTTTATGTTAAACTATACTCTCCTCCCCTGAAGTTTGGCAAATTCAAATTAAGCTCCTTCCAAAATTATTTTTACATTTCTATATGAGGACTAGTGCCATGACAAGGATGGTTAGTGAAAGCATAGTATTTAAGAAACCTCATCTGAAGTCCATGAAATTTTTGGAAACCTCAGCATAAGATATTGAATTTCAACACTAGTATCGACTTCTAACATGCGGTAAAAGTGCCAATGTAAGGGGGTATAATCTCCAACGAATAGCTCTTGCACCTTCTTTCATCCCTGTTCTAAATGTAAATATCGAAATAGTGGGTCACATTTGGCCATTACATGCTGCAAAAAAATTGGATGTTCGGCCCAACAAAGTTGGGCCGGAAACTAAACTCGAAGAACTAATCATTTGGGAGTACATGCACACCGAGGTCATTGTCTTTGGATTTACGATGAACTGTAAGGTCCACGTCATCGCCCAATTCATTTTTTATCCTTACATAGGTTTTGTGAAACAATCTTGCACAATGGGTAACGAGCAACAAAAAACATTAGTATTACAACATGTTTATTGAATAAAATCATGTTTGTAACCATGTTCTTTGTGGGAGAATGTTGCTGGATTAGGGCTTCTACATATATCACACCATAGGGTTTTGATAAGCTTTCTCTACAATTAGTCACAATATAAATCATTTATGGTATATCAATAAATATCCTCTTGTTAATTGGAAAAAAACTATAAAAAGCATAACAATTGGAGGGGATTGAACCCCTTACCTGTACTAATCCTACCGTTTACCCCATCCTCCCTCACTACTATTGTGAATGTTGTCATGCATGGCTGATTTCATGCCAATTAATGAACCTTCTATGAAAAATTGCTCAAGCAAAGGGTTGATTAAAGTTTTAACTTATAAACCTTGTATGCTATCAAAAAAATAAAAATAAAAATAAAAATAAAAAAAAAAATGATAAACCCTGTATGAAAAATGCCCTATTGGTTACTGTGGATAAAGAACAACTTAACCTATTTAAGGCAAAAGGATTTTTGCCAAATTTGTTTTGGCTTATTTCCATGGCAATTAATGCACCTTCTATTAAAAACAAATTGCTCTAGCAAGAGGTTATGTATACTCAAAACCATTTATGGTGCAACAATAAATGACCTCTTATTTATTGGAGAAGGAACAACTTGACCTATTTAAAGTAGTAAGGATTTTGACAAAGTTGTTTTGGTTGATTTCCATACCAATTAAAGCACTATGTATAAAAAACTGCTAATGCGGGCCAAGAGCTATAGCTAAGCATATTATGGTGATGATCGATACGCCAGTTTGAGTCACTAGAAAAAAACTATAGGAAAAAAAAAAAAACAAACACACACACACAAAACCATCTAGAATTGAAACTAAGCGACTGACCCCATGTACACTGATTCAAATGGCATGCTTCCATGACTGGAATGGTAAGAGAATCCATAGGCAGAAAACCCGAGAACCCTGTGTTGAGGGCCCATCTTGCCATTGCGTGTGCCCCTCCATTGGATACCTCGGGAATCTTAGAGAAGGACTTAGACAAAAAGGTTTTGCTGGATTCATTAATGTTTTCGTGCTCTAAATATTCCTTACAGAGAACCATAAAAATTTTAGGGTAAAGTACATCTACACCCCCTGTATTTACTGACTATTACACTGATTCCCCTCCAATACTTTTTGAAATTACACTGACCTCCCCTTGTCAGAATGGTGAAGTTAACGGAGTGAACAAAAGTACAAAATGACGAAGATGCCCTTCTAGTAAAACACAGTCGTTTTAGTGTTTCACTAGATTAAAACACAAAAAGGCATATGAACCCATTTGTGCTTCTCGATCAGACAGAGACGATAAGAGACGATTCGAATTGGACTCCAAGGCAACCCTTCTTCTTCTTCATCTTCATCCTCCGCCTCTTCCTCGAACCCTCCCCATTCGAATCAGACTCTAATTCCATCTCCGCTGTGGATTCCGTCGACCAAGCCGACGTCCAGATCTACCTACACTTTGACATTCTCCGCCGCGCTAAATACTTCACTGCCGTGTTATTGGACCAATGGTAGCAGCAACGAGATTTCGGCGATTAGGAGGCTTCGTCTCCATCGCGCAAGGTTTTCCAGCTCAATTTGGGCGTTTTGGCCTCCACCGGTTTGATTGACACTCATTTAATGGTTCTCCAGCTTCTATACACCTTTGATTTCTCTGCCAAGATCGATAACGCATCAGTGGCGTTGTTGATCCTCTGTTTAGATCTTTTTCTTCATCTCTCTTTCTTTTTCCTTTTTTTTTTTTTTTTTTTTTTTCCTTTTGCCCCTTATTAAAGCAATCCCATGCCATGGTTGAAACGAGATCTAAACGCCAGATCCGTTGGAGATCTTTTGTAACGACCCAATAAAAATCACACACACATATATGTATACACCTATACATATTTATATATATATGTGTGTGTGTGTGTGTAAATATGTGTGTGTATATATATATATATATATATATAAGGATGTCAAATGACATGTAAGGGATAGCCAAATGGCATGAGTGGATGCCATATGGCCTGTGTGGAAATGCCGAATGGCATTAGAAGAGAGGAGTGCCGCAACACATGGCAATCTCCTATGGACATTTGGCATGAGCTTAAAACCCCGTGGCTACTTTAGGGTGACAATTGGCTTAGGCTTTAAACCACATGTCATGTGATTTTTATGCAAAGGGTATATATATAGCTGGGGGTTTTGCTGTGCGGGAGGAAGAGAGAGAGAGAGAGAGAGAGAGAGAAAGAGCAGTAGAGAGAGAAGAAAAGAGACTGAAGGGGGAGTGATAAAGGAGGCATACGCTCTTTTGTGAGGTGAGAAACCTGATTTCCCTCTAATGTATTTGTTTTATATAGAGGATTTAGTGGTTTTAAGAACTTTGAAACCGTTGATGGATTCCCTGAAAATTTCAGATTTAAGTTTCTAGTGCTATAGATGTATTTTCGGTGTGAAACTTTGGTTGAAAGAGGGTTATGATCATAAGAAATTGCTGTATAAATTTGAAGTTCCAATTTCGTGTATGTAGGGAGAAATAAATCTAAAACCAGAATTTAGTTTTTGATAAATCGTGAGTTTAGAGTTGATTATTTCTTATGTTTTATAATTTTAATAAATACTAGAGCTCAAGATCTTTCCATGGACATCTAATTCGTAATTTTTGGGTGAGAAATGAGCCATGTGGATTTTTTTAAAGTTTCTAAAATATTTAGATTTGAAATGAAAAGTTCTACAAAAGGTAGCAGAACCCGTGAGGAAGAAGAAGGGGCAAATGATCTAGTGCTGTAGGGTGCATGCACCCTCAATGCACCAGCACTGATTTAAGGGGGTAAATGAGACTTTTTGAATGCCAAATTTTTTCTAAAATCATAAAAAGAAATAATAAAAATTCTTAAGGGGTCATTTTGCTGTTTGGAAGATGAGAAAGTATATTTTTAAAGATGGGCTATTTTTGAGTTTTAATGCCATAACTAACTTTGAAGGCTTATAAAACTTTCATTTTAAATCTGATTTTGATGAAACTCGAGTCTTTGTTCTCATGTTAAAGAATACTATTTCTTGGAAAAATTTTGTGAGATTTTATTAAGATAAAAAAAAAAATTACCCCTGTTTGAGTTAAATGACCATTTTACCCTGTTTACCCAGAATAGTTTTAATGATCTTTGATTTTGGCATAGTTTGGACCAAAAATTTCTTAGAACTACCCTATATTTAAAAAAAGGGGTGTTATAAAGTGGAAGTTTCATATGATCATAATCCTAATGATTGAAAGCAAAGGGTTGCTTAATGATAGAAATGAGAAATTCGTATGTGACGATATGAGATGATTTATTATTTTAAACTTATAGTAGCTTATAACTGTTGAAATAAATCAATGAACTGATTTATTATTTGAAGTTTATTATGCTCTATGATTGTTGAAATAAATCAATGAGATGATTTATTATTTGAAGTTTATCATAACTAATGATGCTGAAATAAATCAATGAGATGATTTATTATTGTGATTTGTTATGTTGAATTTTATGATGTATTATTGTGGCACATTTATATTGTTGGATTTATATCTATTGATTTGAGATAAATCAAATGTTGATGGTGGGAGACAGCCGGGATTGAGCATATCCCGCAGTTAGTGCACTAATATACAGACTCATTGTGCAAGTAGGCCGTGATCTGTATACACATATTGCAAGGAGGCATATGTGCTGTGGCTGAATGGTAGAACACATTTGGCATGAGGCCTATGTGTATTATTTTGAATTATATTTTGCAGGTTGTGAAATGCAACAGCGATTCAGGTATGAAATATTTTGTAATATTATCAATTATGTGCCACAATGTTTTAGCATGAGATATGCATTTTTAGATTGATGAAATTAACCAAATTTCAAGTGAAATCATAAATTTTATTTTGGTTTCTCACTAAGCTAGACAGCTTTTTTTTTTTTTTTGAAAATTAATTTTTCAGGGGAGGCTAAAGATGAATTAAGCTGATCGAGCAGATTAGGCTTACTTTCTTTAAATTTTATATGTGATGTAATTACTTGAAAAACCTAGTGTTTGTACTATTATGGTGAAGACTCTATTGTAGTAGATGCATATGTATATGTGTTATGGTTTGAATTATAGAAGCATATGAAATTATTATGTTCATGTATGTGGGTGTTACAAATTTGGTATCAGAGCCTAGGTTTAGATCTAGGTTAGGGTTGATTATTTAAAATTCATGATTATTACTAATATATTTGATTTGGGTTGTGGTTAGAATGGATGGAAATGATCACAGAGGAGGATATGTTCTAGGACCCTAGGGTATCGAACCCCGAGATCCTGTGTGATACCATGAGGCGCTGTGCGAAGATGCTTGGCACGTGATTTACCAAGAGACACGGAGAGCTTACCTCAGCCAAGAGAGTTATATTCCACGATCTTTTGAGATTGTGAGAAATTTTTATTTGGATGCTGACCAGCGGGTGAGAGAGTTTGTCACCTACATGCGGACCCGTTTTGATATTATAGAGGAGATTGACATTGCAGTATTGCGGGACTTAGGAGTTTTACCGCATGTAGTAGTACCTCCTGCTCCTCAGATACAACTAGGGATACCAATCCCTTTTCCCCAGGCAGAGCCCGATATTATTTATATATCCTCCGACTCAGAGTCTGAGGATGAGATAGAGCTTGAGGAGATAGAGCCGGAGATTGTCTATATCTCTTTCGACTCAAAGTCAGAGGACGAGATAGAGCCTGAGGAAGCTGAGCTGGAGGAGTCAGATCCTGAGGAGGTAGATCCTGAAGAGATAGAACCTGAAGAAGCAGCACCCGAAGAGTATATACCTGAGGACATAGAACTAGAGATGGAGCTGATAGAGACAGATCCTGAGGAGGATGTGGGATCAGATGAGGCAACATCTATGGGATCTAGCCCAACAGTTGATGGACTCCATCGAGGGAGTGATGATGAGTGATGTAGTAGTAGGTAGAGAGGATGTATGTAGATAGTACTATAGTTTTGGAGATCTGTGATTTATACCCTACGATAGGGTAATACTTTTTGGATAGGAGGCTTAGGCATAGCAGTATATGTGCTGTATTTTTTTTGTAAATCACAGAGATTATGATGTAAATAGTTATAAAATATGATTAATTAACTTTGCTAAAATTTTAGTTGTGGATTCTAAAGAGATAATTTTATTTCTTTTGTAGAATCATGACTGAACAAGGACAAGGAAATATACCTAATCCTAGAGAAGATCCTTTGGGATTTTTAAGTGTTTTCATTGAGCGTTTGGGTTATATGAATCATTCTAGAGAAAGTCCAATAGAAAAATTTCAGAAGCTAAGGCCCAAAGAATTTGATGGTACGGATGGAGGTATTAAAGCAGAACAATGGCTATGTCATTTGGAAGATTTGTTTGAAGTGATGAATTGTTCTGATATTGAGAAGCGCAAACTTGCAGTCTTTCAACTAGTTGGGGAAGCTAAGAATTGGTGGGACTCTATAAAAGGAATGACAGGGGGGGAAGCTGCTCGAACTATGACATGGGATGATTTTAAAAGTAGATTTTTGGGAAAATATTTTCCATCCACTGAGAAGGAGAAGCTAGAGATGGAGTTTATTCGTTTGGAGCAGGATACTTTGTCTGTGACAGGGTATCTTAATAAGTTTGAAGCTTTGTCACGCTATGCACCTCACTTAGTTGCTACTGAAGAGAGGCGAGTACGAAAGTTTATTTCAGGGCTAGTACCTCCTATTCGACGAATCTTGGTTGGAGAAGTGGATAGGCCCTATGAAGAAGTTATAAGAAAAGCCCTGAGGCATGAGGAAGACAATAAGAGATACCTACCTGACAAGGAGCAAAAGAATAAGGAAAAGAGGAATCAACAAGGCAAGTCAGGGAGACAAGAGAAAGGGAATCCAATTTGGAAGAAGCGGAAGAATAATGCAGGAAATGCTTAAAGTGCATCATCTTCGCAACAGAAAGGTGCATGTTTTAATTGTGGAATTGTAGGTTATCGGGCTAAAGATTGTACCCGACCTAAGAATATAGTCTGCTACAATTGTAAGGAGAAGGGGCACCTTAGTCGGGACTGCAAGAAGCCTCGGAAGAATAATCATCCACCAGCACAACAAGGAGTAGGGCATACCTATGCCGTTGTTCTAGAACAAGCAGGAATTGAAGGTACCCTTTTTGTTCTCAATAGTTGTGCGAAGATTTTATTTGATACTGGTGCAACCCATTCTTTCATTTCAACTATGTTTATGGATACTCTAGGATTGAGTCCGAAATATCTTGATGTACCCTTGATTGTTACTACACCTTTAGGCGGCACAGTAGAACTTAAGCATGTGTGTAAGAGATGCATGATAAGACTAGGAGTTAGAGAGATGCATGCAGATCTTATAGTACTGAGTATGAAGAGATTTGATGTTATCCTTGGGACAGATTGGCTTACTAGCTATAGTGCTATTCTAGATTGCCGCAAGAAGACAATTTTCTTTTCTAATCTAGACCAGCCTTTTCTTTTCCATTGTGAGTCAATCAGAGATAGTTTTACTACTGGATTCCTTGCTGAGATTGAAAATTTTAGTAAGAATCCACCTATAGAGTCTATACCAGTGGTACAAGAATATATTGATGTGTTTCAAGAAGTATTTGGACTGCCCCCTAAAAGAGAGATTGATTTTACCATTGATGTAATTTCGGGCACAACTCCTATTGCAAGTGCTCCTTATTGCATGGCACCATTAGAGATGAAAGAGTTAAAAAAGCAGTTACAAGAGTTGAAGGAGCAAGGTTTTGTACAACCCAGTACATCACCTTGGGGAGCGCCTGTCTTGTTTGTAAAGAAAAAAGATGGATCACTTAGATTGTGTGTTGACTATCGGTAACTTAATAAAGTTACTATCAAGAATAAGTATCCTTTGCCGAGAATTGATGATTTATTCGATCAATTACAAGGGGCTACCCTATTTTCGAAGTTGATTTGAGATCGGGGTACCATCAGTTGTTAGTTAAGGAAGCAGATGTACCCAAAACAGCATTTAGTTCACGATATGGGCATTATGAATGTCGAGTTATGCCTTTTGGAGTGACTAAAGCCCCTGCTGCTTTTATAGATTTGATGAATAGAGTTTTTCGTCTTTATTTGGATCAATTTATTATTGTCTTCATTGATGATATTTTAATTTATTCAAAGACAAAGGAGGAGCACGAACATCATTTGCGTACAACGCTCCAAACTCTAAGGGTGCATAAGTTGTATGATAAATTTGAGAAATGTGAATTTTGGTTAGAGCAAGTTAAATTCTTGGGGCATGTGGTTTCTAAAGATGGTCTTTCCATAGATCCTTCTAAGATAGAAGAAATCTTGAATTGGAAGCAACCAACCACCCCGACCGAGATTCGGAGTTTTCTTGGACTTGCAGGTTACTACCGAAAATTCATGGAAGGGTTTTCTCAATTGGCAACCCCATTAACCCATCTTACAAAGAAGGATGTAAAGTTTCTTTGGGACAACCACTGTGAACGTGCATTCCAAAAGCTGAAAGAGAAGCTAACCACTGCACCTGTTCTCGCCCTCCCTCAAGATGGAGTTAAGTTTATTATTTATAGTGATGCTTCCCATCAAGGATTAGGATGTGTGTTGATGCAAGATGGGCGTATGATTGCTTATGGATCAAGACAATTAAAGCCACATGAGCTAAATTATCCCACGCACAACTTAGAACTTGCAGCAGTAGTTTTTGCAATCAAGATATGGAGGCACTATTTGTATGGTGAAAGTTTTGATCTCTTTTCTGATCATAAGAGTTTGAAATACTTGTTTTCACAAAAAGAACTTAATATGAGACAGAGAAGATGGATGGAATTTATTAAAGATTATGACTTTACTCTCCAGTACCATCCTGGTAAAGCCAATGTAGTCGCTGATGCTTTAAGTCGTAAATCTCAAGGTTTGATTTCATTACTAATGGTACGAGAATGGGAGATGTTGGAGTTAGTAGCAGAATTTGATTTGTATTTTGAAGAGCAAGTTGAGGGGACATTTTTGTGCGCTATGATGATACAACCCGATTTAATTAATAAAGTATTGCAAGCTCAAGTTCAAGATCAAGAATTCCAGGATTGGATTTTAAAAATGGTAAGGGAACATCCAACAGAATGGAAGGTTGGAAGTGATAGGGGGTATAGGTTTCATGATCGACTATGTGTACCCGATAGGGAAGAATTGAGAAAGGAGATTTTGGAGCAGGCACACCACTCTAGATTTACTATTCGCCCAGGAAACACAAAGATGTATCAAGACCTCAAAAGACAATTTTGGTGGGGAAGTATGAAAAAGGACATTGCTGAGTATGTATCCAAGTGTCTCACGTGCTTAAAAGTGAAGCCCGAACGACAGAAGCCATCTGGACTACTTCAACCATTACCCATAGCTGGTTGGAAATGGGAACATGTGGCAATGGATTTTATAACAGGGTTACCTCGATCTAAGCAAGGACATGATGCTATATGGGTGATTGTGGATCGACTAACCAAGTCTGCTCACTTCATCCCTTATAACATTACATATTCAGTTAAGAAAATGAGTAGAATATATATTCAAGAGATCATTCGATTACATGGAGTACCAGTGTCTATCGTATCCGATCGAGACCCTCGTTTCACGTCTAAGTTTTGGGAAGGAATACAAGAAGCCTTTAGAAGTGAAGTGAGATTAAGTACTGCTTCCCACCCAGAAACAGATGGGCAAACTGAACGGGTGAATCAAATTTTAGAAGATATGCTACGTGCTTGTGTACTGGATTTTGAAGCTAATTGGGAAGTGCACTTACCTTTGGTTGAGTTTGCCTATAATAATAGTTATCAGAGTAGTATCAGAATGGCACCATTTGAAGCTTTGTATGGCAAGCCTTGTCGGTCTCCTATATGCTGGGCTGAAGTAGGAGATAAAGCTTTCCTTGGACCTGATTTAGTTCGTGAGACAACTGAGAAGATTTCCGTTATCAAAGAACGATTAAAAGCTGCACAGAGTAGACAGAAGAGTTATGCAGATCAACGGAGAAAAGATTTAGAATTTCAAGCTGGCGATTATGTTTTATTAAAAATATCACCTATTAAGAGTGTAGTGAAGTTTGGAAGAAAGAAAGGGAAGCTATCTCCACGCTTTATAGGACCCTTCAAGGTGATCAAAAAGATTGGAAATGTAGCCTATCGGCTTGAGATGCCCCCAGAATTGAAAGGAATCCACCACGTATTCCACGTGTCCATGTTGCGTAAATGTGTGCATGATCCCTCACACATCGTGAAATTGGACGACATTGAATTAAAAAAGGATGCTACCTATAAGGAGAAACCTGTTCGAATTTTGGATCGTGACAAGAAGATATTGAGGAATAAAGAAATTCCTTTAGTTAAAGTACAATGGAGTCATCATGATGAAAATGAAGCTTCTTGGGAATTAGAGTCAGAGATCCAGAAGAAGTATCCTCGCTTGTTTGCCTAATAGGTACGTAATTTCGAGGACGAAATTATTTTTCTTAGGGGGGGGAGAATGTAACGACTCAATAAAAATCACACACACATATATGTATACACCTATACATATTTATATATATATATATATGTGTGTGTGTATGTGTGTAAATATGTGTGTGTATATATATATATATATAAGGATGTCAAATGACACGTAAGGGATAGCCAAATGGCATAAGTGGATGCCATATGGCCTGTGTGGAAATGCCGAATGGCATTAGAAGAGAGGAGTGCCGCAACACATATATGGCAATCTCCTATAGACATTTGGCATGAGCTTAAAACCCCGTGGCTGCTTTAGGGTGACAATTGGCTTAGGCTTTAAACCACATGTCATGTGATTTTCATGCAAAGGGTATATATATAGCTAGGGGTTTTGCTGTGCGGCAGGAAGAGAGAGAGAGAGAGAAAGAAAGAGAGAGAAGAAAAGAGACTGAAGGGGGAGTGATAAAGGAGGCATACGTGTGGACCCTGGAAAGCGGGCCCACAAATGGGTTTGCTAGAAAACCTTGGATTTGGAAAAGGAAAAGGAGTCGCCACCTTATTTTTTTAAAGGAAACAAGGAAAACCCTAAAAAACAGTTTTGTTTTAGGAAAACAAAAGATTGACTCCATGTTTAAAAATGGTAAGGCAAAAGATCTTTTGGAAACCAGAGATTGCGGATTCGGAGGCTAAGTTACGATATGGGAAGGTTCTAGGCAAAGCCTATAGGCACCCATATCGCCCTAAACGGTCTCTTAATTTAATTGGGCTAAATCAAATTCTTAATCACACATCAATTAACAATTATCATCACAAAACAGCATGCATATCATCCATTCATTCATCCATATAAGCAATTAAATCAAAGAAAAACAGAAAAAAAGAAAGGGGGGGAAGGAAAACCTAGGATACTTAGTATCCTAGGGCGGACTTGAACCTCACGAAGAGCGCCTACGTACCATGTATGGAAATACATGGATCAAAGTCCACGTAGTTCGAAAGGGAATAGGGTTATAACCTAATAGAGGCCTATGGTAAACCCTAAGTTTCCTTTTAAGAAAAACATGGTAAGTTTCCAAAATAAATGATTCTCAAAGGATCTTTAGTAAATACGGAATTTGATAAAGATGGAAACTTTGATTTAAAAAGTATTTTATGAAAGGATACTATAGAATCTACCATACCCTTCTATTAAGGAATAACCCTAGGAGGGAGAAAGGAAAAGTTTCAAGGAAAGGAAAGAAGGGTGAATTGGGGCACCTTCATACCCTACTTACCTTTAAGCAAAAGCAACCTGTCAAAATAACCACCCTATTGCATAGGGTAATTATCTTATTTGCAAGATTTCATCTTGCAATAGCCAAAATAACCACCCCACATTTGTGGGGTAGTTGCACCTGTTGTACCTGTCAAAGCACCTACAATTTGCATGCAAAACATACCAAAAATACCAACCAACCAAGCTAGGTTCCAATCAAGCAATTATCATGCTTAAACATAGGCTAACACATGCTCAAAATATGGCAATAAGAACAATGGACAAATCTGGACAGAATTGAAATAAGGTTTAAAATCAACCACAAGTCATGCAAACAACATGAATCATAAGCTAACTAAAACCCTAATTCAACCCTTTATGCAATGACATGCAAAAACCCTAAAATCAACTAATATGAATGCAAAAACATCATAGTTATCTAATATGCAACATATATGCAGCAACTATGAAGAAGAAACAAAGAAAAATCCTAAGCTATCATGCTATATGCAACTTTCCTAAAACAAGGATGAATAAAACCCTAGAATCACAATGGTGCACAAAATCTCATGAAATAACACTCTAACATCCTAAACAGCCCATAAACATCATCCTAATCATGCATACTAACCAATGGAAGCAGCAACACATGATAAAAACACAAGCTTTAATATGCAAAAGAGTTATTTCATACAGAAAACCAATTTCAGCACTAAGGAAACCCTAGAATCCCAAATATGCAGTAAGTCACATGAAATAACATCCTAGCTAGCATACTAAACAGCCCATAAACATCATCCTAATCATGCATACATACCAATAGAAGTAGCAAAACACGATAAAAACATATGCTTTAATATGCAAAAGAGTTATTTCATGCAGAAAACCAATTTCAGCACTAAGGAAACCCTAGAATCCCAAATATGCAGTAAATCACATGAAATAACATCCTAGCATACTAAACAGCCCATAAACATCATCCTAATCATGCATACATACCAATGGGAGTAGCAAAACACGATAAAAACACAAGCTTTAATATGCAAAAGAGTTATTTCATGCAGAAAACCAATTTGAACACAAAGGAAACCCTAGAATCCCAAATATGCAGTAAATCACATGAAATAACATCCTAGCATACTAGACAGCCCATAAAAATCATCCTAATCATGCATACATACCAATGGAAGTAGCAAAACACGATAAAAACATATGCTTTAATATGCAAAAGAGTTATTTCACGCAGAAAACCCTAACTTTAAAAGAGAGAAGAAGAGAAGAGAGGATATACCTATGGTTGCTGCTGTAGAGAGTCCTCCTTCTCTTTTGTATTGCTGGGAATTCCTTCCTTCAAGCCTCCAAGCAAAGCTCTAGCCCTCCTTCAAGCTCTCTCTCTCACTCTCTCACTTAAAACTTAGGTTAAACTACCCTAAGGATGGCTGTCATAGCCTCCAAGTCTCACACATGCTTCTCACTTCAGAAATTGCCTCCTTCTTGCTGAAGTATAAGGGGGTATTTATAGGGTTTGAGGGAAAACCCTCAATAGTTGGGATTAAAACCCTAGGTATTGATCCAAGGGCTCTTAGAGGTTCCCTTGGGGCTCAAGTAGGTCAAATAGGGCTGAAAATAGGGTTAAATGGCAGCTGGAGGCGAGCAAATATGAGGAAATAGGAAGGGAACCGCGTCAACACTCAAAAAAAGGAAAGTGGCCCAGGCGGCTAGCCGCCCAGGCCTGGGTGGTCACCCGAGGCCATGTCATCTCAAGTCCATTTTTGACCCTTTCGACTTCCAAATGTGTTTCAGGGCTCAAATTAACTCCAATTTTGACGAAACGAAAGCCAAAACGACCGTGTTTCGAAAGGGAATGTAATTTGAGTCACTTGAGGGCAAGAAACCCTAGCCATGGCTGCATGGTTGGGTCCTATAAAGGTGGTTAACCGCTATGCACCACCGTCGCTTAGCTTAGGTATGCACATAGGGTTGCATCGAATGCTTTCCAATCCGAAATTCAACCTCTCTAAACACATTTGGGGATGAATTTAAGACTAATCAAAGTCAAATGAGTTGTCATAGGGTGAAAATCATGAGCCAATTCGAGTTAACCTGAAATAGGTCTCTTAACCAACCTGAGCCATGTTGAGCCATTCTAATCCCGAACCATCAATTCATCGAATTGAACCCATAAATACCTCAAATGCAACCATATGAACTCCAATTGGCAACTTGGAGATCATTTCAAGGTCAAATGGAAAGTTTGCGACCAAAAAGACGATTATGCCCCTCAAGTCACAAAAGTTCTTATTAGCCCTCAAGATCAACTCCAAATCGAACCAAAATTCATACACATCATCCTCAGGACCCTAAAAACTCAATGCAAAAGACTAGACTCGAAAAGGAAACAAAAAGACACATGCAATGACAAACCCTAGCTAAGGTGGCAAAAATGGGGTGTGACAATACGCTCTTCTGTGAGGTGAGAAACCTGATTTCCCTCTAATGTATTTGTTTTATATAGAGGATTTAGTGGTTTTGAGAACTTTGAAACCGTTAATGGATTCCCTGAAAATTTCAGATTTAAGTTTCTAGTGCTATAGATGTACTTAAGGCGTGAAACTTTAGTTGAAAGAGGGTTATGATCATAAGAAATTGCTGTATAAATTTGAAGTTCTAATTTCGTGTATGTAGGGAGAAATAAATCTAAAACCAGAATTTAGTTTTTGATAAATTGTGAGTTTAGAGTTGATTATTTCTTATGTTTTATAATTTTAATAAATACTAGAGCTCAAGATCTTTCCATGGACATCTAATTCGTAATTTTTGGGTGAGAAATGAGCCTTGTGGATTTTTTTTAAAGTTTCTAAAATATTTAGATTTGAAATGAAAAATTCTGAAAAAAGTAGCAGAACCCGTGAGGAAGAAGAAGAGGCAAATGATCTAGTGCTGTAGGGTGCTTGCACCCTCGATGCACCAGCACTGATTTAAGGGGGTAAATGAGACTTTTTGAATGCCAAATTTTTTCTAAAATCATAAAAAGAAATAATAAAAATTCTTAAGGGGTCATTTTGCTGTTTGGAAGATGAGAAAGTATATTTTTAAAGATGGGCTATTTTTGAGTTTTAATGCCATAACTAACTTTGAAGGCTTATAAAACTTTCATTTTAAATCTGATTTTGATGAAACTTGAGTCTTTGTTCTCATGTTAAAGAGTACTATTTCTTGGAAAAATTTTGAGAGATTTTATTAAGATAAAAAAAAAATTACCCCTGTTTGAGTTAAATGACCATTTTACCCTGTTTACCCAAAATAGTTTTAATGATCTTTGATTTTGGCATAGTTTGGACCAAAAATTTCTTAGAACTACCCTATATTTAAAAAAAGGGGTGTTATAAAGTGGAAGTTTCATATGATCATAATCCTAACGATTGAAAGCAAAGGGTTGCTTAATGATAGAAATGAGAAATTCGTATGTGACGATATGAGATGATTTATTATTTTAAACTTATAGTAGCTTATAACTGTTAAAATAAATCAATGAACTGATTTATTATTTGAAGTTTATTATGCTCTATGACTGTTGAAATAAATCAATGAGATGATTTATTATTTGAAGTTTATCATAACTAATGATGCTGAAATAAATCAATGAGATGATTTATTATTGTGATTTGTTATGTTGAATTTTATGATGTATTATTGTGGCACATTTATATTGTTGGATTTATATCTATTGATTTGAGATAAATCAAATGTTGATGATGGGAGACAGCCGGGATTGAGCATATCCCGCAGTTAGTGCACTAATATACAGACTCATTGTGCAAGTAGGCAGTGATCTGTATACACATATTGCAAGGAGGCATATGTGCTGTGGCTGAATGGTAGCACACATTTGGCATGAGGCCTATATATATTATTTTGAATTATATTTTGCAGGTTGTGAAATGCAACAGCGATTCAGGTATGAGATATTTTGTAATATTATCAATTATGTGCCACAATGTTTTAGCATGAGATATGCATTTTTAGATTGATGAAATTAACCAAATTTCAAGTGAAATCATAAATTTTATTTTGGTTTCTCACTAAGGTAGACAGCTTTTTTTTTTTTTTTTTGAAAATTAATTTTTCAGGGGAGGCTAAAGATGGATTAAGCTGATCGAGCAGATTAGGCTTACTTTCTTTAAATTTTATATGCGATGTAATTAATTGAAAAACCTAGTGTTTGGACTATTATGGTGAAGACTTTATTGTAGTAGACGCATATGTATATGTGTTATGGTTTGAATTATAGAAGCATATGAAATTATTATGTTCATGTATGTGGGTGTTACATCTTTCAAGAGGAAAAAAAAAAAAAAAAAAGGAAAACAAAGGGGAGAAGGAAGAATGACGAGAGGGAGAAGGAGCTACGGCGGTGGGCTTTTGGCAGTGGGGGGAGACACGAGGGTTTGGAGAGAAAAAAATAAAAAATAAAAAATAAAAAAGAAGATGAAAATAGAGGGGAGAAGGAAGGATGACGAGAGGGAGAAGGAATTGTGGTGGTGAAGAGCTAGTGGGGTTATGCAGTTGGGTTTCAGGTTGAGCAATTCTTATGGGTTATGCTGAACAAAGCAAAAAAAAAATGAAAATAGCATGAAGAAGAAGAAGAAGAAGATCGAGAAGAAGCAGCAGTAGCACTCATGGCTGCCATCGGTGACCTATCACGGGCTCCGGCCATACCCCTTTTTTTCCAACAAAAAAACCCCAAGAGGAGCAGATTGAGCAAAGTAAAAAATAAAAAAATAAAAAATAAAATAAAAAATAAAAAGAAGAAGAAGCACGAAGAAGAAGAAGAGAAGAAGTAACAGCAACACTCATGGGTGCCATGGCAACCTGTCATGAGCTCCGGCCATACCCCTTTTTTTCCAACCAAAAAACCCCAAGAGGAGCAGATTGAACAAAGCAAAACAAAAAAAAAGGGCACTCATAGTTGCCACTAGTAACCCCATACCCTGTTTTCTCCAAACGATGCGTTTTGGCTTCACTAAGGTCAAAATGGGTATTTTGAGCCAATATGTCCATAACGTCAGCAACCAATGTTAACGGCTCCCAACGGTGGGTTGATGGATGGGGTTAAAGGTAGATTATTTTCCAAAGTAAGGGAAGGTAGTGTAATTTTGGAAACGTCAGTAAACACAGGGGGTGTAAATGTATTTTACCCAAAATTTTAATCAAGAATTGGAAAAGGATTTTTATATTCATTGGATGGTTTAGTGAAATTTGAACCATTCATATTATATGGGACCCACAAATTTATGTGAAACTTTCTAAATATCAATGGGATAATCCAAACATCCAGTTAATGGAATGATCCTAATCTGCAGGAATCGAACCATTAAGAGCATAAGCTGATAAAATAATTAAGGTCGACCCATCATCCAACAGTGAACTGATTGCTGATAGAATCTAATGGTTGAATTAAGATCGAACAATCAATGGCAATAGGGTCTGCCACCGTTTAGGATCAACCTATCAACCCAACTTGGCCAAGACCATAAGATTTTGCATAAATCCTTCTTTCAAGTCTATAAAATACCCTATTTGAATAAAATAATGTTTCCTAAGGTCAATGCAACGAGTAACCACTCAAGATTCAAATGAATTATTGGTGTTTTTCAAGTGACATAACACCCTAGCTATTATGAGATTTGAAGCTTCCGAGACAAAATATTCAAAGACAAACACCTTGAATTCTTCTTTCAATCTCGATTAATGAAATCAAGGGATGATCTCTACTAACCGGACTGAGCTAATAAGAGGCTTGGAATTTAACAAATAAAATAAAATAAATATAAAACACCATGACAGCTTTTGTGACACTTACAAAAATGGTATGGTCAAATCCACCCTTCTCCACAAAAAAAAAAAAAAAAAAAACACCAAAAAGGGACGCATTTGGGCTCAAGTCCTAATTTGAAGACTTATGCATGTTCAAGTCCTTTAAAAAATACTTTAAGCCATAAGTCCTATTAAACATCGCAGGACAAAAATGCCCCTGCCATATAAACAGAGATCATTCAAAACACATTATTAAAGATTCTCGATAATTCACAGAGACTAAATCTCCCTAAAATCATGTTCCATATAATAATGATTCCACAACTGTTATTATGTTGGGAGTGGCTCCTCTCCAATTGAAGGGAAATACTAGATATCCATCACTTCTTGTAATCAGCTGACACGTCAATCTACCCATGGATCCACGGTTCCACTTTGGCCACATCGTCATATTAATTTCAATCAAATAGAACACATTTAGTTAACTTCCCTTATGGCGTTCCCCAAGCGCTCTGTTAATGCATATTCAAACCCAACTCCAGCATGGCCGTCGGCGATAACCACTGGCCACTACCATCCCATCACTCTTCTCGGTTCAACCATCATCACCATAACCTTCATCTCAACCCCAACACAACAATCTATAACCATTTATTAGATCTGAACTCACTCTTCACCACATTTACCTTCATCTTCTTAATTATTCTCCACCATTGCTTTACATCACCACCTTAACCCTCTAATCACCACTCTCATCACCATATTCTACCCATCATATTTTTTATTTTGAAATCATGGTCCAATTGTTTGGAATATAACTGTGTACACACGAATAGTTACATTCAAACACTAGCAAGTTCCATTAAACACCATTTACTTGTGTACGTTTCAAATCATTTAACAACAACAGTTACATGGCATATACAGGCCTTTGTCTGTGTATAAAGCCATGTAACTAATTACATAGGTAACTATTTCATCAAATGTTACATGTAATTATTGTTATATTATGTAGAATCACATTTAGAGATGTAACTGTGTGAAAAAGTTAATTACATGTAATTTTTGGGAATATTTGCAATGTGAGGTATTTTTTTTTATAAGAAACAGTTACGTGAATTTGTTTGAAATAGTTAAAGATGGAAGAAAATGAGGTAATCTTGTGAGTTAAAAATGGAAGAAAATTAAAAATTCAAATCACCATAACTATACCATATCTGAATATGTTATCAAATCTATGAAAATCAATAATCTCATGCGTTAAAAATGGAAGAAAATAAAGAATTCAAATTACCACAACTATGCCGTATCCAAATATGGTATCAAATCTATAATGAGGGCAACATAGTCATTAATGAAAAAACAAAAGTAATATCTCATTCAATTCAATCCGTTTCTTTAGTTTATGGACTTGAGACAAAACAAGTTTTGCTTGAGGACTTATCCCTTCATAGGTCTTCTAAAACTTACTTCTCTCTAATTTCCCCCCCAAAAAAAGAACAAAGGAAAAAAAAGAAGAAGATAAAAAAAAAAAAAAAAATGCTTAGTGAAGTAATTCTTTGATGCCAATCAAATCCACCCATCTCTGTGAAAAAAATAATAATAATAATAAAAATAATTAAAAAAAAAATGCATAGTGAAGTAATTTTTTGATGTTAATGGTTTTTGAGTCTAATGGCATATCCCACATTCTAATAAGGGTTTGGGGTTTGCGGAGATCTTAATTCCCATTCCACGTGGGTGTGTATGTGAGTATGTGTTTTCTTATCGTTTGCCCAAAAAAAAAGAAAAAAGAAAAAAAGCAGCAGTAATTCTTTGATGCTTACTACAATTAGAATAGACATCCAAATCAAGATAGAATGGTGTCGCACTTGTATTGGTGTAACCAAGAAGCATTGTCCAATGAAGGATATTTATTCATTCAAATATCAAAGAGGTGCACATAGAAAACATTTTTTACCTTTTATTTCAGATCGACTGGGCCGATAATATAGCACAGGGCAAGACTCCATCATGGCTTGTTCCACGGAAAGCATATATCATATTGAGCGCTGTAGTTATTTAGAAAACACGGCCCCTCTTCTTTTACAATCCACCAACAGTACCCCGAGCAGGCATTAAAATCCCTTTTCTGAATGTAAATATCGAAATAATGGAGCACATTTTGCCATTGCATGCTGCAATAAAATCGGGTAACCGGCCAAAAAAAGTTGGGACTGAAAGAAAATTCGAAGAACTGATGCTTATGGAGCACTTTTACACCGAGGTCATCGTCTTTCGATTTACAATGAACGGTAAGGTCCACGCCATTGCTCAATTCATTTTTTATCCTTACATGGGTTTTTTTGGCACTACACTGCGTGATGAGCAACAACAACATTAGTACAACATGTTTATCGAATAAAATCATGTTTGTATCCTTTTTCTTGGTGGGAGAGGAGAATGTTGTTGGTTTAGGGCTTTGACCTCACTTTTATATGGGGTCTGAAAAAGCATTTTGAAAAATTACCAACAATTAAGAAGGAAAAAATTGATGATATATAATTACTCCCCCATCGCACAAAAAGGGTAAGGAAAAAAACCCAGCTGTTAATGAAAAGAACCCACCTATTGAGGAAAGGATCGATCCTTGTGTTCAATGAAGGGATTAATCCTTTCTAGCCTTGCATCAAGCATCCAGCTATTGTATCATGAGCTTAGCCTTGATTTTTGTACAAGAATTTCTTAGTTTAGGAATTATGGTAAATGAAGGAGCCTTCACAAAAAAATGGTTGGCCCATCTACAAAATTTTTTAGGGAAAATATCCAAAACCTCCCTAAAAAATAAAATCATATCCAAAAATCCCATTAAATATTTTTCCTACTCATCTAATAATAAAAAAAAAAAAAAATGGAATTATATACTTTAACTCTTACTAGTTAACTTTTCGTTTATTGTTGTTTAAAAAAAAAAATAAAAGAGTGATCCAACTAAAATACCCTTCTTTGATATTAATATATTAAATGACAAGTTGTTGGTGCGTGCCTATCTTTGTCACTAGAATAAGAAGAAAACCCTCCCCATGTCTTTTGCAACTGACACAGCAAGAGGAGCAACCTTGACCCATCATGTGGAGGTGGCATGGAGAGAGAGAGAGAGAGAGAGAGAGAGAGAGAGAGAGAGAGAGAGAGAGAGAGAGAGAGAGAGAGAGAGAGAGAGAGAGAGAGAGTGTGTGTGTGTGTTTATTGCACAAGGGGAGAAGGGGGAAGAAAGAGAGGGAGTGGGGGAGCAGGTATGCACATTGGGAAAATCGGTATTTCAGTCAAATCATTCTTTTTCTTTATTTTTTTAATTGCTGTAAAAAAAAATGTTAACTAGTTGGAATTAATGGATATGATTCTTTTTTATTTGGACAAAAGGAATAGGAAAAATATTAATGGGATTTTTGGGTATGAATTTATTTTTAAGGGAGGTTTTGGATATTTCCCCAATTTTTTATTATATAGAGTCATGAATAGCATTAAAACGTTAAAAGCCAAAAAGCAGGGTAAGGAAATATAAAAGTGTTTACACCCTAAAAATATCAAATTTTATTATTATTATTATGTGTTGAATTTTGCAGGACACTTGGCAATTATGAAGAAAATGCAGCACATGTGGCATAAGTTCATCTTTGGAGGTTACAAGAAGACATGTGGAGCAATTAGAATGAAGGAGTTAGTACCTGCAAGTTAGTGGGAGTTATTAGTGGTTTTAGGAAGTTATGAGTAGTTTTCTTGTAATTCTATAAATAGGCCTTGAAGCCTTCATTGTAAAACCCCCTCAATCAATCAAATTATCAATTTCAGACTCCGGTCTCAAGACTCCGGTCTTTATCTTAGGAGTAGTTGGCCCTTAAGGCAATCTAATTCAAAAATCCAAGAACGTGTGCTCCTTCTTGGTCAAAGGCGTGTGCACCCCTTTGCAATTCAGACGACGCTTGCAGATCGCATATTCAAATCGTTGTAATCGGACTTGATCCCGTTTAATTTTACCATCCGTGGTGAATAGTGGAATCAACCCACATTACTCGTTTGAATGATCAAAAGGTCAAAATCCTCAAATCACACGGCGAATATGAAGTCCTCTTCAATGAGGCATTCGAACCATTCGCACAAATCGCCTAAGAAAGGCTGGCACGCCCCGCACTCCATTTCGACCTCAAAGTGCCAGTGGGAAATGTTTTTTGGGGAAACATTTTTGGCACGCCCGGTGGGATGCCGTGTGATTGAATTTAACCCCAAAAAGAAAAGAAAAAAAAATTGCTGTACATGTGGGGGTGCGAAGACAAAGGCCAAATATGGCCAGTTACTCACTGCTCTGACGCAAAACCCAAGGCCATGAAGGAATTTTTGGCCAGGCCAAATTCAAACTTGAGTATTGATTTGGCCAACCAACTATGGTTAAAATAAAAAGAAACTACCGTTTAAACTATGAACTCGGGGGGCTAGGCCAAAAGATGGCCAATTACCAGACCCTCTAATGGCCTCAAGAAAATTCCATTTGGCTTCGTATGGCCTTCAAATAGCTCTGTTTTTAAAGGATGAAGTAATTCCATTTGTCAGTTCAAACCAAAAAAAAAAGAGGTTTGAACCAATTCTGGCAAGGATTGATGCATTCCTCCATGCCATATTCTGATGGGTTGATAGTTTTATTCTGCCATCAAATTGAAGGAAGTGGATAATAACTTCCTCATTTGAAAATTTTGGAAGTTCCTCTGCAAAAATATAAACCGTAGGCCATGGGGTTGGACAGTTTGTTAACTGGGACAGTTATCAAGGTGTCCACAAGATTGAGGCCAATTTAATGGAAACGGTTAAAGGGCATAGAGAGTGGTCTTCTTGTGATAAAAGCGAGCAAATGGTTAGTTGGCAACGGCTCCGTGAAGAAAGCAAAAGTGAAGGCCGAATCATGAAAAAACATTGCAAATGCAAGTGCAGAAGAAGTGGCCAATTATGGGACTGTTTAAACATAAGTTGGCTAAATTCACTATATCGGCCTTTAATTTTTGTTCCCTCAGGATTGGCCGAACTACCATTCATAACCTCAAAACACAAGTTGGCCGAAATAATTATTTTGGCCTTTATTTTTGTTGTTTTTGGTTATATACTCATGATGGCCGAATTCACTATTTCGGGCTTTATTTGTCTTATTTTTTGTTATGGCTTGGTAGTTGTCGATCCTACCTATATATGTACTTTGAAAATGGCCAAGAATAGATATATATATATATATATGATGGTTAAAATTAATTCGGTCTATAGTCTAGTTAATTGGCTGATCGAAGTAATATATTTAATTATTTGGCCAATAACGCACAATTTGGCCAAAGTTACTGTTTTGGCCACAAACATATATACCAAGCACATATTTCTACACACTATATAAACACAATTCGGCCTTAGAGTCTCATCGGCTGAAGTCACTCATTCGGCCTCTAGTTTTTGTTGGTATACCATTTACATGATGGCTCTATTATGGTCCCATCGACCAAAGCCAATACGTACGTGGGTAGCAATTCAACTTGGGTGTGAATTTAGAAATGCCCAGGGATATATATGTCATGCTCAAAATTTTAATTCAGCATACAACTTTGTTGGCCGAAGTCTTTGCTGACCAATAACCCATTGTTGCTCAATCATTGTTTAGTTGAACAGTTTTGGCCGAAGTCACCTACATGCAAGGTTTTTATGCAGCTTGCTCATTTTTGGTTGATTCAATGTGGCAACATTATTTTAGTGAAATCGACCAAAAGAAAAACTAAATTCGGCCAATAGCTTTGGTTCGGCCTATGTTTTTTCTTTAATGCCACTCAAGTGAACACTAAAAAATGAGCCAACATTGGCTAATCGGCCAAGAGAAAATTCAATTTGGCTTTGTTGGCCTAAGCTATTGTGTGGCCGAAGTCACTTTTTTGGCCTATAGTGTTAATGTTTGATCTATATGATGGCCAAAAAATAATAATAATAAAATAAACTACGGCTCTTTAAAAATTTCGGTCATCATTTCTTCATTTTCAAAGAGCTGGGGGGGCTATGTTTACACCCTAAAAATATCAAATTTTATTATTATTATTATGTGTTGAATTTTGCAGGACACTTGGCAATTATGAAGAAAATGCAGCACATGTGGCATAAGTTCATCTTTGGAGGTTACAAGAAGACATGTGGAGCAATTAGAATGAAGGAGTTAGTACCTGCAAGTTAGTGGGAGTTATTAGTGGTTTTAGGAAGTTATGAGTAGTTTTCTTGTAATTCTATAAATAGGCCTTGAAGCCTTCATTGTAAAACCCCCTCAATCAATCAAATTATCAATTTCAGACTCCGGTCTCAAGACTCCGGTCTTTATCTTAGGAGTAGTTGGCCCTTAAGGCAATCTAATTCAAAAATCCAAGAACGTGTGCTCCTTCTTGGTCAAAGGCGTGTACACCCCTTTGCAATTCAGACGACGCTTGCAGATCGCATATTCAAATCGTTGTAATCGGACTTGATCCCGTTCAATTTTACCATCCGTGGTGAATAGTGGAATCAACCCACATTACTCGTTTGAATGATCAAAAGGTCAAAATCCTCAAATCACACGGCGAATATGAAGTCCTCTTCAATGAGGCATTCGAACCATTCGCACAAATCGCCTAAGAAAGGCTGGCACGCCCCGCACTCCATTTCGACCTCAAAGTGCCAGTGGGAAATGTTTTTTGGGGAAACAAAAAGAGCTAAGGGAAGACACCAAAAATTAGAGAAAAATTCTTTCCTAAACCAAGACAATTTATCCTAAATCAATAGCTGGACGCTTGATGCATGGCTAGAATCCTTTCATTGACCACTTGGATATTTTACTTAATAGTTGGGATTAACAGTTAAGAATACCAATGATTCAATTTTAATGGATTTCCTAAAATTCTATTTATCGTGGTTAAATTACAAAGTGAAGATAACGTAATAGCCTTTATCATTGTGATTAAAATTGGAACACCAAAGCAAATTGGAGATTGTGAAGCATCAAACGGACTTTACCCAAAAAAAAAAAAAAAAGTGTTTTTCCAGAGATGATAATATTTATGGAACCGAGGGATTGAAAAACCTCTATAAAAATGGGAAACATGAATTCAATTTAAGTCCCATATCGTAACAGTCTATGTGCCATGCGGATATTTTGATAATATCGGAGCCACCTTACTTTGCCTCTGCCGCACCACTGCCCTCACTTGATGAAAAGAACCATGGTCCATTTTTAAAACTTCCGTCCAAAAAAAAAAAAAAAAAAATTTTATTTTTATATAGAGAAGAGTAACATGTTATTGCAACCTCTCCAAACTTAAAACAAAAAAAATCTCATTTTTATGTAAAGAGTAATAACAAGTAACTCTTTAATAATAACAAATTAGTAACATATTACTATTTAAAAGCATAATTTGCATGTTAATGTTTTGAGAGCAAAAAGTAACATAATTTTATTTTTTCCAGAATTATATAATCACAATTGGTATTGTTTGGAAGATTATGGCGAGTAGATTTCGAAACTACAAGTTTTATCAAAAACATATTTGTATTTTGAAAATTATAGGCTTTAAAAAAGTTAAAAAATTTAAAAATAAGTTAGTTACATAAGGTATCCTAAATAACAAAAAAAATGAGTGCCCCTACAAGCAAATAAGGGTAAATTAGGATTTTTTTATTTTATTTTAAAAAAGATGGGTTTACTGCTAATAAGAATACTCAGATGTGGGTTAAGGGGTTAAAGTATATTTTGATGGGGTTATTACTATTCTTCTAAATGGGGTTATTGCCAATTTTCACTAGACATTAATGCATGGCTTTGAAGGAGAATTTGTTCAAATATAATAATTTGTGCAAAAATGGTAAATGATTCTTGTTGTTCATAATTGTGTATTTAGTTTAGAATTAATAAAAAAAATTTAAGGATGAAAAATGGTTGAGGGATCAAATTTATTATGATGTTAAGCAAACCTCCTTTAATTCGCTATATAAGGTTGTATTAGGTGGCTTGCTTTTGAGTACGGCTGCTGTGGAAAGAATGAGAATTATGAAGCGTTTAATATAGGGTTATAGTCGATATTATTTTTGTCTAGAGGGAACTCTTAACATGTAAATATGTCTGAAAACAGTAGTGTGTGAAACACTTGAGAGCGTGCACCTAGTTCCTTCACTAAAGCAACCAAAAAAAAAAAAAAAAAAGGAAAAAGAAGGGGGGATGGGTTGCGTGGTTAAGTGTCAATTTCTTTGGGTTAGGTCCCTCTATTTTTTGAGATATGGGCACAATAGGAATTATATCAAAATCCCATGTGTTCAAAATTAAAATTCCTATTTTTGCTTTTATGGTATATGAAGGAATCTATCCCCGCTTTTACTAAATAGTTTTGATTTTGATCATCTTTTCATAATTTTCCCCATTAAAAACAAATTGCTATAGCAAAGGGTTACGTATAGTCAAAACCATTTATGGTGCAACAATAAATGCCATCTTATTTATCGGACAAGTAACAATTTGACCTATTTAAAGTAGTAAGGATTTTTGCCAAAGTTGTTTTGGCTGATTTCCATGCCAACTAAAGCACCTTTGTATAAAAAATTGCTGATGCGGGCCAAGAGCCATAGCTAAGGCCTAAGGGTTGTTGCATTAGTTTTCCTGGCATCTAGGTATTATGCATGGGTTCAAACAGCCTTGTTGCGGATGGTTTCCGTTATAAAAAAAATAAGAAAAAAAGAAAGAAAAAAAAATCTAGAGTAGAGAACCTTGTGTTGAGGGTCCATCACGCCATTGCATATTGTGCCACTCCGTTGGCTGCCTTGGGAATCTTAGAGAAAGACTTGGACAAAAAGGTTTGCTGGCTTCAATAATGTTTAATTTCGTGCTCTTTGCAGTCTTTACATAGAACCATAAAATTTTTTAACCAAGAATAGAAAAACGCTTCTCTATGATTATTGGATGGTTTAGTAAAATCTAAGCCACCATTTATTATGTGTAGCCCACAAATTTATGTGAAACTCACCATATATCAATGATGTATATTTCACTAGATGATCCATTTAATGGAAAGGATCAGAATCTACAGGAATTGATCCATTAAGAGCAAAAACTAAGAAAATAATTAGGGTTGATCCATCATCAAATAGAGTGAATTGATTGTTGGTAGAATCTAATGGATGAATTAAGATCGAACATCAATGACAATAGTTTCTGCCACTGTTTAGGATCAAGCTATCAACCCCAAGTCGGCTAAGATGGGATTTTGGATAAAATACCTGCAACTATTAACCACTCAAGTTTCAAAAGAATTATTAGTCATATTATGAGACTTGAAGCTTCCAAGACAAAACCTTGAAAGACGAACACATTGAATTCTTCTTTCAATTTCGAGTAATGAAATCAAAGGATGATCTCCGATAACTGGACTGAGCTAATAAGAGGCTTTGAATTTGACAAATAAAATAAAATAAATAATACCATGACAGCTCTTGTGACTTACTACAAGATGCTGTGGTCATATACATTCATAAAAAAAAAATAATAAATAAATAAATAAAAAGTTCAAGAAGCATTGCCCAATCAAGAATTTTTATTCATTCGCATATCAAAGAGGCGTACACAGAAAACATTTTTGACCTTTTATTTCAGATCGACTGGGCCGATCGATAATATAGCACAGGGCAAGGACTCCATCACGGCTTGTTCCACGGAAAGCATATATCATAATAATCACCATCGGGATTTAGAAAACATGGCCCCTCTTTCATGTACAATCCACCAACAGTACTCCGTGCAAGCACGGGAATCCCTCTTCTGATCGTAAATATCGAAATAATGGGACTCATTTTGCCATTGCATGCGGCAATAAAATCGAGTACCCCCTAAAATGTTGGTTCTGAAACTAAATTCGAAGTTGTGATAGATTTTGAGCACTTGCACACCGAGGTCATCGTCTTTTGATTGACAATGAACCGTAAGGTCCGCGCCACTGCGCAATTGGTTTTTGATCTTTACATGGGTTTTTGCACTACATTGTGCAACGAGGAACAAAAACATTAGTACAACATGTTTATTGAGTAAAACCATGTTTGTAACTTTTTTCTTGGTGGGAGAGGAGTATGTTGTTGGTTTAGGGCTTTGATCGATCTCACTGTTATATGGGGTCTAATAAAGTTTTTTCAATTCTAAAATTACCAAGAACTCAAAAGGAAAAAAAAATTGACGAAAATTACTCCCCCATCCCACGAAAATGACAAGGAAAAAAACCCAGCTTTTATTGAAGAGATCCCAACTATTGAGGAAAGGATCCTTGTGTTCAATGAAGGGATTAATCCCCTCTAGCCATGCATCAAGCATCCAGCTATTGTATCATGAGCTTAGCCTTGATTTTAGTGGAAGATTTTCTTAGTTTAGGAATTATGGTAAGTGAAGGAAGCCTTCACAAAACCGTAGTGGGCCCTTCTACAGAATTTTTTAGGGAAAATATCCAAGACCTCCCTAAAAAATAAAATCATATCCAAAAATCCCATTAAATATTTTTCCTACCCATCTAATCCAAAAAAAGAAAAAAAAGAAAAAAAAAAATAATCATATGCATTAACTCTTACTAATTAACTTTTTGTTCACTGTTATTAAAAAAAAATTAAAAAAAAAAAAAGAAAGATCCGACTAAAATACCCTTCTTTAACATTAATATATTAAATGATAAGTTGTTGGCACATGCCTAACTTTGTCACCAGAATAGGAAGAGAACCCTCCCCATGTCTTTTACAACTGGCACAGCAAGAGGAGCAACCTTAACGCATCATGCATGTAGAGGTGGCATGGAGAGAGAGAGAGAAGTGTGTGTGCTTATTGCACAAGGGGAGAAGGGGGAAGAAAGAGAGGGAGTGGGGGAGCAGGTATGCACGTTGGGAAAATGGGTTTTTTAGTCTAATCATTCGTTGTTTTTTTTTTTTTTTTTTTTTTTTAAACCACAGAAAAAAAACATGTTAACTGGTTGGAATTAATAGATATGATTCTTTTTTATTTAGACCAAAGTTATAGAAAAAATATTTAATGGGGTTTTTGGATATGAAATTACTTTTAAGGGAGGTTCTGGATATTTCCCCAATTTTTTATTATATAGGGTAATGTATAGCATTAAAACATTAAAAGCCAAAAAGCAGGGTAAAGAAATATAAAAGAGAGTAAGGAAAGGCACCAAAAATTAGAGAAAAATTATTTCCTAAACCAAGACAATTTATCCTAAATCAACAGGTGGACGCTTGACGCTTGGCTAGAATCCCTTCATTGACCACTGGGTTCTTTTCCTTATTAGTTGGGATTAACAGTTAAGAAGACCAACGATTCAATTTTAATGGATTTCCTAAAAATCTATTTATCGTGCTTAAATTACAAAGTGAAGATAAAGTAATAGCCTTTATCATTGTGATTAAAATTGGAACACCGAAGCAAATCGGTGATTGTAAAGCATCAAACGGACTATACTAAATAAATAAAATAAAATAAAAAGAAGCGTTTTTCCAGAGATGATAATATTTATGGAACCGAGGGATTGAAAAACCTCTATAAAAACGGGAAACATGAATTGAATTTAAGTCCCATATCATGACAGTCCATGTGCCATGCAGGTATTTTGATAATATCGGAGCCACCTTTCTTTCCCTCAGCCGCACCACTACTCTCACTTGATGAAAAGAACCATGGTCCATTTTTAAAACCTCCATCCAAAAATATATATATATATATATTCATTTTTATGTAGAGAAGAATAACATGTTATTGCAATCTCTCCAAACTTAAAGAAAAATTTTTTCATTTTTTATGTAGAGAGCAATAACAAGTAACTATTTAATAATAACAAATTAGTAACGTTTAACTATTTAAAAGCATAATTTGCATGTTACTGTTTTGAGGCAAAAAGTAACATAATTTTTGTTTTATTATTTAGAATTATCTAATCACAGTGGGTATTGTTTGGAAGATTATGCCGAGTAGATTTCAAAAATACAAGTTTTATTAAAAACGTATTTGCATTTTGAAAGTTATAGGCTTTTAAAAGTTAAAAAATTTAAAAATAAGCTAGTTACATAAGGTATCCTGAAAAACAAAAAAAAATGAGTGTCCCTACAAGCATATAAGGTTAAATTAGGATTTTTTTTAAAAAAAGATGGGTTTATTACTAATAAGAATACTCAAATGTGGGCTAAAGGGTTAAAGTATATTTTGATGGGGTTATTATTGAAACTATTCTTCTAAATGGGGTTATTGCCAATTTTCCCTAGACATTAATGCATGGCTTTGAAGGAGAATTTGTTCAAATATAATAATTTGTGCAAAAATGGTGAATGATTCTTGTTGTTCATAATTGTGTATTTCGTTTAGAATTAATACGAAATTTTAAGGATGAAAAATGGTCGAGGGATAAATTTATTATGATGTTAAGTAAACCTCCTTTAATTCGCTATATAAGGTTGTATTAGGTGGCATGCTTTTGAGGATGGCTGCTGTGCAAAGAATGAGAATTATGTAGCGTTTAATGTAGGGTTATAGTCGATACTATTTTTGTCTTGTGGGAACTCTTAACATGTAAGTATGCTTGAAAACAGTAGTGTGTAAAACACTTGAGAGCGCATGCAGTTCCTTCACTAAACCAAAAAAAAAAAAAAAAAAAAAAAGGAATGGGGGATGGGTTGCGTGGTTAAGTGTCAATTTGTTTGGGTTACGTCCCTCTATTTTTTGAGATATGGGCATAATAGGAATTATATCAAAATCCCATGTGTTCAAAATTAAACAGTTCTTCATTGTCTGAAAGATTGCAAATGGCCTGATTCAGTGTGATTCTGAAGTCAGTTTGGTCTTTGTGTGTGTGCGTCCACTCCAATTGATTTTTGTGCATGGCTTTGGGAATTACATCACGGTTTGGGAAAGGAGAATTTAGCATTGATTATGACAACTTCGTGGATCATTTGGTATAATAGAAATGAGTTCCTATTTTAAGCTGTGATGAAGGCTCCTCAACATCTCACTCAATCTACTAACTTTATCTTACAAGAGTATGTTAATGCTCATGAACAAGAAGGGCAAACTTCGGTTAAAAGTCCTGCTTAGTGGTGTAAACCGGATATTAGAATTTATAAGATTAATGTGGATGGGGCAATTTTTGAGGACATTCATTGTGCAGGCATCGGGGTTATGGCCAGGGATGATGGCGGGAATATCCTAGCAGCAACATCTAAAAGAGTGCAGGGGGCTTTTACTCTTTTACACATTGAAGCAATGTGTATGCGTTTTGCACTGGGCTTTATTCAGGATTTGGACCTAGAGGCAATAATTTTAGAGGGTGATAATGCAGAGGTTGTAAATGCATTG
Organism: Liquidambar formosana; assembly: GCA_039720395.1. NCBI lineage: Eukaryota > Viridiplantae > Streptophyta > Magnoliopsida > Saxifragales > Altingiaceae > Liquidambar > Liquidambar formosana. The sequence goes on from CM077822.1 coordinate 17,049,900, forward strand.
AAGGTAAGGGAGATTTCTTTGGCTTCGGTTGGCTTGCTTATTGAGGACATAAAGCTTGAGGTAGATAATTTTTTTTACCTCACTCAATCTCCTTCTCACATGTCCGCCGAACATGTAACGAAGTAGGTCATGGCCTAACTAAGAATGCAAAATATGTAGATGATATTGTCGTTTGGTTAAAAGAAATCCTTGATTGTGTAAGGCTCCAAGTCCTTTCGGACTTGGCTCATTGCAACTCTTTGTTTTTTCTAATATATCGTCTCTTAATAAAAAAAATTAAAATTAAAATTAAAATTCCTATTTTTCCTTTTATAGTATATGAAGGAATCTATTCCCCTTTTTACTAAATAGTTTTGATTTTGATCATCTTTTCATAATTTTCCATATTAAAAACAAATTGCTCTAGCAAAAGGTTTCGTATAGTCAAAACCATTTATGGTGCAACAATAAATGCCATCTTATTTATCGGACAAAGAACAACTTGACCTATTTAAAGTAGTAAGGATTTTTGCCAAGTTGTTTTGGCTGATTTCCATGCCAACTAAAGCACCTTTGTATAGATAAAAAATTGCTAATGCGGGCCAAGGGCCATAGCTAAGGCCTAAGGGTTGTTGCATTAGTTTTCCTGGGACTTTAGGTATTATGCGTGGGTTCAAAGAGCCTTGTTGTGGATGGTTTCCCGTTATAAAAAATAAGAAAAAGAAACAAAAAAAATCTGGAGCAGAGAACCTTGTGTTGAGGGCCCATCTCGCCACTGCATATTGTGCCACTCCGTTGGCTACCTAGGGAATCTTAGAGAAAGACTTAGACAAAAGGATTTTGCTGGCTTCAATAATGTTTAATTTCGTGCTCTTTGCAGTCTTTACGTAGAGCCATAAAATCTTTTAACCAAGAATCAAAAAAGGCTTCCCTATGATTATTGAATGGTTTAGTAAAATCCAGATCACCGTTTACTTATGTGGGGCCCACAAATTTATGTAAAACTCACTATATATTAATGATGTACATTTCACCAGATGGTCCATTTAATGGAGATCGAGGATCCTAATCCGCAGGAATCGATCCTTTGAGAGCAAAAACTAAGAAAATAATTAGGGTTGATCCATCATCAAATAGAATGAATTGATTGTTGGTAGAATCTAATGGTTGAACTAAGATCGATCATCAATGACAATAGTTTCTGCCACTGTTTAGGATCAACTTATCAACCCCAAGTCGGCTAAGAAGATGGGATTTTGGATAAATACCTGCAACGATTAACCACTCAAGATTCAAATGAATTATTAGTCCTATTATGAGATTTGAAGCTTCCAAGACAAAACCTTCAAAGACGAACACAGTGAATTCTTTTTTCAATCTCGAGTAATGAAATCAAAGGATGATCTCCAGTAACTGGACTGAGCCAATAAGAGGCTTTGAATTTGACAATATAAAATAAAATAAATAATACCATGACAACTTTTGTGACTCACTCCAAAATGCTATGGTCATATACATTCATCTAAAATGAGATTAAAAAAAATGCATAGTGAAGTAACTCTTTGATGCTCAACACAAAAGAATAGACATCCAAATGAAGATAGAATGGTGACTCACTTGTATTGGTGTAATCAAGAAGCATTGTCCAATCAAGGATTTTTATTCATTTGCATATCAAAGAGGTGTACGTAGAAAACATTTTTGACCTTTTATTTCAGATCGACTGGGCCGATCGATAATATAGCACAGGGCAAGACTCCATCATGGATGGTTAAGTGTTCCACTTAAAGCATATATCATAAAGATAATTAGTGGGATTTAGAAAACATGGCCCGTCTTCATGTACAATCCACCAACAGTACTTCGAGCAAGCACCCTCATCCCTCTTCTGAACGTAAATATCGAAATAATGGGACTCATTTTGCCATTGCATGCGGCAATAATATTGAGTTACCGACACAAAAAAGTTGGGTTTGAAACTAAATTCGAATTCGTGATAGATTTTGAGCACTCGCACACCGATGTCATCGTGTTTCGATTTACAATGAACCGTAAGGTCCGCGAGACCAGCGCAATTGATTTTTGATCTTTACATGGGTTTTTGCACTACATTGTGCAACGAGGAACAAAAACATTAGTACAACATGTTTATTGAATAAAATCATATATGTTTGTAACCTTCTTCTTGGTGGGAGAGGAGAATGTTGTAGGTTTAGGGCTTTGATCGATCTCACTTTTTTATGGGGTCTAATAAAGTTTTTTCAATTCTAAAATTAGCAAGAATTAAAAAGGAAAAAAAATTGATGATAATTACTCCCCCATCCCACAAAAATGATAAGGAAAAAAACCCAGTTGTTTAGGTTTGTTCAAATTTTTTTTGTCCCAATTAAGAAAATCAATGATTCAATTTTAACCGATTTCCTAAAATACCATTTCTCGTGGTTATCTTCATTTCAAGTTAGGTTTGTTCCAAATTTTTTTGTCCCAATTAAGAAAATCAATGATTCAATTTTAACTGATTTCCTAAAATACCATTTCTCGTGGTTATCTTCATTTCTATTTAGGTTTGTTCCAAAATTTTTTTGTCCCAATTAAGAAAATCAATGATTCAATTTTAACTGATTTCCTGAAATACCATTTCTCATGGTTAAATTACAAAGCGAAGATAAAATAATAGCCTTTATGATTGTGATTAAAATTGGAGCACCAAAGCAAATTGGTAATGGCGAAGCATTAAACGGACTTTACTATAAAATAAAATATAAAAAGAAAAAGAAAGAAAGAAAAAACGCATTTTTCCAGAGAAGATAATATTTATGGAACCGAGGGATTGACAAAAAGGGAAATATGAACTGAATTAAAGTCCCATATCATGGCAGTCTATGTGCCATATGCATGCAGATATTTTGATAATATCGAAGCCACCCTTCTTTCCCTCGGCCGCACCACTACCCTCCCTTGATAAAAAGATATCAGTACCCACTTAATAATCGTATATACGGAAAAGGGCAGTACTTACAAGATGTAATCACAACCAGATGAGCCCATGCTAATATAGGCCTTGAAGGTTATACTTGATGCATTAGAAGGTTACAAGATACACTGAACCAATGCACATGATACAACCCCTAATGCATAGTGTTGATATAAGTTAGATGAGTATGTGTTAACCTAATCCGAGACTGATATAAGAGCACAAGTTGACATCCAATCCAACCTAGTTCCTTGGTGAATCGGGTGAAAACTATGCATATACGCACTTTTATATTATAAAAAAAAACCCCAAAAGTAAAAAAAAAACAAAAGGTAAAGCCAACAAGACATAAAAGCTGGTTTTATTGCGACTACACCTCCCACTTTGTCAGGTATACTACGGAGAATGGAATGGATTGGTAGGAAATACCATTCCGGCACAATATGAGGTTGGGTGGGCTTCGGATTAGCAGGTATATAATTGTCGGGATGCCCCAAAACATTAGGAGCATAAAAAATCCAAATGGAAAAAAAGATAGCAGAAGCCACCCAACCTACAAGATCCTTTTCATATAAATATAAGGGTTGGAGCATTTCTAAGGGTACTAGTTATTTTTTTTCTATCTTAGCTAACAAAATGATAAATTTTTTAAAATAATTAACTAGTTATCCAAGTGAGTACTCCAAAGGTACTAGTTATTTTTTAGCTATATATTTCAAAATCTTTATTAATAATCTTTCTTTTTTAATCATTTGGTAGAGAGATAAAAAGGGAATGATGCATAAAGAGAGGACAAGTGTCACTTTTTTAACTAAAAATAGTTTAGCTAACGAATGTTCACTATCTAAATGTAACTAGCCAAAATGAAGATAGTTAAAATAACTAGCCATATAGCTAGCCCTTTGGAGATGCTCTTAAGAGCAATTTTATCCAACTTTGAATGTACACCCATTGACTCATGCATTTGATCCATGTTGAAACAATGCGGGCAGCTGAAGAAGAGTACGTGGTGCCTACTAAAATAAAAGGGAGTAAATGCCAAGTCATGTGATTCTCAAATGCTAAACACAATCCCATCAAAGAAGAATTCTTTCTCACTTGCGATGAAGTAGTCAGGAGGCATTGTCCAAACAAGGATTTTCAATCGCCTTATAGAATACAAAAGAAATAAATAATAATATTGTCTATATTTTTACAACAGAAATTTATTACACTAAATTTTAGACTTAAATGGAAGATTAGAATTAACCAATCTAAAATCTACAATGGAGAGAAAGATTGGGAGAAGGGGAAGAATTTTGACTAAAAAGACGGTTCAAAACTTTTTATACATACAGTGATCCCCTACTCATCCGGGATCTTGGACCAAATTCCCATTCGGCTTCTTGTTCAAGTCGTTGGATAGGATCACTCAAATCATTAATTTACGTGGAAGAAACCCATACAAGAATTCCAGTTCAGGATCCTAGATTAGAATCGAATTCATATAATATATATTATTTTGTGCTCTTAGTAGTCTTTACTTAGAACCTTAAAATTTTTTAACCAAGAATCAAAAAAGGCTTCTCTATGATTATTGGATGGTTTAGTAAAATCTAGATCACCATTTACTATGTGGGGCCCACAGATTTATGTGAAACACATTGGATTTTTATTTCAATCTCGAGTAAAGAAATCAAAGGATGATCTCCGATAGCTGGACTGAGCTAATAAGAGGCTTTGAATTTGACAAATAAAATAAAATAAAATAAATAATACCATGACAGCTTTTGTGACTCGCTACAAAATGTTATGGTCATATACATTCATCTAAAAAAAGAGAAAAAAAATGCAGAGTGAAGTGATTCTTTGATGCTTAACACAAAAGAATAGACAACCAAATCAAGATAGAATGGTGACTCACTTGTATTGGTGTAATCAAGAAGCATTGTCCAATCAAGGATTTTTATTCATCCACATATCAAAGAGGTGTACAAAGAAAACATTTTTGACCTTTTATTTCAGATCGACTGGGCCGATCGATAATGTAGCACAGGGCAAGACTCCATCATGGATGGTTAGTGTTCCACTTAAAGCATATATCATAATGACCATTATAAGAATTTAGAAAACATGGCCCCTCTTCTCGTACAATCCACCAACAGAACTTCGTGCAAGCATCGAAATCCCTCCTCTGAACGTAAATATCGAAATAATGGAACACATGTTGCCATTCCATGCGGCAATAAAATCGAGTTACCGGCAAAAAAAAGTTGGGATTGAAACTAAATTCGAAGATCTGATGCTTTTTGAGCAGTTGCACACCGAGGTCGTCGTCTTTCGATTTACAATGAACCTTAAGGTCCGCGCCACTGCGCAATTCATTTTTGATCCTTACATGGGTTTTTGCACTACATTGTGCAACGAGGAACAAAAACATTAGTACAACATGTTTATTGAATAAAATCATGTTTGTAACCTTTTTCTTGGTGGGAGAGGAGAATGTTGTTGGTTTAGGGCTTTGACTGATCTCACTTTTATATGGGGTACGGTCTAATAAAGTTTTTTCAATTCTAAAATTACCAAGAATTAGAAAGGAAAAAAAATTGATGCCCACAAAAATGATAAGGAAAAAAATCCAGCTGTTATTGAAGAGATCCCTACTATTGAGGAAAGGATCCTTGTGTTCAATGAAGGGATTAATCCCCTCTAGCCATGCATCATGAGCTTAGCCTTGATTTTTGTGGAAGGTTTTCTTAGTTTAGGAATTATGGTAAATGAAGGAGCCTTCACAAAAACGTGGTTGGCCCTTCCACAGAATTTTTTATTATATAGTCATGAATAGCAATAGAAACGTTAAAATCCAACAAGGAAACATAATTAAACGAGAGTAAGGAAAGGCACCAAAAATTGGAGAAAAAGTCATGAATAGCTGGACACTTGATGGCTAGAATCCCTTCATTGATCGACCACTAGGTTCTTTTCCTTAATAGTTCGGATTAACAGTTGAGATTGTTTGCTTATAAAAACAATAGGTCATTTTTTTGACAAATACACTCCCTCCATTCTTCAAAGGTTTTCTTCATTTCTATTTAGGTTTGTTCCAAATTTTTTTGTCCCAATTAAGAAAATCAATGATTCAATTTTAACTGATTTCCTAAAATACCATTTCTCAGTGGTTAAATTACAAAGTGAAGATAAAATAATAGCCCTTTATCATTGTGATTAAAATTGGAGCACCAAAGCAAATTGGTGATGGTGAAGCATTAAACGGACTTTACTATAAAATTTAAATTAAAAATAAAAAGAAAGAAGAAAAAAAAAACGCATTTTTCCGGAGAAGATAATATTTACGGAACTGAGGGATTGAAAAAAGGGAAATATGAACTGAATTTAAGTCCCATATCATGACAGACATAAAAACAGGGGAAGGCAAATGGGGAACAATTGATGATGATGTTAAGTAAACCTCTAATTTTTTATATAGGGTTGTATTAGGTGGCATGCCTTCAAGGTTGGCTGCTGTGCAAAGAGTTCGTAGGAATTATGAAGCCTTTAATTAGGGCTGGCAATTTGCATCCAAACCTGTGAACCCGTCCAAACCTATCTAAGTTAAATGTGTGTATACCGATAATTTTATTAATTGGATCCTAAGTGAGTACCCAAAATGAACTCAATTAATTATTGGGTTTAATTGGGTTTACATAAAAGTTTTTTGGTGTAAAATAAACCCGACTAGGGGTCTGTTACTTTGCTCCTTCGATCAGTTCAGTTCTCTCAAAGGTTTTCAATCGAGCTTGCCGCTGCACATCCCCTTCAAGCCACCTTTGTCCTCTTCGTGCTCCTGCTTCGCCTCCGTCACTGCATCATCGAGCTAGAATTGGTCACCGCCGTCAAATAATCTGACGATGTCGCCATTGAAACGCCTCCCTAACCATTATTGGAGATAAGCACCTGTGACGGAGATGAACCAGGAAGTCAAGGACAAGGCGTCGCCGGGAAACATCTCGATGATCGATGTCACGCATATTAGGTACTTCAAGGTCTTAGGCAAAGGAGTGCCGCCGTCGCAACGGGTCGTGGTAAAGGTGGAACTGGTGAAGCTCGCGTCGAAGAACGCCGAGAAGAAAATTAAGGAGGTTGGAGGTGCCGTTGTTCTCACTGCTTAGGGATTGGCTGATTAATCTTTTGCTTTTAGAAATGGAGTTTGACTGTCTGAGGTTAAAAGTTGTTGCCAGATGGATAGGGTAGGGGAAGAAAGCTAGATAAAGTAGCCAAACATCACCTATTGGGTTGGGTTGGGTTGGGTTGGGTTGGGTTTCTGCTTGGAATAAATGGGCGAGTTTGGGTTTTGCTTTATGGGTTTTTTACATAGATGGGTTACGTTCGGTTTAGGTGACATTTTAACTAAATCCATCGAAACCCCACCCAATTGCTAGGCCTACCTTTAATATAGGGTTATAGTTGATACTAATTTTGTCTAGAAGGAACTTTTGACATGTAAATATGTATCAAACCGATAGCGTATAAAGCAGTTGAGAGTGTACACATGGTTCCTTCACTAAAGCAGAAAAAAAAAATAATAATAATAATAATAATAATAAGAAAAAAAAGAAAAGAAAAAGGAGGGAGGATGGGTGGCGTGGTTAAGTGCCAATTTGTTTGGGTTGGGTGGGAGAGGATAATCTACAGTAATTGGATTTGTCCAGTGAAATCTGGACCATCCATATGTGGGCCCCATCTCACATGAATGATCCAAATTTCACTGGACACATCCATGCCAGTTACTGGAGAGGATCCAGCCCCGGGTTGGGTGCCTCTGTATTTGACATATGGGCATAATAGAAATCATATCAAAATCCCATGTGTTAAAAATTAAAAATCCTATTTTCCCTTTCATAGTAAATAAGGGAATCTATTCCTCTTTTTTATTAAATAGTTTTGTTTTTAGTCATCTTTTCATGAGTGCAATGGAAAGAAGAATCCGGAGTAAAGAACCCTGTGTTGAGGACCCATCTCGCCATTGCAAATTGCATGTGCCACACCATTGGCTACCTTGGGAATCTTAGAGAAGGACTCAGACAAAAACGGTTTCGCTCGCTTCAATAATGTTTTCGTGCTCTAAATGGTCCTTACATAGAACCATAAAAATTCTAAGAATTGAAAAAGGTTTTTGTACGTTCACTAGATGGTTTAATAAAATCTAGACCGCCATTTATTCTATGCGGCCTACAAATTTATGTAAGCCCCACTATGCATTAGGGATGTATATTTTACTAGATGGTCCAATTAATGGAGAGAATTCTAATCCGCAGGAATCGATCCATTTAGAGCAAAAAACTAAGAAAATAATTAAGGTCAATTCATCGTCAAATAGAGTGAACTGATTGCATACTAGTAGAATCTAATGGTTGAATTAAGATCGAACCATCAATGATAGTAGTTTCTACCGCTGTTTAGGATCAAGCTATCAACCCCAAGTCCGCTAAGAAGATGGGATTTTGGATAAATACCTGCAACGATTAACCACTCAAGATTCAAATGAATGATTGGCTTTTCAAGTAACATATGTACTATCCTATATATTATGAGATTTGAAGCTCCCAAGACAAAACCTTCAAAGACAAACACCTTGAATTCTTCTTTCAATCTCGAGTACATAATGAAATCAAAGGATGATCTCGAATAACTGGACCAAGCATTGTCCAATCAAGTACATTTATTCACTCAAATATCAAAGAGGTGAACATAGAAAACATTTTTGACCTTTTATTTCAGATCGACTGGGCTGATCGTCGATAATATAGCACAGGCCAAGACTCCATCATGGCTTAGGGTTCCACTTAAAGCATATATCATATTTACCATTATAGTAATTTAGAAAACATGGCCCCTCTTCTCGTACAATCCACCAACAAGACTTCTTGCAGACAACGTAATCCCTCTTCTGAATGTAAATATCGAAATATTGGGTCACATTTTGCCATCGCATGCTGCAATAAAATTGGGTAACCGGCCAAATAATGTTGGGCCTGAAACTAAATTCGAAGTACTGATGTATGGGGAGCACTTGATCACCGAGGTCATTGTCTTTCGATTTACAATGAACTGTAAGGTCCGCGCCATTTGCCAATTCATTTGTGATCCTTAAGTGGGTTTTTGCACTACACTGCGTGACGAGCAACAAAAACATTAGTACAACATGTTTATTGAATAAAATCATGTTTGTGTCTTTTTTCTTGGTGGGGAGAGGAGAATGTGATTGGTTTTTTGGGCTTTGGTCTCACTTTTATATGGGGTCTGATAAAGCTTTTCTAAAATTACCAAGAATTTAAAAGGAAAAAATTTGATGACATATAATTACTCCCCCATCGCACAAAAATGGTAAGGGAAAAAAACGCAGCTGTTAATGAAGAGAACCCACCTATTGAGGAAAGGATCCTTGTGTTCAATGAAGGGATTAATCCCTTCTAGCCATGCATCAAGCATCCAGCTATGGTATCATGAGCTTAGCCTTGATTTTTGTAGAAGATTTTCTTAGTTTAGGAATTATGGTAAATGAAGGAGCCCTCACAAAAGCGTGGTTGAGATTTTTTTCCACTGGCCATGCTGGACGCTTAGTAATTATGGTAAAGGGATTAATCCCTTCTAGGCATGCTGGACGCTTGATGGCTAGAATCCCTTCATTGACCACTATTAACAGTCGAGATTTTTCCCTTGTCAAAAATAAGATCATTTTTGACAAATTATCGTAATTTCTATATTGGTTTGTTTCAAATTTTTTGACACAGTTAAGAAAATCAATGATTTAATTTTAATTGATTTCATAAAATACAATTTCTCGTGTTTAAATTACAAAGTGAAGATAAAGTAATAGCCTTTATTATTGCAGTTAAAATTGGAATACCAAAGCGAATTGGTGATTGCATGTGAAGCATTAAAGGCACTTTACTATAAAAGTGTTTTGTTTTGTTGTTTTTTTTTTTTTTTTTTTTTTTTTTTTTTGAGGTTATGATATTAATGAAACGAGGGATTGAAAAACCTCTATTAAAAAAAGGAAATATGAATTAAATTTAAGTCCCATATCGTGACAGTCTATGTGCCATGTAGATATTTTGATAATATCGGAGCCACCCTTCTTTCCCTTGGCCGCCCTATTATGTTCACTTGATGAAAAGATATCACCCACTTAATATTCGCAAGTATGGAAAAGGTTAGTACTTATATATATATATATATATATATATATATATATAATCACAATCAAGTGAGCTAGCCCATGCTGATATAAACATTAGGAAATTGTATTTGGTGCATTAGCAAGTTACAGGATGCATTAGACTGATGTACATGATACAACTCTTAATACATAAAGCTGATTTAAGTTAGATGAGTATTTGCTCACCTGATCAAAGAGGTTGACATTCAATCCAACCTAGTAGTAAGCGATCCGCCAAAAGAAACCAAAATATTCCTCAGCAAAAACTTGAACTACGCACACACGTACTTTAAAAATAAAAGTGAAAATAAAAATAAAATAGAATAAAAAGTTAAAGCCAGCAAACATTAAAACTGGTGCTATTGCAGCTACGTACTTCTCCCACTTTGTCAGGTATACTACGAAGAATAGCATGGATCGATAGGAAATACCATTCTAACACAATATGAGGCAGGATGGGCATCGGATTAGTAGGTATATAATTGTTGAGATGGCCCAAAACATTACGAACATTTTGAAAGAAAAAAAAAAAAAGTCTCAACTTGGCTTTTTGGTATCGTAACATCCAAAAGTCTAATTTGTAATCTATCATACATAGGTCACATACCAAATGTAGGTCAAAATTCAGCCATATATAACACATATACCTCATGCATTTGTGTATACAATTGATTTACAACATGCCAACGCTGTATAATTGTGCACTACCTATAGGGATGACTCAACTTGGCTATCTACCCATCGTCAATTACAATTCAAATATAATAAGTCACAATAAAAAATAAATCAGATCATTGATTTATTTCAACTATTATAAGCCACAATAAACTTCAAATAATAAATCTGCTCATTGTTTTATTTCAACTTTCATATGTTACTATAATTTTCAAATAATTGAATATATCATGCTCGTCAATTTCTCAAAGATATATATATTGTTTTATTTCAACTTTCTCAATTTATATATATCTAAAAATTATAACATTCAAATTACAGATCAATTCTGTCAATCATACCAGCGCTTATCAATTTAAAATGTAGTCTATACTCATGGAAATATTACTTAAATTTAACTATCAACTTTGGTTCCAACCAATCTTTAGCATTTTTATATTATATGGAAAAATGGGAATAATGTAAAAATACAAATTTTTTGTCAAAATTTCATCTTATAACACTTTAGCAATCAAATGGTAGTTGTAAGAAAGTTTTGGTCAAAACTATACTAAAATCAGAGATCGTAATAACCCATTTTGGGTAAATAGGGACACAATGGTCATTTGACTTAACATGGTATAATTTCAAACTTCATGAAATCTAGTCGATCAAATTGGACTAGATTGTAGTGGTCTTTAATAAGATCAATGTGGTTCAAGTTTCATCACAATCTGACTTCAACTGAAGATTTTATATACATTTAAAGTTGGTTATAGGACTTGAAACTCAAAAGTGGACCTTATTTAAAAATCATTTTCTTGGCATCCAAACAAAAAAAACCAATATTATAGGATGATTTAAAACGAATTTAAAGTAAAATAACATTATGTGCACCCTAACAACACCTTAACTCCCCAATAAATTATTATTTTTATAAAAATTTTGGTAATAATTTCGAGTCAAAACCAAGTCAAATCAGGTCAGATCAAGCCAAACTGGTCCAAACTAGTCCATTGTTCTTCTTCCTCTATTCCTCTATTTTTCTATTATAATTTTTTGGAATTTTTGTAGAACTTTGAAAAATTTCATAGGCTCCATTTCTAAATAAAACTTCGCGACATTGGTGTCTATAGAAAGCTCTAAACATCTAGTATTTGCTGTATTTTATATAAATAAAATACATATTTGTGATTCAAATTATTATTTATTTATAAGGTGTTATAGCCTTTATAATATTTATTTATATTGTCCATTATTATGAGTTAGTGGGATATTATTATTGGAGGTTACATATTCTTTTAGAGAGAGAAAAATGGATTTTGACCATCATCTTTTACATGGGTTTTTGGAGTGGTGTTTTTCTTCTTCTTCCTTGGGATGAGAAAAACTACAAAAGTTTTAAAAAGTTTTTCCTTAATCTCATCTTTTTCTTTTCATCTATAAACATCTTTCATATAAAACTCCATCTAGTCTTCTTCAATATTTTTGTTAAATATTTTCATGGAACGATCAAGAGCTGTTCGGTTCCTTGTACTTGCAAGTATATGCACGTGTATGAGGAACACGATTGTTGTATCCTGGAGGGTTGGGACGCTAGAGGACTTATATGCACCGAGTGATTCACTCCAAGGGGCGCAAATCAACTCTTAAGGGCAGTGTTCACATACACCTCAATCGATAAGTCTATTTCTTTTATTATAAATTATATTATTGTATATTTTGATTTTCAACATCCATGTTTTTGTTCAATATTTCCAACAATCTTAAGAGTTGATTTTGTTGGGTGTCGTTAATCAATTGATATGATTGTTTGGTATATGATTTACATGAATCCTATGTTGTTTTGAGTTATTGGATTTTCATGGTTCATTACAAAAAGTGGACGACTCTTTTATCTTAGTCTCTATTCAATTAATTGATATTCTATTGTTTTGCACAATTTTTAAGGTATGTGAGGTTAAATCATATCATAATGAACTAATAAAATTGCTTTAAGAAAGATGTTATTCCTAATATTTGAAATTTCTCGATTATATAATTGTTTGAATCCTATGCTACTTTTTCAAGTATAATGTAATTTGATTCCATTTGGAGACGATTCATGAACAATTTTAAATATTTTGGAAGAATGATGATTTAGTTTGTATGATTCATGTGGAGTATATATATAATGATTACTCTTCTCTTTGTAGTTATATGATGTTTTAATTTTCTTGCACATGAGAAGAGAATAACAAACAAATTATTGTTCTAGTTATGGATTATTATTTGTTAATCCTTACTTTTAAATTACAATATAATTATTTTTTAGAATGTAGAGGTGCTTTCTACTACATCAATATTAAATCTGAATTTTCTGATTTAATATGAAACAATGTTTTAGAAATTAATCTTATGTGAGATAATGAAAAAATAAAATTGGTGTTATATTAATTTAGAGAACGTTTACATATGGATTGAAATTCACTATGATATTATATAATAATTATGATTTTGGAAGTAAATATAAATTTTGTTTAAATTATATGTCACAATTATATATTCATGTTGTGATAATTCTTGTATTGGGAATTATAAATTTATAAGAGTTTTTCGATATCCATTCTAGTTTAATTACACAAATGGATGTATCCTATTCACTTGTGAATTTGAAATTTTTTATCATGCATATTATTTTATTTTTGATGTCAAAATTATATCATTTTCATAGTGCTTGAATTTGTGGGGGGTTGCTTTCAAATTTAATTGTGTAAATGCTACCTCCATGAAATTATTATATTCTTAATGAATTTTTTCAAAATTCAAAGAGTAACATAATTTTATTAATTTCTAACTCTTGGATTTATTGGAGTTAATTGTTATATTCGGTTACAGAATTTGTGATATTAATTAAATTTGATTTAATTTTCAGCAATAAGGTTTGATTATTGCTAATCAATTGATTATTTATTTTTGTAACCAATTGATCATTAAAATTTTTATAATTGTTAGAAATTTAATGTTTGACTCTTGGGGTTAAATTTTTGTGACCGTTGTGTAAAGTCCATGTTTTTATATTGGCATATTCCATGTCAAAAGTGTGTAGTGTATGTCCTATGTTGTTTCTAGTGACATGAAGCTTCAAAGATTGATTCGAGTGAAGACTTCAAGTCAACGTGGCTCACACTCATTGTTAGGCTAGGTAAGTGTCTAGAGTAGCCTACTTTTAATTGATATAATTCATTTTAAATCATGGTATATGTTTTCTATAAAGTAAAAATGTTTTTGAAAATGTTTTAAACTTTTAAAGTGAAAAATAGGATGCCACGATCGATTGTGGTCTATGGGCGATCAATCGTAGGTGCAGTATTTAAAGCTTTCTCTACTGTTTTTCACGATCGATCGGGGGTCAGTGCCGATCGATCGTAGGGTCCTCCGAAATGCAAATTTGGCTCTATTTTTCAGGATCGATCGGGCATGGACCCCGATCAATCGTGGCTCGTAAATTTCAATTTTAAAATATTCAAAACTTTCCTATTTGATCTAAAAACGAATCCTAGTCACTTAGGGTGTCTTAGCCTTTATAAATAGGGTTTGTTTTCATTGAGAGGGCCAAGCAAGCCTCTCCCAATTAGGTTTTACAAAGTCCATCTTCTCAAAATCTCTCTAGAGCAATTTAACCTAGGTTTTTACATACATACTCTAAAGACCTTCAAACTATACACCCTTTCACATCCTTAAGTGTTTGTGAGTCCATTGCGACGATGATCGAGCTTGCAAGTTCGTGATTGGAGGAATCGCTGTGAAGAGTTGGTTGCAACCAAAGTCGTGATGACGGAGATCGATCGTGTGTGATCATGGGAGTGAAGAAGATTGTTTAAGTCCTTGTGGTCTGTAAGTGTGTCTTGTACTTGTTGAGTTCATAGTGGATTTGCTTCAACTGGACTAGGTCCCGTGGTTTTTCCCATCTAGGGTTTTCCACATAAAAATCTCTCGTGTCATTTTTACTTTCTTTTATATCTACTGTGTGATTGATTTGATTGTGTTAATAGGGATTTAGGCTGTTGTTAATTAAAATCTAGTAAAATTAATTGGAATACTTATTCAACCCCCCTTCTAGGTATTGTAGGGTTAGTGTAATTGGAATTTCAATTAGTATCATAACAAGGTTCACTCTTTAGGTTTAACAGCCTGAGTGTTGATCTTTGTTATTGTTTTCTGGTAATATAGATCTTGTAAAACCTTCAATACTATTCTTTAATAGTAAGGACTATGGGTACTGGAAAGCCCTCATGCGAGCCTATCTCAAATCAATTGATGAGAGAATGTGGCTAGTTGTGATTGATGGATACACTCCACCTAAGGTGGTTGTGGAAGGTGTATCTGTTGACAAGCCTAGGGTTCAATGGACTAAAGAGGATTATGAAGAACTTAAATGGAATTCCAAAGGAATCGATGCTATTTTCAGTGGAATATCCTGAGATGAATTTCGAAGGGTAGCTCATTGTGAATATGCAAAAGAAGCTTGGAATATCCTTTAGAAAACTCATGAAGGAACCATATCTGTGAAAAATATAAAAATTCAAATGCTTAATTCTATGTATGAAAAAGAAACTATAAAAGAAGATGAAGTGTTTAATGATTTTAATGCTAGGCTGAGTGACATTGTTAATTCTAGATTTTCCTTAGGTGATGTGTTGTCTAATGCTACTCTTAATAGGAAAATTCTTAGGTCGTTACTTCTCAGGTTTCTTCCTAAGATTACTTCCATTGAAGATAATAAAGATCTTGACACCATAAAAAAAGAAGATTTAGTTGGTGAAATTCAAAACTATGAGATGAAATTTTGTAAGAAAGAACCTAAAAATAAAGGAATAACTTTGAAAACCATAACTGAGGAGCCTAGTAAACCCTGACTTTGGGTCTTACTCTGCTTCTGAAGTCTGTGATGAGGACATTGCCTATTTTGTGAAAAAGTTTAGAAAGTTATTTAGACCTCCTGGAAATAGTTCCTCTAAGTCTAGGAATAACAATCATTCTAGTTCTATCAAAAATGGTGGTTCTAGTTTCAATAGGAGTAGAGGTTCTAGTTCTAACAGAAGTAATGGTTCAAGGTCTTACAAAAGAAATGGGTCTAGCTCGGTAGAAATAGAAGGGATAGTGATAGGTCCCAATCCCAATCTAGTGCTCAGGGAGAGATCTAGCAATAGGAAGCCTCAAGGGGCTCAGTACTATGAATGTCATGGTTTTGACCACATTGCTCCTAAGTGTGCCAATACTAGGAAGAAGAACTCTAACAACACTAGTCAGGGAAAGGATAAAGGGTATAATGGGTCTAGCTCGGGTAGAAATAGAAGGGATAGTGATAGGTCCCAATCCCAGTCTAGTGCTCAAGGGGAGATCTAGCAATAGGAAGCCTCAAGGGGCTCAGTGCTATGAATGTCATGGTTTTGGCCACATTTCTCCTGAGTATGCTAATACTAGGAAGAAGAACTCCAACAACACTAGTCAGGGAAAGGATAAAGGGTATAATGCTACCCTGAGTGACAGTGAGCATGAGTCTAGTTCTAAGGAAAGCTCACATGGTGAAGAAGATGATTCAAACTTTATGGCCTTTACTTCTATTCACATAGAGTCTGGAAAGACTTCTAAGTGTGCTAGTAAGATTATGAGTCAGAAGGAGTTAGATGAGGTTGAGGGGGTTACTGAGAGTTCTGAGGACATGAGTTTGTCTGATGAAGAAGAAGAAGAAGACCTTCAAGTCGCTTATGAAAAGTTATTTGAAGAGTGCTTGAAAACCAAGAAGTTTAGAAAATCTCTTTACATTAAAGCTAAAATTTATGAGAAAGAGATTGAATGCTTGAAGCTAGAGTTGATTAAAGCTAATGCTAGTGTCAATCAATTGAAGATTCAGAAAGACATCTTTCTACAGAAATGTCTCAACTGAGTCCAGAAATGTCTTAAGCTGAGAGTTGTGAGTCTTGAGAAAGACTTAGATTCTAAGGTAGTTGATCTAGAAAAATTGTCTAAAGGAAATGAGACCTTAGATAAGCTGTTAGGTGTAAGACAGAGTTCTAGTGACAGACGAGGTTTAGGATTTGTGAATGATAGGGTCACACTTATTACATCTAAAACTCAGTTTGTTAAGGCTCAAGAGTCTCTAGTTGTTAAGTCTATTGCACCTCCTCCCATTATTCCTCCTAAGAAAGTTCCTACTTGTTTCCATTATGGGAATAAGGGTCTCATTAGACCTAGATGTCCTATCCTTACACTACTACAATAATCCAAATAGATCAAAATGAAAAAATGTGATCTATTACTTTTTATCATAGTTTTTAACCGTGATCTATTAAAGAAAAAACTGTGATCTATTAAGGTATGATCTAAAGTACCAACATTTTATCATAGTTTTCAACCGTGATCTTTTCGAACCTAAAGGTCATAGTTTTTTTACAAAAGTGTGATCTTTTCCATAGTTTTGATCATGGTTTTTTACAAAAAAAAAAAAAAAAATGTGATATTTTCTTGGAAAATATCACAATGAAAAACTGTGATCTATTCTCCTTTATTTTTATAAATAAATAAATAAATTTTCATTCGAGAACCTATGTTGCTATTGGTGGGTGAGGAACTTTTTGTTATTCTTACAATCACATTATAATTACTGAATTCATCATTCAAGCACATTTCAAACATTGTAAATCAAAATGGAAAAGAGAAAAGCAAGAACAAAATTAAGAATGAAAAAACAAACAATTTCAAGTCCAAGTGCTATAAATGATATTAATTCTAATTCTAATTGAATAAAATTTTGACATTCAAAAATATAATCAATGAGCATTCTGTTACAATTTTATACAATTAATCATATTCTAGTTCCAACTCAAAAAGTTGCCCCATTGAACTTCAAAAGTGCAATTCATGGATCCATCACGACCACGAGGTTGTCACCTACAAAATTGAACAAAATTAGTTACCTATAATGAAAAACATAAAAAAATAAAAATTCAAAAATTATTGTTAGCCATGATTTAGGAAAAAACTTTGGCACCTTGTACTACTAACATTAATTTAGACAAGATAAATAAAAATAAAAAAATCATTAAGTGGACACCATGATTTTTTGCTTCTACTAAAATTTTACGTACTCAGAGGAGATACTAGTTAAAAAGAGAATAGAAAAGATAAAGTTATGCACTGAACCTCAAACAAACAATTGATTGAAGTAAGAATAGGAGAATGGTATTGCCAAAACTTTGTTAGCTAGCCTCTCTCTTTTTTTTTTCTTCTTTTTTTTTTTTTTTTTTACCAGTGTAGTATCTAAGGTAATTAATATCCACAACCTAGAAATATGGTACATATTTGGCCCCAGCTGCAATCTTAGGTAGGACAAGTGCTCCTTTTTTCAGTCTCCAACTGATGCAGCAGCACCACCAGCTAATTTTTCTCCTCCACCACCAACTAATACCACAAGTACCCAATTAAACCTTCATGCTTGAATTATTAAGCTCACAAGCTCTGGCTGTCCTGTGACTACCATCTTTCTCATTAGTAAGTGGCAACCCAATCTAAATCGAATGTTACAAACAAAAACTAGCATTTTTCCCCACAGTCCGGTTTCCTATAACACTCTTGCTGGTTCTCTCTCTGCTCCGTATCTAAACTCATTCTTTATCAAATATTAGAACTATCCAAGGAATTGCTGGCGAAGAGTAGAGGGGTGATTCAGTTCTTGTTCTCTTTGGCAAAAAAAATGAACAGGACAATAAGTTGGAACAAGAGAACCATTCTACCATTGAGAAGATTGAAAAGAAAAATAAAAAGAGAGAGAAACAATGAATGCATCCGTAGCTCTATATTTACTTCTCTTCTGTTTTTCATGGGGTTTTTTTATTATTTTTTTCTTACCCTCAAATTACTTATCTTAGAGGTCCTGGGTTGTTTAGCAACTGGAACAAGCGGCAAGCCAAATGTGACGAAGGTTTTGGGTGAATACCTGTGTTCTGTACTTCTATTTTCTTAAAAAAGAGTCGAGAACACAGTTCAATAAGGTCTCCCAAAAAGCCAGCCTTTTTCATTGCCCAAACAAGACCAAATATTTCTCTACTGGCAAGTAGAGCTAGTCATCACAGATATCTATGCTGTTCATCCATGCGGCTTCTGCCCTGGCTTGTTTTTTATTTTTTTAATTTTTTTTGGTATTTGGGTTGTGTTGTGGTTGGCCATTTAGTTGTGGCATTTTGTGGTGTTAGGATTTTCATGCTTCCGTGCTTTCTCTTTGTACCTCTTTCCTTTGTCCATTCCTGACAAAAAAGGAGGAGATGATTTGATGCGAGATATGCTTTGCTATACTATGATTTGACCGATGCTTTAGTTTATTTAGCTTTTATCTATGATATTATGCTAGGTATTGGTTGCTCTTATGTGCAGATCACAGGTTAAGCATTAAAGCTGAGTGTGAGAAGTTGTGTGATGGGTTATTTCCTTGTATCTCTTATTTATTGAGTGGTAATTCTCATAGTGAGTTTAGGACTTGTTCAGTTTTGTGGTTTGGGAATAGGTCTTATATCTCATGTTGAGATTAGGTTGGTTTTGTCACGAAATTGCCAAAGGGGGAGATTGTAAAGTCCATGTTTTTATATTGGCATATTCCGTGTCAAAAGTGTATGGTGTATGTCCTATGTTGTTTCTAGTGACATGAAGTTTTAAAGATTGATTCGAGTGAAGACTTGAAGTCAATGCGGCTCACACTCATTGTTAGGCCAAGTGAGTGTCTATAGTAGCCTGTTTTTAATTGATCTAATTCATTTTAAATCATGGTATATGTTTTCTATAAAGTAAAAATGTTTTTGAAAATGTTTTAAACTTTTAAAGTGAAAAAAAGGATGCCTCGATCGATCGTAGTCTATGGGCGATTGATCGTAGGTGTAGTATTTAAAGCTTTCTCTATTGTTTTTTACGATCGATCGGGGTTAGTGCCGATTGATCGTAGGGTCCTCCGAAATGTAGATTTGGCTCTGTTTTTCATGGTCGATCGGGTATGGACCGCAATCAATTGTGGCTCATAAATTTCAGTTTTTAAAATAGTAAAAAATTTCCTATTTAATCTAAAAATGAATCCCAGTCACTTGGGGTGTCTTAGCCTTTATAAATAGGGTTTGTTTTCATTGAGAGGGCCAAGCAAGCCTCTCCCAATTAGGTTTTACAAAGTCCATCTTCTCAAATTCTCTCTAGAGCAATTTAACCTAGGTTTTCATATACATGCTCTAGAGACCTTCAAACCATACACCCTTTCACATCCTTAAGTGTTTGTGAGTCCGTTGCTAACGGTGATCGAACTTGTGAGTTCGTGATTAGAGGAATCGCTGTGAAAAGGTTGGTTGCGACCAAAGTCGTGATGACGGAGATCGATCGTGTGTGATCGTGGGAGTGAAGACAACTCCTTGAGTCCTTGTGGACTGTAAATGTGTCTTGTACTCATTGAGTTCATAGTGGATTTGCTTCAACTAGACTAGGTTCTATAGTTTTTCCCATCTAGGGTTTTCCACATAAAAATATGTTGTGTCATTTTTACTTGCTTTTATATCTGCTGTATGATTGATTTGATTGTGTTAATAGGGATTTAAGTTGTTGTTAAATAAAATCTAGTAAGATTAATTGGAATACCTATTCAACCCCACCTTCTAGGTATTGTAGGGTTAGTATAACCGGAATTTCACGTTGGATTATTAAATATTCATGATGATTATACTATTAAATTCTTTTGATTGTTAGATCTAGTTCGGTTACAAATCTATATCTTTAATTGTGAGAATAATATTCTTTAATTATTTCTTTGATTAATATTTGAATCCAAAGGGTGATTAAAGTATGAATATATATCACCAACCTTTCATTTATCATGTTTAAAGAGATAGTTTAAATTCATATATCTTATTAATCAATACTAAATTGATTGAATTTAATTGTGGAATATGATTTTATTAATTTATGTGTGCAAATTAACTTATGATTTTGATAAAGTGTGTTACAAGCATATATAAATAATTCTTATAAAAAAAAGCATGATATTTATAAATTTGTCACTTTAAATATGGGTTGAGAGATTATGATATTGACATCATGATATACTTATGTAATTTGGATGTTGTATATAAGTATGGTTCTTTCACGTACATAGTGAAAATAAAATTTGACGATGAGATGATAAATGAGATTTTTGTTAGAATTTTATTTTGAATGTACATGCTTACCTGTATAGTCTTTTGAATAATGAGAATTATTTTAAATTGAGAAAAAAAAATATGTGTATGGTCAACTATGGGAGTTGACAATATTGAATTTGATAAATTTATTTGTTTTAAAAAAAAAATATTTGGTACGTCAACTAGAGTCATATGAGATTAAAAACTATGTGCTTTTTGAAAGGTGTTTAACCATTTGATTGCTAAGCCACATATGAGTTTTAATTATGAACAGAATTTATTGGCATTGAAAAACCTTGAAAAATTTGTTATCAAATAATATGGGTATGCGTATATGATTTAAAGTGTATTAATCTACCAATTTATTATTATTAGAAAAATACACATCTCATACATTTTTGGATCTCTTAGCAATGTAAAAAATATTATATGAGGCGAGATTATAATATTATTAATAAATTTAAGTATGGATTTTCTGGAGACATGTCAAACACAAATAAATATTTTTCATGCTATTTAATTTTCTGAGATTAGAATAGCGATATCATATGTTGACTTGATTATATATATATTTTTTTTTCTCGCGATCCAAAATTTCAATTTGTAATTGAAGAGTCCAATTACAAATATATTGTGCGACAATAGAAAAATAAATATACTTTTAAATTTGTTTTATATGAATATAATTTATATGGAAATTATAAGATGTGCTGTTTATGCATGTGAATGCTAAAATTGCATTGAAATTAGTAAACAAAATATTATATCCTGAATTGTGGGGGCACATCTTGTGAAGACACATTTTACGTGAGAATGTATATTTATTTTTAAATTTACAAATTATTGAATTTTCTCAATATATTATATGTTGGTCTCTTATTAATAAAAGAGATGAAACGAGTATTATGATTTTCATTTCTGAAAATGGAGTTATAGACCTATTAAAATTATATGTGATATATTGAGAGAATGCCAAATTATTGGTAATATATATACTTATTTATATTGTTGCACTGACCAAAGTTATTACTGAATGTTGAGATTCAAAGAAATCATGATGATGATTTTTGAAAATTTATAGGTATTGCATGGCATATTTTTATTTAAATATTTGATGATATAATGATGTGAGATGAATGAATGATTCATAATTTGAATATCCCTTTCTGAGAGGTATATTTACTTAAAATTTATTAAAGGTGATTTGTGTACCCAACTTTCTTAGCAATCATCAATTTTGTGGATTTTTTATATTATTTGCAGATTATGATGATGATGACGATTGAATCTTTAATTTAAATGAGAAGAAATCCATGTGTGGACCTATATTGTCTATATGGTATGGTGCCTTGGAATTATCCAAGATGATATGTCTCATTGTCCACTTTGGAGGTTGGAATTGATAACTTGGCTTGTAGAAAGCTATAAGAGTATTGAGGGAAAAATCTCAGCAATTATATATTTATAAATGAGATTTGTACTTATTCATTATTTGTTGGCTTGAGTAAATAATTTTATGGGGTAGTGCCTAGAAGTACAATATTAAATAGCAGCTATTTAGAGAGTCAAAGATGAGAATTATTAAGTTTTTGACTAATTCACTTTTTAGTGAATAATACATCGAGGGAAATGGGACTTATGCTTGTAACAAGGGTCAATAGTGATGGTAACCCAACCTATGTGAATGGAGATTCTAGGAAGTTGGTTCATATGGGTAATAACAAGTTACTGGTTGACTTAGAGTGCACTATCATTTATATAATATATTTTGAATGTCCCTTCCTATGGTGTAGATAGTGCAAATTGCAAAATTTAAGGTTGAGTTTTAACTCTTAATGGATTCCATAGTCCTATTTGGGTAGTGTGTTTAGTTGTAGTGCACACTTGATGGATCTACTTATATGGGTGTGGAAGTGGGGCTGATTCCTATGAGAGCTTAGGCAAGTTCTCTAGAGCACTCATGAATATCCAGGTATGGCGCATGGCCTATTCGTGCCACTCCGATTAGAACAGCTCAGATTTCGAGAATAATATGTGGGTTGTGAGTCGAATGATTTATAAGAAGAAATTTTGGTTCATAGAAACTTATAGTTTCACCATATTTCTATAGGTCACACTCACATATCCTAGGTATGGTTCATAGTCTAAAAGACACCACTATCGATGCATTGCATTCTCATGTTCCTTATACTTTTTATTATATAATTTGAATCATGTGGGGGCTTGTTGTATTTTTTATAAATAAAATATATATTTGTGATTCAAATTATTATTTATTTATGAGGTGTTATGGCTTTTATAATATTTATTTATATTGTCCATTGTTATGAGTTAGTGGGATATTATTATTGGAGGTTACATATTCTTTTAGAGAGAGAAAAATGGATTTTGACCACCATCTTTTACATGGTTTTTTGGAGTGGTGTTTTTCTTTTTCTTCTTTGGGATGATAAAAACTACAAAAGTTTTAAAAGGTTTGTCCTTAATCTCTTCTTTTTCTTTTCATCTATAAACATCTTTTATATAAAACTCCATCTAGTCTTCTTCAATATTTTTGTTAAATATTTTCATGGAACGATCACGAGCTGTTCGGTTCCTTGTACTTGCAAGTGCACGTGCACGAGGAACACGATTGTTGTATCCTGGAGGGTTAGGGTGCTAGAGGACCTAGATGCACTGAGTGATTCACTCCGAAGGGTGCAAATCAACTCTTAAGGACAGTGTTTGCACACGCCTCAATCGATATATAAGTCGATTTCTTTTATTATAAATTATATTATTGTATATTTTGATTTTTGACATCCATGTTTTTGTTCAATATTTCCAACAGTATTTACTAAAATTATCAAATTTGGACTAAGATTAGCAAAACGTATTAAAATTAACTAAAACTCAATTTCTATTTTCTAATTGTTTTTCCTAATATACTTGGAATTAAATCAACAAATTTTACCATAATGTTCTCTGTGATATTATTGATGTCCAATAAAAATTTCAAAATTTCATGGCTAAATTCTATCACATGCCTAAGATATGAATTTTCTAAATTTCAAAGAAGCCATAGATGAAACTTCCAAGGTTCTCAAACATGAAATCAATTCTCAATATCTTCCAAATTCGTACTACCCATAACCCATACATAAGAAAGGAAGAGCTCTCTTACCTAATTTTCAAACTTCTATAACAAATTTGAGAAAATTCTCTTTTTTTCTCTTCTCCGTTCTTTTCTTAATTTCCTTTTTCTCATTCTCTTTCTCTGTGGTTTTTCTCTCTCTCTCTCTCTCCTTCTGTCTCTTTCTCTGGTCTCACCTAAAATCAGAGTCTCTCTCTCTTCGACTATATATATATATCTAAAGACTATAGAAGAAGTTCTCATGGATTACCATTCTCTTTCTCTTTCTCTCTTGCTTTACCACTTCCTGCTTGCCCAACAACAAAAGGTTCAGTTAAATCATTTTTGTTTTATTGTCACATGCATGTAGCTGATTTGTTTAATTTAATCTAGCTTAATTATCTTAATTAAATAATAATAATTACTATTAATGTTTAGGGTTTCCCAGGCCTTACTCCTGTAGAGGTTTCAACCCCAACTATTTCCTTAACGGCCCATGTGAGATTCCCCATACCCACATAGACAACAATTTTTGTGAGCAGTTAAAACAATGACCTTTGAGGAGCACACCTAGGGCTTGACCGCTCAACCAACCTCACAGGGGCTAAATACAATTAAATTATTATATAATAGGAACATATATATATACTAGATGTAGGCACACGTGCGTTACGTGTGGTTATTTTTGCAATATATGAAATATAAATGAAAGAATAATTTCTAAAGAATTAGATATTAATATCAATTTGGTTAGATTTTTACTTCTAATGAAACTTATAGTGAGCAGTATAACTAATTTGAAAAATTTTAAGTTAGTCACAAATAAATTTAGAATATAATAATTCCCAATAATATATAGTAACACAATATTATATTGATTAACCACAAAACTTCAACAATTTGAAATGAAAATTTAAATAAATAAAAAAATCATTATTGAAGATACGTGTTGTCACCAATTTACAAAAATTGCTTAATAAGTTGAAGGTATTATATTTTCGTAATTGATGAGTTTGAGTAAAATAAAATAAAATAAGTAAGCTATTTGCACAAATCACAATAACATTGATGAATTTCATAAGTATCTCATAATCATGAAATGATCATCATACATGTTATGGAGAAAAACAATGAATTCAAGCTTACCAAATTCTAACCTCTAATGATTGAAAACCAATAAATCTTGCTATTTCCTTTAAAGTTTTGATGGAGAAACATCCATTCACAATAAAAAAGCTAAAGAATGACCTCGCGTGGAACTCTAATGAAATATAAAGAGAAATGTTTCCTATATAAGTTAACTACAAGAGTATAGATGTCACCTATATAAACTTTACTACAATAGTAGTTGTCATCTATTCAACTACAATAAGATTAAAAGGGTGCAGAAGCGTAGTTGTGTATTTAAAATTTAAAATAAGGGTATATTAGTCAATCAAAAGTTTTCTCACATTCAAATTTTTATAGGTATTATAGATATATATAACACATATGTATATATATACACGGTTATGTTCCATCAGCACATGTTGATATAAGTTATATCAGCACCATGCATTAGGGGTTGTACTCCTTGCATTGGTCCAATGACCTTGTATCCCATTAATGCACAAGGTACAACTCTTAATGCGAATGCAGATATAAGTTATATCAGCACATTCTTACCTGATCATCATCTTATATATATATACACAACTGTACAGGTCATTACAATGGTCAAGTCTACTCATTTAAAAAGGAGTAAAAAAATGCAAAGTAAATTAATTGTTTGACGCTGAACACAACATGATAGACATCCAAATCAAGATAGTCTTAGCTTGATATACATTGTTGACCCATTCCCTGATAGTTTAAACTTTTGGGGTTAAATGACGTTCTAACAATATGAATTTCAGGATCTAATAATTCCTTGGATTACTCTTTGTGAAGCTCTCATGCATGGACCAATCATGTTTTATTCTGTATAAAGTTTCCTCTTGAGGGTGGAATTTTGAGATTAAGGGAAATGTTCCGTTTTCAAGTCAAAATGATTCTCTAAGTCCGTTGGAAACCATATATAAATCATAAGATTTTGATCCTGAGAAAGTCGGCCAAGAAGATGGGATCCTTCTTTCAACCCTAGAAAATACCCTATTTTGAATAAAATAATGTTTCCTAAAGTCAAAGCAATGAGTAACCACTTAAGATTTAAATGAATTATTGGGTTTTTCTTCAACTACACACCATCCTATTTTGAGATTTCCTATTATGAGATTTGAAGCTTCCAATACAATAATTCATTTGAATCTTAAATAATTAATACATATATTTGTGCACACATGCCATGTCTTTTGAGAGAGAAAGATTGAGACTCACGGGGATGGAGAATATATAATAATATGAGGATATAATGGATACACAAATTAAAATATGCTTTTAATTAATTGTATTCTAATGGCATGTCCCATCCTAAGAGGGGTGTGGGGTGTATGGAGGTCTTGCATGGTTTTGACTCGATCTGCATGGATATGTGTTCTCTTAAATTTTTGAAAAAAAAAAAAAGAAAAGAAAAGAAAAAACAACTACTCAAGAGGCTTTGCATGAAAGCATATTATATTATTCATATCAAAGAGGCTAGGCGTGCATAACAAATATTACTTTGGCTTTTTTTCATTAATTCCACACATCACAAAGATTATATTTTGAAGATCCCTTGAACTGCAAACATGGTCCACTTGGTTTTACAAGCCACCAGCAACAATTTTCATATCGAACAGCATCCCTATTCTCAACGTAAATATCGTAATAGTGGGTTACTATTTCACCTTTCCATTGAAAGCTGCAAAAATATTGGTTAGTCTTTTATAAGTTGTTCTGAAAATGAAATTCAAAATAACCCTGAGAATGAAGCAACTGCACACAGAGGTCATCGTCTTTGGATTTACAGTGCAAAGTAAGCTCTATGCCCTTACCCAAGCCATTTGTGATCCTTACATAGGTTTTATACCAAGGAAACATTCCTGCTTCACACAAAGTGATTAACAACAAAAGCATTAGTAGAACATGTATTTTGAAAATTTCATAGTGGTGGCCTTTTAGTTGGTGTGGGATAGTACTTGGATTTTTGGGCTTCTATCTCAATTTATAGGCAATAAAGCTTGTGCTCAAAAGAATGCCTAGTTATGTGGGTGGCATCCTCTTATGGAATAGCAATTAATATCTATTAAAGATAAAATTAACGAAGAATTAATAAGTGTGTGAGAAAATGTATTTGCACAATTTTCTAAGCATTTTCATATTTTCTATCCTATTCGTACTTTTTTTAATGCATTTCCACATTTTAATTCTATGCTATTTGCACAATTTTTTATAGGGTAAGTTATTGTAGACACCCCATTTTCAACCCCATATGTTCATGATAGCATTTGGTTAGGTTTAGAAGCATTTAGGAGTCTCTAAGTCTTAAAGGACATTTTTGCCATTTTGAGCTTATGAGAATAGTACATCATTGCATGCATGTTTTTGTTTCATTGTTGAGTCCTATCACTTGCATTTAGTTTCTAGGATCATTTTGAATACGTGTGTCAAATTTGGTTCAATTCTAGATAGGTTTGGATAGTTAATTAGAACTTTTGCGACTTGAAGGGCAATTTCTTCTTTTACTTCATAAATTTTCCAATTGATTCCAAAACTCATTTTGAATTGTTCCATTGATCTTAAAATGATGAAATGAGCCTAATTGAAGTGCCAATTTCATTATTGAATAGGTTTTTGATTGATTCACCATATTACCTGATGGCTAATTAACCCATTTTCGGTTAACCGCCTTATGAAAACCCAACCACTTGACTGTGGTCAGGGATTTTTGGTCTAAGAATATTATAGACTTATTCTACGTTGAATCCTTGAAATTTTGGCTTCTGAATCACTCAAATCAGAGTTAATTTGAAGAATTTATGTCCATTTGAAATTAGGAGTCCGAATTAAGTCAAGAATCCTCAAAAACTTGGAAACCTGAGTTCCCTCTTGGGTGATCGGTTGGGCTAACCGGTCCAACCAGTTCACCCAACCGGTCACCCAAGAGCTCCGTGTTTGTTTGCCCTGTTTTGAAGTTTAACGCTTTTTGGACTCTTTTACTCCGAATTTCTTCCTTCCAAAAGTGTTTGAAATCTATTGGGATGTTGTTTTGAGTTGTCATACATCTAGAGGATTTAATAACAGCCTTAGATTGGTTTTGTGGTGAATTAATCTCAACCATTGGTTCACATGGTTGGTTGGCTATAAATAGAGGCTCATTCATCAGCATAAGGGACTTTTGACACTCTAAACACTCTATATTCATTAGAGAAAGAGTGTAACACCCGTAATTTGAAAGTAAGGTATTAAGGGTTTAAGCTGCTAAAATTTGGCTAAGTGTTGGGAAAAAATGAATTTTCGTAAATCTTTGTTTTTAAAGATAATTTTTGGCGGTAATGGAAGTTTATAATATTATAAGACTTCTGTGATTTTATGGGATTTTATTAGCATGTTTGGATTGGGTTCCTTATATATTTGTTTTAGGAAAATTTGTCGGGCGACAGATTTTGTACTAAAACTTGGAAATGAGATTTTGATATACTTGGAATTTGTTTTGGATGGAAATAAGGCTGATGTCTGTGTTGATGGAGACTTGCCTACTAACTGTCTATTTTCTGCTGTCTGTGTATTTCAGACGGCTGAAAGTTCATGTCAGCCGACTAAAAATTCTAAAGAGGATTGTTTTATGTTAAGCGTTTTCAGCCGTCTGAAAGTGTTGACGGACAGTTTTTAAAAAGGGCTATTTGACGATTTTACCCCCTTTTTCCCTTATTAAACCCATTCTTAATGAGTTTCTTACCCATTTTTAGCATAAAGGAAATAGAGGAGAGAGAGAGAGAGAGACGAAGGGGGAAAGAGTAGCTCGACAGTGAGGAGCATGACTGCGGGAGCTCGGATCCGACCCTACAACGCTTGGATATTGCGATTTCCACCCTGATCTATGCGTGTACACCCTTGTATACCCTTAGATTCACATTTTTAGCTACCATTTGAGAGGTAGGTGCATTTTTCATGGTTGTAAACCATTGTATGCATGATTTGGTACATTATCATGAGTTTTTGCATGTTTACATGATATGATGCATGTTTACATGGGATTAGGGTTTGAATTTCTTAAAAATTCATATATTTGGGAAATTAGGGTTTTGTTTTATATCCTATTTAGCTATATTTGTGTTGTTTTACATACCCTCACATGATTTGGGATACAATGGGTTGATTTTGGAAAACCTATTTGTTAAATCCTTGCAATTGACTATTTAAGGGTCACTTTTACATAAGTGTGGAAAACCCATTTTTTTACAATTATAAATAAAATGGTTTTGTGAGATTAACATGTAAATGGATGTAATGATAAAGGATACTTTCCGGTCTTAACAACCGTAGTGTTCCCAAAATGAGGTTATTTTCTGGATCCATGTAGGATTCATAGTGTTTCCTCAAGATGAGGTTACTTTCTGGACCCATATAGGGATCTATAGTGTTTTCTCTTATTTCCGTGCTTGAGGACCCCGTATGACCTGGGGAGGATTATTTAGTTTAAAAGACTGATGATGTTGTCGATTGCCAGATATGGCGGATTTATGTTATGAATGATTTCATGTTCTGCTGTACTTATTTTAAAATTTGTAATATGCAACCCCTTATTATCTCATTTTATTTAATTGTTCATAATGGTTTTAAAACCTTGATATACAACTTTGAAAAATGTATCCTATTGAGTTTATACTCATGCCTATTTTCAAAACCTTTTGCAGACTTTGAGCAAGTTAAAGATGACTCTTATGAGGAGGCATCACATCAGACTTAGCATAAGCATTTCATTTTGGATGTTGTGCAGATGCATTTTATAATTTTTATGGCCTGTATATTATTTAGACAGACTTATTGTATTATATACTGCTTGTATTGACAATAGAACTCTGTGGGAACTAGTATGCCATCTTCTTTTAATTACCTGTTGTGGATGGTTGAATGATTTTGATTTTAAATTGAACAGGTTTGAACTGTCGAGAACTTGGTATGTCTTATTTTTAGACAGGACCATGCTAGATTTTCTAAAAATATTTTGTAAAGCTATAATTTTTATTATAAACCATCCTTGAACTTCAGTTTATTTATTTTTCTTTTTATTGACACATCATAGCCTATTTTCGGGTCGTGACAGTCTTTTTGGTATCAGAGCTGGCTATTAGATCCGTATGGGTGCTATTACGTCATATTATGTATGTGCATACATGGTTATGCATTAGGTCATTCATGGGAAGGGAACATACATACGCATCATTAGCATCACGTTAGAAATTCCCCATTAGTGAAACCTTTTATGATTGAGTTGTGAAAGATATTTTAGTTGAATATAACATATATATATATATATATATATATATATATATATATATATATATATATATATATAATTTTAGAATGTGATGTGGACGCCGAGGAAGAGGTCGGGGTAGAGCTGTAGCCGCTTTACACCCTGAACTGGAGGATGAAATTCCAATTGGGGCACCACCTGTACATGAGAATGTACCACAACCGGAACAACCTGATATATTGAATCAGTTGGTAGCTGCATTACATGGACTTCAAGCTACAATGGCTTAGAACCAAGTACCACAACCCCAGGCACCATTCCCGCCTGTGGGAGATTATATGACAAAGGCTAATGTGTATAAAACCTTTATGCATATGAAACCCCCAACTTGTGAAGGGGAGAGGAATCCAGCAATTGTTGAAATGTGGTTGAAGCAAGTCAAGAAGGCTTTGACTATTGTGGCTACTCCTGAACAGTACAAGGTAGAGTTTGCTGTGTACTTGCTAAAGAGCATGGCGGATAATTGGTGGGAAAGAGTAAAGCCCCCTGGGGAAAATGAATATATGTTGTGGGAAAATTTCGAGAGTTTGTTGTGATCAGGCATTTAATGCCCTTAAGGCGTGTTTAACCACTGCGTCGGTATTGATTATACCTCAGAGTAGAGAATCACATACAGTGTATTCTGATGCTTCCTTGAAAGGGTTGGGATGCGTTTTGATACAGCATGGCAGACTTGTAACAATTGAAACCCCATGAGAAGAACTACCCTACCCATGATTTGGAATTGGCAGCTGTGGTGTTTGCTTTAAAGATTTGGAGATGTTACCTATATGGGGAGAGATTTGGAGTGTATACTAATCATAAAAGCTTGAAGTATATCTTTACTCAAAAGGATCTCAATTTGCGACAAACTCGATGGTTAGAGTACCTCGAGGATTATGACTTTGAGATACACTACCATCCGGGTAGGGCCAATGTAGTGGCGGATGCCTTGAGTAGGAAATCTTAAGGTGTCGCTTATAATCTTGTTGTAGACAAATCAAAGATATTGGCAGACTTGCATGAGTATAATCTTTGTATTAGAGGTAAGAAGCAAAAGGCTTGTGTCTATAATGTAGTGGCTAAACCAGTTATCTTACAGAAGGTCCTAGATGGTCAGTGGAAGGACCCTACATTGGTAAATGCTCGAATTCGCCTAAATAATGGTGAGGATGTGGACAAATGGTTAGTTGGAAGTGATCTTGGCTTAAGGTTCAAGGGAAGATTAGCTGTTCCTAATAACAGATCTTTACAAGAAGAAATTCTTGATATGGCACATCGATCCAAGTTTTCTATTCATCTTGGTAATAACAAGATGTATAAAGACTTGAGGAGACAATATTGGTGGAGAGGAATGAAGAAAGATGTTGCTCGATACGTAGCACAATGTTTGAATTGTCAAGTAGTGAAACCTGAACGTAAGAAGACGCCAGGATTACTCCAACCTTTACCCATTCCGCAGTGGAAATGGGAGGACATTACTATGGATTTTGTGGTGGGACTACCTTGTACTCCTTAGAAGCATGATGCCATCTGGGTCAAAGTAGACAGATTAACCAAATCCGCCCATTTCATACCCGTTTGCACCAATTAGTCTATGGACAAACTGGCTAAGTTGTATATAAATGAGATTGTTCCATTGCACGAGGCACCAGTGCCCATTGTATCAGATAGGGATCTAAGATTCACTTCACGATTTTGGAATACTTTACAAGAGGCCTAGGAACTCAAGTACAAATGAGTTCGGCTTTTCATCCAGAGACTAATAGTCAATTTGAAAGGACCATTCAGATCTTAAAGGATATGTTGAGGGCTTGTGCCCTAGAATTGGGTGGTAATTGGATTGATTATCTAGCCTTAGTAGAGTTTTCTTACAACAACAGTTATCAATCTAGCATTGGGATGACCCTTTTTGAGGCTCTTTATGGGCGTCCTTGTAGATCACCACTATGTTGGGCAAAAGTAGGTGATGCCAAGTTATTGGGCGCAGATTTGGTGAGAGAAACCACAGAGAAGATTAAGGTTACTCATGAGCGTCTTTATATGGCCCAAGATCATCAAAATTTGTATGCTAACAGACGCAGATGCGAGTTAACTTTTAATGCCGATGATTGGGTGTTGTTAAAAGTTTCTCCAAGAAGACGAACAATTTGTTTTGGCAAGGAAAGTTGGCCCCCCGGTATATAGGCCCATTTAAGATAATTGAGCCTGTAGGAGAGGTTGCTTATCGGGTAGCATTACCTCCACAATTTGTGGCTATGCACCCAGTTTTCCATGTTTCAATGTTACGAAAGTGCATTACGAATCACACACCCATCATTGACTGGCAGGATGTTCAGATTCACAAAGACATGTCTTATGAGGAGAAGCCAGTACAAATCTTAGACCGGCAAGACCGAGTATTGCGCAACAAGGTCATTCCACAAGTTAAGGTATTGTGGAACCACCATGAAGTGGAGGAGGCTACTTGGGAGTTGGAGTTAGCTATACAAGAGAAGTACCCATATTTGTTTCAGTAATGAGGTGAGTATTCGAAATTCGAGGACGAATTTCCAATTAAGTTGGGGGGATTGTAACACCCGTAATTTGAAAGTAAGGTATTAAGGGTTTAAGCTGCTAAAATTGGCTAAGTGTTGGGAAAAAATAAATTTTTGTAAATCTTTGTTTTTAAAGATAATTTTTGGCGGTAATGGAAGTTTATAATATTATAAGACTTTTGTGATTTTATGGGATTTTATTAGCATGTTTGGATTGGGTTCCTCACATGTTTGTTTTAGGAAAATTTGTTAGGCGATGGATTTTGTACTAAAACTTAGAAATGAGATTTTGATATACTTGGAATTTGATTTTTCTGATATTTTATTTGGATTCAAATGGGGGGTTATTTGCTTATTTTCATTAAATAACTTAAAGTAAAATGAAATAAGACTAATGTCTGTGCAAATGGAGAGTTGCCTGACTAACTGTCTATTTTTTGCTGTTTGTGTATTTCAGACGACTGAAACTTGATTCAGCCGTCTGAAAGAAAATTTTTAGCCGGCTGAAAGTTCATATCAGCCGACTGAAAATTCCAGAGAGGATTGTTTTGTGTTGGGCATTTTCAGCTGGCTGAAAATACTTTTCAGCCGTCTGAAAGTGTCGGCGGACAGTTTTTAAAAAGGGCTATTTGACAATTTTACCCCCTTTTTCCCTTATTAAACCCATTCCTAATGGGTTTCTTACCCATTTTTAGTAGAAAGGAAAGAAAGGAGAGAGAGAGAGAGAGAGAGAGAGAGAGGGAGAGACGAAGGGGGAAAGAGGAGCTCGATGGTGAGGAGCGTGACCGCGGGAGCTCGGATCCGACCCCACAACGCTTGGATATTGCGATTTCCACCCTGATCTACGCGTGTACACCCTTAGATTCACGTTTCTAGCTACCATTTTAGAGGTAGGTGCATTTTTATGGTTATAAAACATTGTATGCATGATTTGATACATTATCATGAGTTTTTGCATGTTTACATGATATGATGCATGTTTACATGGGATTGGGGTTTGAATTTCTTAAAAATTCATATATTTGGGAAATTAGGGTTTTGTTTTATACCCTATTAGCTATATTTGTGTTGTTTTACATACCCTCACATGATTTGGGATACAATGGGTTGATTTTGGAAAACCTATTTGTTAAATCCTTACAATTGACTATTTAAGGGTCACTTTTACATAAGTGTGGGAAACCTATTTTTCTACAATTATAAATAAAATGGTTTTGTGAGATTAACATGTAAATGGATGTGATGATAAGGGTTATTTTCCGGTCTTAACGACCGTAATGTTCCCGAAATGAGGTTACTTTCTGGATCCATGTAGGATTCATAGTGTTTCCTCAAGATGAGGTCACTTTCTGGACCCATGTAGGGATCCATAGTGTTTCCTCTTATTTTTACGTGCGAGGGCCCCATATGACCTGGGAGGATTATTCAGTTTAAAAGACTGATGATGTTGTGGATTGCCAGATATGGCGGATTTATATTATGAATGATTTTCATGTTCTGCTGTACTTATTTTAAAATTTGTAATATGCAAGCCCTTATTATCTCATTTTATTTAATTGTTTATAATGGTTTTAAAACCTTGATATACAACTTTGAAAAATGTATCCTACTGAGTTTATACTCACGCCTATTTTCAAAACCTTTTGCAGACTTTGAGCAAAGTAAGGATGACTCTTATGAGGAGGCATCACATTGGACTTAGCATAAGCATTTCATTTTGGATGTTGTGCAGATGCATTTTATAATTTTTATGGCCTGTATATTATTTAGACAGACTTATTGTATTATATACTGCTTGTATTGACAATAGAACTCTGTGGGAACTATTATGCCAACTTATTTTAATTACCTGTTGTGGATGGTTAAATGATTTTGATTTTAAATTGAACAGGTTTGAACTGTCGAGAACTTGGTATGTCTTATTTTCAGACAAGACCATGCCAGATTTTCTAAAAATATTTTATAAAGCTATAATTTTTATTATAAACCATCCTTGAACTTTAGTTTATTTATTTTTCTTTTTATTGACATGTCATAGCCTATTTTCGGGTCGTGACAAAGAGGGAGAATGAATTTGCACACACTAATACTACTTTGAGAGAGCTTCCTACTACAATTTTGAAGAAGAACTAGAAGGCAATCAAGTCTAAAAAGGAAGAGGAACGCAGCAAGGTTCTTGCTTTGATGGTAAGCTTTCTATACATCCTTATTCTCTTTCTTCTACCTTTCTCTCTTCTTCTACTCCTTTCTTTACATAGTCATGGTTAGTTATTGAGTTAGGAAGCATGTAGGCTCCTTAATTTATGATTCATATGATTGAAAAGCATGCTAGTGGAGTAGGAATCGTGAATTGTTTGTTGTTGGATTAGTTTCTCTCTAGGAAAAGGGGTACACTTTGCACTGGAATTTTGATGGTTTGTTTGTTTGTTTTCTCTTCATGGTTCAATTATATGCATGATTTGGAGTATCTTTAATATAGGACACTTGCTGTGAAAGCTCCATCTTCATAGGTGTTTAGATGATTATTCTTTTATAGGATAATTATCATCCTTAGAAGGTGAAGCTATGCATGGGGGATTTTTGTAATGTGTTTAAGTGCATGATTGAGTCCTTTGTATTCTTAGACATATATTTTACATAGGATATGTGAAGAAGTCATTCATATGGAGTGATTTCTACGTAAAATTATCTTAGGATAGTTTTTAAGAAAGCTTACCGTAAGAATGATTAATTCACATGCTTACATAAAGTGTTTATCTAAGGCTTTAGTTACTGTTTTCTCTTCATGTTTTGGATTGTTATATGATATCCTTATCATGATAATTAATATTTGGCATGTTTTTGATAGTTTTATGCATGTTAGGGTGTTTAAGGCATATAGGAGCATATTAGGGTTTTGTTTCTCTTTTGATTTTTGTTCTTTGCATGAGTATTAGGTCATTATGAGCATGTTTGGTATTCTATCCAGATTTGAGTTAGTCTTTCTAATGATTATTTGGATATGATATGAATGGTTTGAGCATGATAATTGCCCTGTGGTATATATGGGGTGATTAATTGGTGTTTTCTCAATGTTTTGAGATAATTAGCACATTGTAAGTTTGGTTCATGGTGAGTTTTTGTTGGGAATCGAATTAGAGAGGAAAACTACGAAGGCGGAATTAAAATTTTCCTACGATTCCCAATCCCATGAATCCAATTATGCTTAATACAAAACAAACCCTAACTAGAAGAGGGTAAGAATTACTTACAGTTGATTAATGTCTTCTCCTTTATACTCTAAGCTTTGTCTTCTCTTTTTTTCTCCAAACTTGAACTCCAGGTAGCAATGAATGAGCAGTCCAAGTGTATTGCCTCCAACGGTATCCACACCTAGCTTGAACTTGAAATCCTTTCCTTCTTTTCCTTGTTGATGCTAGAGTAGGAGAAGAGAGGAGAGAGAGAGAGAAAGAGGGAGAGCTGAAATTTTCGGCCAACACTTGGGAGCCTCCAAGAGTGCTTCAAGTGATGATGTCATCACATCATAAAAGGCTTTAAATAGCCTCCAACTAGAGTTTTGTGTAATCACTCTTAATTGCACAATAACCCCTTTAGTTTATATC
This sequence comes from Liquidambar formosana, assembly GCA_039720395.1. NCBI lineage: Eukaryota > Viridiplantae > Streptophyta > Magnoliopsida > Saxifragales > Altingiaceae > Liquidambar > Liquidambar formosana. The sequence goes on from CM077822.1 coordinate 17,086,558, forward strand.
AAATATAAACTAGCCCTTCAAGAACAATTCTTTTATTCACTTATGCCCTTTCTCTCATAGACTTTCAAGCTCTCTTAGCTTGATCAGTGTGTGACCCATTGGGTTCACATCATCAAGTAGTAGGTATAGCACATGTTGTGCACAATGGAACTCTTTCCATTAGAGGGTCTAATTGGAACTCCTTCCAATTCCCTAATTGATTATAACTCATTTATATCAATTAGGGCTTCCACTAACTATGAGTAACACTTAGCATATGGCTCATGGTGTGGTCCTTAATGAGGTGAATAGTCATTTACAAAGAACCCTTCTGTTATAGTTTATAGGTTACAATTACATCCTTCCATCAACATAATGTCTCCAATTGAACTAATAGGACATGGAAGTCTGTCAAGTCCTTAGTTCAATTACTTTATACTCATTCATTAACATCAACTCAATGATGAACTTATGGAAACTCCTTTCCATATTCATACTACCATGGGCTCATGGATTTAATGAGTTATATTCAATGAATGCTATATAAGACATTCACTCCCTTTTTCCTGAGGGTGATGGATTCCTTGTTAATTACTTACATGCTTTCATACACATAGTAGTAGGGCCAATGAACACCCTTACAGACCCTTGAATAGGATCTACACTTAGTGTTATCAAACTTCTAAAGCTACATGCATAAGACAACCATAGTGTCTCAGGTCTAAGGATTACTTGTACCACTATAACAATAAGAAACTGATTGACAGGCAGGTTAAAACTCCATTCAGTTTATCTCATATCTTTGGTCACATTCAGTGTACCTATTCTTATAATAGGCACCCACTTGTCGGTTGTAGTATCTCTACACAAATAGCTTGAGACTAGCTATCCTTTTATAGAGTCTATCACACCCCATTTTTGTCACCTTAGCTAGGACATATCATTTCATGTAAGATTTTGAGTCCTTTTTGAGTCTAGTCTTTTGCATTGAGTTTCTATGGCATTGAATATCATGTGTATGAATTTTGAAGTGATTTGGAGTTCATTTCGATAGTCAATAAGAACTTTTGTGACTTGAAGGGCATAATCGTCCTTTAAGCCATATATTTTTCATTTGACCTTGGGATGAATCCCAAGTCATTCCCTCGAGTTCATATGGTTATATAGAGTCTATATATAGGTTCAATTTCACGAATTAATGGTTTAAGGTCAATTCGGCTCGTAATGGTTCGGGTTGGCTAAAAGACCCTTTCTTGGTTTGCTCAAATTGACTCATAAGACCCAACCAATTTTCTCTCATTTAACTTCAATTGGGCTTTATTTATGTCCTAAATATGTTTAAAAAGATCAATTTTCGATTGGGAAAGCATTTGGTTCGACCTTGTGTACAAACCCAGCTTAGCGACGGTGAGGCATTATGGTTAACCACCTTTGTAAAACCTAACCTTGCACCCATGGTTAAGGATTTTTGTCCTAAAATGCTTAAAAATGTGTTCCCCTTCGAAACATGGTTGTTTTGGCTTTTATTTCGTCAAAATCGGATTTAATTTGAAGATTTTAGGACTTCTGAAGCAAGTAGAAGTCAAAACCGAAGCGGAAAGGGAGAGGCCTCGGGTAACCGTCCGGGGCTGGACGGTCAGCCGTCCAAGCCCAGACGGCTAACCGTCCAGGCCTAGATGGTCACCCGAGGAATCCTACTTTAAGTCAAATTCTGACTCTATCTTCCCTCTTTTGACGGTTTCCTCCGCTAAAACAACTTGTCTGAGCTTAGGAGTGTGTAAGTTTGAGTTTTTTGAGCACCAAGAGAGTCTCTAATAGCCCTAGGATCATTTTTTAGTGAATTAATCCTAGCCATTGGTTTAGGGGGTCAGTTCTCTATATAAAGGACATGGTATTCAGCACATAGGGGGAGGTTAATTGCACTTTACACTTAGAGAGAGGGGGAGCTATGAGTTTGGAGAACTAAAAGGACATCAACAGGAGGCTCTTCAAACCCAAGCAAGCAAGGAAACAAGAGGTTTGAAGACAAGGAAGAGTCTACAAGAGGTAAGCCTGTTTCTTTAATGCTGAACATGAATTTTCTGCTGCTCCTTCTTCTCTTTCTTCTTCTTCTTCTAAGATAGTTATGGTGCATGAAGTTGCTCTTCTTGTGGATTGAATTCAATGTTTATGTGATGTTATATGAATGATTTTAGGATAGTTTATGGCTTTATATGCTTGATAATCCCTGGTTTACTAAGGATTTGAAAGTATTACTCTTTTTATCCTCTTAAATCATGCATAGTTTACATGTCTAGGTTACTGTGATTGTTATCATGAATTGATGCTCTTGTTAGTTAATATATATGATATGAATGATATTCATGGTAATTTGAGCATGTCTTAGAGTCGTTTCATAGGTTTTAATGCATAGTTGTGAGATTAGGGTTTCGATAACCCTGAAATCACATAGGTCTTATACAGCATGCTTAGCTTAGCTTTTTGAGTTGTTGCTTATCATAGTCATTCTATATATGCTGCATATAGTTGAATCATGCTAGGTTTGCATTCATATAGTATATTTTATAGGTTTTTTGGAGACATTATCCTTTTCTAAGGATAATTATCCTTTTTGTTGAGTGAGGTTTTGCATGAGAGTCTTCTGTGATGTGTTTAAGCATGAAATCTCTTCTATTGTGTTCTAGGGTATATATTTTACGTAGGATATGCTGATTGCACCTCCCCATAACGACTTTTTTACGTGAAATTATCCTAGGATAGTTTTGCTTAAGAAAGCTCGCCGTAGGGAGGCCTATTTTCATATTTTACATAAAATATCATCTTTTTGGCTAGAATGTGCTTTGTTATCATGTTTATTGATATTATTGGAGTCTCTTATGCTTGTTAGTGTGTCTTTGGTAGGTTTTTATGCATGTTAGTTGAGTCATTGCATGTAGGATTGAGTTAGGGTTCTTAGTTATTCATTACTCTTGTTGTTTGCATGATAGATGGATGATTTTAGGCTTTGTCAAGTTTCTGTCCAGATTTGCATATTGCTTTCTTTGCATGATTTTGTGCACTTGTAAGGGTGCAAACAGGTACAATGCTTGTCCTATTGCAAATAGGGCTGCTATGGTCTGAAATGGCTAATGATTGGAGCTTTTGCGCTCAAGTAAGTAGGGTTTGAAGGTGCCCCAATTCACCTTTCTTTTTCTTTCTTTTCTCTTCTCCCTCCTAGGGTTACTTCTTAATATGAACATATGGTTATTATCAAAGGTTTCCTTTATTGCTAAAATTCTAGTTTTTTATCAAAGTTTTCCTCTTGTGGAAGTTTTCAGTTTTGGATTAAATCAATGTATTTTCAAATAAGGAAACCTAGGGTTCTTACCATGGGTTTGTATTAGGTTGTAACCCTATTCTTTTCGAACTATGTGGACTTTGATCCATGTATTTCGCTGCATGGTACGTAGGCGCTCTTCGTGAGACTCAAGTCCGTTCTAGGATCCAAGTATCCTAGGCTTTTCTTTTCTTTTTTTTTTTTGATTTAATTGTTTGATTGTGCATGAGATGATTAGATGAAATATATGATATGCATGCTACCCTGTGATGATATATGATGATATTTGAGTGAAAAAGATCTTAAGTTAGCCCAATTAAATTAAGAGACCAACTCGGGCGATGTGGGTGCCTATGGGCTTTTGCCCAGAACCTTCCCACGTCGTAACTTAGCCCCCGAATCCAATTTTCTGGTTTCAAAGACTTTGCTTTTCCTTTAATGGAGTCATGTGGTTTTGAAAATAAAACATTTTTGTGGTTTTCCTCTTTTCCCTAAAAAATGAGGTGGCGACTCCTTTTTGTTTGTTGTCTTTCACCCATCCCACATATATACCAAATCTCTTTTCTCTTTTTCCACCAAATCCTTGTGGGCCGTTTTCCGGGGTTCACAGAGTCAACCTAACAAGTGCTAGTCCTATGGTTCATTACTGTCCATCATAGTGAACCTTCAACTAGGAATGATTTAGGAGTTTAATACAAAGATATATTTACAGTCTCAAAATTACAATCCTTTGTAATTTCATATTCTCAACTCTAACTCTATGGACATATTGTGTAAATATAAATGATGCATATAAACATAATAGAATAAGCCCTTTTATTAAATCAATAATAAATGTGACATGCATAAATGAAATCAATTGATTGTTCCTAATCCCTAAACAATCATCTCTATGATTGGCTCTAAGGCATAATCCTAACAGTTTTGTTATGCATTGTTCTCTTCTCCCCCATTGGGTTATTTTCTTTGCTTTAAATTACGACTCTTAAGTTTCCTACTTTTTCAAAACTCCTTTTTTGAACAAGAGTTCTATCTCTTCTTAAATTCTATCTTCTCTCAAATTCCTTTTTTGGAAGTTCTTTTTTTTGAAACTCTTCTTTTCTTTTAAATATAAACTTAGGGTTTACAGTTCACTGTAGAGCGAGTAACTCCTTCTCAATCGAACTACGTGGACTTTGATCCTTACATCTTTGCATGTGGAGTACGTAGGCGCTCATTTGATGTTTAAGTCCACTCTAGGATACAAAGTATCCTAGGTTTTTATTTTATTTTCATTCTTTAGCTCTCTCTATTGCTTTCCATATCTCTCTTATTTGTTTATGGATGTTTATATTGCTTTATGAATGTTTATGATGCGTTATGAATGTTTATGGATGGATATGGATGATTATGGATGATTCTTTACATATGCATGGTGACTAATTAGGAAGTGATTGAAATAGCCCATATAAATTCAGAGACTCATTTTGGGGCGATGTGGGTACCTATAGGATATTTCCTAGAACCTTCCCACATCGTAACTTAGTCTCCAAATCCTCCCTTGTTTTGTTAAGACCTACTTTTCCTTGATCGGAGTAATGTGTTTGGTTTTCAAAGGTTTCCTTTTAAAACTATTTTCATGGTTTTCCTTTTTTCCTTAAAAAATAAGGTGGCAACTCCTTGTTTGTTATGATTTTGTGAACCTTTTAAAAACCAGATTTTTATTTATTTAAATCTCTCTATCTTTTTAAAAAAGGGTTCTGATCAAAACCCGTGGTTCACAGTTACAGATAACCCCCTGAAGTATTTGGGTGGTCGATAGAAAACCTCTCCGATGTACAAAATCAAGTAATATCCCCCAAAAGTCATCTTGAACATTGCTTGATTTTGAACATTTGAGGGGGATTTTGCTGATTTTGAACATCATGGGGATTTTCTAATGACCCTCCATACTTCAAGAGGTTATCTACAATTTACCTATTTTTATACAATTTTACATTTTTTTCATGCACTCATTACTACATTAAATGTATCTTAATGTATAGAGATATTCCCTCTTATCTTTTTCCATTTCTTTTTTGTTTTTTGGAAAAGGAATCGATAAGCCTATTTAAAATGGATGGACTTTAGTAGGGTTGTTGATTGACTAATTATAATGCCACTTAATGCAGCATTTTTTTAAAAATAGTTAAACTTCTTTCTATTTTTTTTCCCCTTTTTTCTTATGGGAAAGGAATAATTAAACCCATTTAAAGCAGATGGAGGTTTGCTAGTTCGCTGATTAACATGACATTTAATGTAGTGTGGCTAATTGACATGACATTTAATGCATCGTGTATGAAATATTGCCCCAGGAAAAAGTTACAACTAAGCATATCCATATATACAATAATATCTAATTTTAAGTCACTGCAATTGTCATGGTCTAGTCAATAACTTGCATGTGCCAGCCTACTGATGGCATGGTAGCCTAATGTCATTTGCCTTACTTGTTAAGTGAGTGATCTCAAGTTTAAGCTTACGAAAAAGCATTGATATATATGCATTAGTTGATATTAATGGGGGCTTAGGCTAGGGATAAGGGTAGGTTCTATTGATTATAAAAGAACAAAAAAGAAAAAAAGAAAAAAAAAGAAGGAACTTGTGTCCATTTTGGAGCAATTAGAGTTGGTTCAATTCTACTCTGTGACACTACAACAAATCGGGCTTTTAGCGACAAGCAAAAATTTGTCGCCAAAGGCATACTTGTGGCAACGAAATAGCATTTTGTCGCCAAAATAGGCCAAATACACATTTTGGCGACAAATCTAGCAAGTTTGTCGCTAAAACTTTGGCGCCAAATTTTGGGTTGGCGCCATTTGGTGGGAAAGACTTTTGGCAACAAACCAACACATTTGTCGCAAACTAATTAACAAAACGACGTCGTTCAACATGTGTCTCACTATTGGCAACAAATGTTGTTCATTGCAAAAGAGGCACTAATTAGCGACAAAATACTATTTGTTGCTGAAACTTTGGCACCAATTGGTGGGAAAGACTTTTGGTGGCAAACCAACGTATCTGTCGCAAAAAGAATTAATAAAATGATGCCGTTTAACATGTGCCTCACTATTGGCAACAAAGTTATTTTGTTACGAAAAATAGCTTATTAGCAACAAAATTCTATTTGCTGCTAAAATTTTGCCACTGAATTTTATGTTGGCGCTAATTAGTGGGAAAGACTTTTGGTGACAAACCAATGTATTTATCGCAAAAAAAATTAATAAAACGACGTCATTTAGTGTGTGCCTCACTTTTGGCAACAAAGTTATTTTGTTGCGAAAGACAACTTATTTGCAAGAAAATATTGTTTGCTGTTGAAACTTTGGCACCAAATTTCTTGCTGGCACCAATTGGTGGGAAAGACTTTTGGCGACAAACCAACGTATTTGTCACAAAAATAATTAATAAAACGACGCCGTTTAGCATATGCCTCACTATTGGTGACAAAGTTATTTCGTTGCAAAAGATAGCTTATTAGCAACAAAATTCTATTTGTTGCTAAAACTTTGACATCAAAACTGGACCAGGTGAACTGGCAACATAAACCATTGGTTGGTTCGATTTGAACATTGGATCTGGCTATAATCAGGTTCAACTGCTTAAACCAATGAAATTTCTCCTGAACCGGCAGTAACCGGGTGGGTTTGATTATGCCACTTCCTACCATGTGTTTTTCATAAATAAAAAAAAAAGAAAAAGAAAAAACTTAAACAACAAGTGCAAGGGCTTGAACTTAACATCACTTACCTTATCCTACGCTCCACCAATTCTCCCACACTTCACTTTTTGTTACAAAATGCAACATAAATTATATTTAAGGGTTATAACATGATACTAGCTCATGGTTGAACGAGTGACCCACCCTTCTTACTAGGTTGATGTCTGATTCGGGTCAAATAACTATACCATTAGCAGGTTGAGGTTATATGAGATACTTTCTACTTGGAGTACCCTCACAAAAGGAAAAAGATGTGTCTGTGATACAAATAGCTTTTGATTGCGATAGTTAAACTTCAAATCAATGATTGAATATATTCCAACTATAATCAGGTTCAACCCCTTAAATCAGTGGAATTTCTCTTGAATCACTACTAACTGGGCTGGTTAGTCTATGCCACATCCTACCATGTGTTTTTCCCAAAAAAAAAAAAAAAACCACTTTAATAAGAAGAATAAAAGGAAAAAGATGTGTTTGTTATACAAATACCTTTTAATTGCCATAGTTAAACTTCAAATCAATGATTGAATAGATTTTAGCTATAATTAGGTTTAACCCCTTAAACCAGTGGAATTTCTCTTGAACTGGTACTAACTGGGCTAGTTAGTCTATGCCACATCCTAACATGTGTTTTTCCCAAAAAAAAAAAAAAAAAAAAAAAACCCCATTTTAATAACCAAGCATAAAGGCTTGATCCTTCCATCATTTACAACATCCTACAGTCCACTAATTCTTCCACCTTCACTTTTTGTTACATAGTGCAACATAAATTATATTTAAGGGTTTTAACATGATACTAGCCCACAATTGAACTAGTAACCCACCCTTTTTACTAGGTTAATGTTTGATTCGATTGAGTTAGATAACATGCTATTAGTAGGTCAGGGTCCCACAAGATACCCACTAATCAGAGTACCTTCCTAAAGGAAAAAGATATATAGATGTGCCTGTGCATTTGTTTTTATCTTTAGATTCTAAGTGCAGGGCAATGATCAAATGATACAAATACCTTTAGATTGCCATAGTTAAACTTAAAAGCAACGATTGAACGGTACAAAGACCTTTGATCGTTTAATTAAAATTTTGAGTCAATGTTCAAATTGTATGAAAGACCTAGCCTCTAATTTGCTCCCATTTCTTTGACACTATCAAAGCAAAATATCCCTTCCTCCCTATCTCTTTCTCTCTATCTCACCCACACACCCGCAAAAGGCAAAATCTATTTAACACAGTTCTATGTAACAGTGTGCTAATGGCAAAAAGAAAGAGCTAAAAATGCAAAAATGGGAAAAAACAAAATCTCCACAAATCATACCAGCTTTTGAACTAATTAAGGCCCAATCAATGTCAACATCAAATTTCTCTCTTTAGAATGCAAATAAATGCATAGATATGCTCTATTACCTGCAAAAAGCAAAATCTCTTAACAGTTCTATGTAACAATGAGCTAATAGTAAAAAGAGAGATCTATTAACATTTAGATACACACACAGACAGAGAGTAAACCAAAAAAATCAGATCATATTTTGCGCAAAGGCCACCATAAATGGATAGATATCCTATCCAGCACATAGAGAACTCTCCAGAAATGCATACATTCTCAGCACAGAAAAAACTCTCTAGAAATCATGCACTAGCCATTTTTGGCAATGAAATCGGTAGCCATGTTATCTTTGTATACTCCTACACAATACTCCTGCAGTACAAAACAAATACCAAAGCTCCAACCAGCTTCAACTCCCCAACATAACTAGGAAACATTTGCTACCTCTAGCAAACATCACAACAAAAAAACTGAACCTAGAAACATAAATTAAATGGAGTATACACTCTTATATAAACCAGTTTTTGGCATTGAAATTAGCAACCATGTTGCATTTCTATAAAAAGATGCAGCACCAAGCATATCAAATTTAGCCAATCCTCATTGACCAAAGGAAGGGAAACTCAAAATCAATTCTTGAGATATCAAGAATCAGTCCAACCGTCACTGATTTTAACTCCATTTGGATATAAAACAGTCATCATTAGGAGCAAGCATACAAAATCCATATTGACCCAATTAAAAAAAGGAACCTTACACCACAAAGCCTTTCTAACATTGTCCATACACAATCCCAAATACACAAGCCATGTATTTTTCAAACAAATTAAAACTAAGATATGCTAATGGAAAAATCAATTAGTCCCCAAATGTTATATAACAAAGTGACAAGTTAAGGAGATGATTGTAAGAAAATAGTTTGATAAGCAAAGAACCATCGATGCAGAAAGAATTGGTTTTTGTATAGAAGAATTTGTAAAAATTAGGAGTTGCAACAATTGTTATGACCTCAAAACCCCTCTCAGAATACCTATTTCTCCACTATAAACAGAAAACCAAAAGGAAGATATATATCCAGAGAGACAGAGAACCAAACCTACAGAGATGGATGCCAGTTTGACGAGTGACTTGGTTTTTTTTTAAGCCTTTTGTGACAATAAGACAATCACTCAGGCATTTAATCAAACACTTATTAAACTAATGGTTTAAGATAAGTATGAAAATACCAAATGAACTTCAGATCCAGAAAAAAAAAAAAAATGAACTAAGATTACACTGAAAACTTGTCATACTTGAAGTGAAAATATTGAAAAAATGGAATATAAAAAAATAAATAAATAATAAAAAAACCCTTTGGTCAATGCACTCAGCAAATGGTGTTCTTATTTTCCAGGAAATTTAGATAGAGAGAGAAGGAGAGAAGATCTGAGTTTACCAGCAAGAAGATTAGAGTAGCTTATTCACTCCAAAAACCTCGGCAACCACATCGTCAAATCTCCATCAACCCAAACCTATATTACCTGAAACCCCATCAATAGATCACAAAACACAATAAATAAATATAAATAAAAAAAATAAGGAAAAGGAATAAAAAAGAAGAGAGATACTTGGCTATGAGAAATCAAGGCACAACAGAAAAAAAACAAAAAACAAAAAACAAAAAACAAAAAACAAAATCCCCTTAATGAATCAGCTAAAATGCTGAAATAATCCCCAAATGACCTAAGCATTAAAAAAGATGTAAAACGTAAGATGTAATAACCCTAAAATAAAAATAAAATAAAAAGAGAAATCGGTAAGATATAATAACCCTAAATCATACAATAGAGAAATTGGTAAAAAGAAAAATATAGGGTCATTGCAGTAACATCAAATGGTGGTGGCTATTTAAGTCTTTTCGTTTATAAATATATGATTTTATTCCAACTGCAACAAACGAGGCAGTAGCATGTAATAAAAATCTATTTAAAGCAGCTAGCAGAAAAATAAATTAAAATCAGGCACTCAGATGTAATTTCCCCCTATCAATTAATATAAAAGATATTAATGTAACCAAAAATGCCGATACCATGACTGCCCGGTTCTCCTCCTGCTGAAGGACAAGACCATGCCTTGCCCTGGAGCCCATTTTTCCAGCCGGTGGGCCTTCAGCTTTGTACGCTAATAACTCTGTTCCAAAGCTCCTCTCCCTGCAAATCACTCACCATCTGAAGTGACCAGGACAGCACCTTGTGACGAGTTTGGTCTGCATCATTAAGGTTGTAATCTTCATCTGAAGTAAGCATAAATGAACAATTAAAAATCAAAAAATATATACACACACATATAAGTTTATTTCCTTGGCTTAGGGGCACGAGCGGGAGCTGTGCTTAAGTAGTTCTCCCACACTTCACGTGCACGCCTAGTGTATTTTTCTTTCTCCTCAAGGCTCATTGACTTCCAAGCATCTGATGCTGCCTTTGTTGCCTGAAATGGACAAATTCATACTGTCCAATTATTGTCTTCAGCAATTCGTTAACAAGACAAAGAACTAAGTGGCAATTTTATAAGTGAATCAAGAGGCTTACGGCCTTGAGGCCCGAGGACTCGGGATGGGAAGCACTGTATTCCTTGATAAACTCCCAGCTATGAAATTTGATTATAACATTAGTGGGTTGATAACAATAATCCAAATTGTAACACACTTACACATGTGAGATCTTAACTTTTTACCCCTGAAGTTAGAAATCCTACTTTGAAGGAACTATTTTTTACCTAAAGTACACCCAGGAGCATCAGGACGAGGTGTAGCAACTTCCTTCTTTTTTGTTTTTTTTTTCTTTTTTCCTTCCAACACAACATGCTCCTCCGCCTTTCTCTTTCCCATCACCAAATCTTCTTCACTTGTTACCTTAAAAGTATTGATTCAAGAGAGATAATTTTGTTCCTTCCATATAGTTTATTTTAAATAAAACATATAAATAAATAAATACTAGATAGTTTATCTTACAATGAAAACTTCAGAAGCACTTAGAACTCGACTAGACAAAGACTTCTCGTGAGCACATCAGAATAACATAATTTTAAGCCATTAGATTGAAGTTCTCAGAGTCTCAGGAATAACAGATAAGAGAGTAGGAAAGAAAAAAATGAACATTATCTGTTGTGTTCAGAGCAAAATATACGTGGATCTATGCTTATCACAGTTATACCATGAGCAACTGAGTGATAACTAGTGTTCAGAAAGACTATACCAAATTCCTCCAATTGCCACAGATGAAAAAACTTGGGTTATTCCTAAGTTCCCATCTACAAAAACATTGGGTGATGTTCTTAATCATTACTCTTTCATAAATTTTTTTTTCTTTTTTTGATGAAGTAAAATTTTATTGATAGGAACAAAAGAGCTTGAAGATTGTCCAGTAGCCAGAACCCTGTACTACTAAATAAATTTCTAATCTACATCAAAACACCTATAAAGTAAGAGTATCCAAAAAATCATGACGGTAGCCGATTACAAAACTTATCCAGCACCCCCCCAAGCAAAAAGAATATCCACAACCTGTCTCTTCAAAGACTCTGCAAACACTTCCTCACCAGCAATGGTCCTAGTCCTAATATCCTACTATTCCTTTCTTTCCACAAAGTCCAAAAAATGGCATGTGGAACCAGCTTCCATATAGCCAGAGCCACCTTATTAGCCGTTCTGCAACGCCAAGACACCACTAGCTGGATAACCTTTCCTGGCATCACCCACCTAATTGCAAACAAACTCAGACTCTCATCCCAAATCTCTCTAACCAATATACAATGAATGAGCAAATGATCCACAGATTCCACCTCCCTCTTGTCTAAAACACACCGGTAAGGTAATTGAAATCCTCTTCTCTGTAAATTGTCAATAGTTAGATATCTGCCCCAACAACCCACCCAAGTGAAGAATGTGACTTTCAAGGTAGCCTTTGACAACCAAACCTTTGAAGCAGCGAAGCAGGATATCCTCTCCCAATCTATCCTATCAAAAAATTATAATAGGACGTAACCAAGAACCCACCATTGCTCTGTATCCTCAACACAAGACCATCTTCCCCTCCCCTCTCAACCTTAGCCAAATAAATCCTCTCAAAGAAAACAATCACCTCCTCCAACTCCCAATCATAAAAGTTCCTTCCAAACACCAAATCTTAACAGACGAAGTGACCAGCCACCTCAAATAATCAATAGAGGGAATCCCAACAATCGTTGCTCAAAAGGTTCATATAGGTAAGGAACACAATTTCTTTCTTTTCCTTCAAAAGATTAAAATGTTTCTATTACATAGGTAACCTATCATAAGAATTTAAAAATTATATGGTTTCAAAAGACATGAGGATGTTTCAGTCAAAACGGACTAAGGATCATGTTCTCAAAAATTTTCTCCCCCCTTTCCCCCTCCTTTTTATCTCTTTAATTATTAATTTTTTTACTAAGCGAAGTGGTATGCAAACTATTACGATGAACAACGCAATAAAATTCCACCAGACCACCGGGAGGGACTAAGGATATGGAACTTGGAAGTAGTATTAACCATAATCAACTACATAGTGAATATTAATCACCATAATGAATATATGTTTAGCAAAATATTAATAACTAATTTACATAATTAATAGCATTAATTATGTAAATTAGTTGATTCCACTCTCTATTAGTTCAAGAAATATTATTATTATTATAAATCCATAAGTTCTACACACAAGAATATATAGGGGCAGTATTAAATCCTTAGTTATCTTTAATGTGATATAGCTGATCATCGATTGCTTTTGAACACATACATTGATCAAACGGCCATAAATAGAGACCTACGTGGGCAGAGGTGGCAGCTGCTGTGAGTTGCATCCCATGTTCATTTTAAAGATGTTAGGCACTTAGAGAATTGCCTTCAAAGCCCCAAGCCCTAGCCATCGAACCCAAACCAACCCTAACCTTTGTTATCTAAGCAAAGACATAAAATCAGAAACGGAGACAACTAGAGATAGATAAATAGAGAGAAATAGAGGAAGGAAGAGAGGAAAAGAAAACTCTGTCTCCTCAATTTCTCACCAAACAAACACATTATAATGGTAAGGATTATGGGTATTGAAAGGCTCTTATGCGAGCCTATCTCAAATCAATTGATGAGAGAGTGTAGCTTGCTATGATTGATGGATACAATCCACCCATGATGATGGTGGAAGTTACTTCAGATAAATGGACTAAAGAAGATTATGAAGATTTGAAATGAAATTCTAAAGGTATCAATGCTATTTTCAATGGGATATCCAAAGATGAATTTTGATGGGTAGCCCATCGTGAGTTAGAAAAAGAGGCTTTGAATATTCTTGAAAAAACATCATGAAGGAACATTATTTGTGAGGAATACAAAAATTCAAATGCTTCTCCCTTGTATGAACAGGAGATTATGAAAGAAGATGAAATGTTTGATGAGTTTGATAAGTTTAATGCAACCAATTAAACGCCATGAAACCACCTTACAACCAATTCTCTACAAAAATTTCATCTAGAAGATATATACTATTGCGCCTATTTTGGTCCTTTGGAAGCTAAAATTGATGCACCCATATCACCAAAAATCGAATTGCACAGGCAGGTGGCCGGCTTCCAGCCTTACAGCTAGGTGTGACCCAAGACCAAAACCAAACTCCTTGGACCATTTCACATTCTAAAAATAGGGTGGTCGGTGAAGGAAAAAAATAGAAATTCGTCAAAAGAAAGAATGTACAGCCCACTTTGAATTTATTATTAGGCATGTTTTGTGGACAAAATGTTGTGAAGGGTTTATCCACATAAAAATAAACATTTTAGAAGGGATATATATAGAGGATGTGACGATACTCCCACAAGGGTGTAGAAGAACTTCAACTATTTGGAATTCAATCATTTGTGTGCTCCTGGTCTTCAAGTAAGTAGATTTAATGTACAATTTTCAATTTTTTTTTTTTTTTAATATATAAACCATTAAAGGTTTTACTTCCATTGAGGTTTTAGTTTAGAGTAATATCTTAACGGTCTGTGATAGATACCCATCCCCCATAGGCAACGATAACTGTGAGAGGAGAACGGCTTGACTGCTCAACCAATTCTACAGGGGCAAGTAGATTTAACACAAAACAAACCAGACTTTCGAAAAAGGAATATTTGGAGTAATACCAATCATATTATGCTGAAAAATATATATAGACTCCTAAAACTACTTGTTATGGGCTTATGAAAACCTTAATGGGGGCCTCTATTGGCACCCCAACACTTGCTTTTCATCCTCCATTAATTTTATAATGTAACGTTTTATGAAAAATATAAAAAATTTTCATGAAAATTGAGCTTGAGGTTCCTTAGAAAACACTATTTTGAAAATTTTGTAAAAGAAATTTCTTTCAAAACCTAAGGTTTAAATAGATATTTTTATCAATTTATAAAACAGACTATAAATGATCAAAAAATCCATTTTAAAAATAAATTTTGAAAAATCTTTTCTTTATAAAGTTGTTTAAAATGATGTTTTCCAGTGGATAGCGTGATCGGGTTTTATAAAAATATTTTATATTTTTCATAAAACCTTGAAATATAAAATTAATGAGGGATGAAAAGCAAATCTTGGGGGTGCAACAGAGGTGCCGCCCCCCCCCCCCCCCCCCCACCCCCCTCCCAAAAAAAAAAAAAACCTTAATGGCTAGTGACATATATTGGGCAGGATTAAAAGAACCAACTAGATGGTCTGTCACTTGGATAAGACCCATATATATATATATATATATATATACATATGGGGCCTCTATTGGCACCCAAGAATTGCTTTTTAATCATTTATTTATTTTATATTTTAAAGGTTTATGAAAAATATAAAATGTTTTCATAAAAAATGACATAAGTTTATAAGCAAACATCATTTTAAATAATTTTGCATAAGAAAGTTTTTCTAAAATCTATCGTGTAAATGAACATTTTAACAATTTATGAAACAAAGACTGTAAATATCCAAAAAATATACCTAAATGATAGATTTTTGACAACTTTTCTGCCACAAAGTTGTTCAAAATGATGTTTTCAAGTGGAAAGAAATTTTGAAGCTTTAAACAAAAAAAAAAAAAAAAAAAAAATCACAAATCCACCCTTTGAGATTCATATTTAGGAAATAGGCCGGACTGGATTTTTCTATTTTCGATTTGGTTCTCACCACCAAGAAAATAAAAAATGGTGACAGCCAACAAGATTAGAATAATACATATATAGCAAGTGAATTAATGTACCAAAAAGGTAGAGAACCTTTTAATCGCTTCCTTATGACAGACATGCATGTTGGACCCTATGTAACATGTATGCCATTAATTGTCTACATAAAGAAAGAAAAAGATAATTTACCATTTTTTATTACTTTGTAAATGTAAATGGACTAATTAAGAAGGATGGCTAAAAGATTCCTCCATTTAATTTCAAATCTCAAAACTTTTCCTCCCATTTTGGCAAAAACAGAATCCCCTCCTAATGATCCGTTTGTTACATTTTTCCTTCAATAGCCATCTTCCTTTGGTTTCACAGATTTGGACATTAAAAGGCGAACAACCGAAGCAAGCAAGACACTATAAAACCATAAACTCGCAGCACAACAACAGTAATACCAGCAAAAACATGAGTCCCACAAGAAATTTTGTGCTCCTCCTTGTCCTAGCACTGGCCATTTACTGCTCACCAGTTCAAGCCCAGTTCCGAGTATTCATCAACAACTTCATGGGGGATCATACCACACTGAAGGTCCATTGCCATTCCAAAGACCAAGACTTAGGCACCCAATATCTCCCAATGGGAGGTAAGTTCAATTGGAGTTTTCTTCCAGACTATAAAAGTACCATTTACACTTGTGAAATGAGTTGCGGTAATTTGCATGGGCAGTACGATGTGTTCGTGCCCAAAAGAGATTCCCTAAGGTGTGCAGATAACACGTGTAATTGGTGGATCAATCAACATGGGTGGCTCCTCTACGTCAAGGGTATGAAAGATTATTTTTTGGAGTATCGCTGGCCTTAGTGAAATGTTGTTGTATTTTTATAAATAAAATACATATTTGTGATTCAAATTAGGTTTTATTTATGAGGTGTTATGGCCTCTATAATATTTATTTATATTGTCCATTATTATAAGTTAGCGGGCATATTATTGTTGGGGGGTTATGACTTATGAGTTAGTGGGCATATATTGTCCATTATTTGAAATAATATTATTGTTGGCCTATGTAACATGTATGACATCCATTAATTGTCTACATAAAGAAAGAAAAAGATAATTTACCATTTTTATTACATTGTAAATGTAAATGGACTATTTAAGAAAGATGGCTAAAAGATTCCCCTATTTAATTTCAAATCCAAAACTTTTCCTCCCGTTTTAGCAAAAACAGAATCCCCTCTTGATGACCCATTTGTTACTTTTTTCCTTCAATAGCCACCTTCCTTTGGTTTCACAGATTTGGACATTAAAAGGCGACCAACCCAAGCAAGCAAGACCTCCTTGTCCTAGCACTGGCCATTTATGGCTCACCAGTTCCAGCCCAATTCCAAGTATTCGTCACCAACTACTTGGGGGATGTTACCAAACTGAGGCCGGTAGTAAAAAAAAACGAGAGAAATTGAATTTAAGTCCAAATCATGAGACCACCTTAGTTCCATACTTCCATCAAAATATTACCTCATGCTCTCTTGATAGTGTCATGGACCATATCATCTCTCGTTTTCCTTGATGTCATTAAGGCACTAACCTTCATTAATGATGAGATATCGACTCATTGATCTCATATCTGGAAAAATAAAACACTACAATACAGTGAAGTGCGATGCTAAAAACTATTTACACATTGTTATTGAATTAAGATGAGCTAGATTTTATTTTTATTTTAATTATTATTATTATTTTTTGGTAGAAAACAGAAATTATTCAATTCTAAAGGTAAGACTGACAATTAGGCTAGCTAGGCTTCACAATTAGTTAAGTTTAGACCTAATAATAAAAGATCAGTACCAGCTTCATTCAACACATGCTTGCATGTTTAGCTCACATTAATCAGCCCATTGCGTGGGATGATCATCTTGGGTCCTTACTTGGGGTAGCTTAAATCAAATAATGCAATAATATTCATCACCAAAACCAAAAAAAAAACAAAAAAACAAAAAAAATCCTAAATTTAAAATAGTTCAAGATATGGGCTCTTAACCATCTAAATGTTATTTATTATTTATGTTAATTATACTTTCCTCCCCTGAACTTAAAAAGTGGATTTTTAATATTGTTGATTTATTTTTTTTTGGCCGGGGGGGGGGGCATTTTTTTTTTAATATTATTATTATTTTTACTTTAGGTTCTGGGCTTGTGCTGTTTTGGGGTTGTTCGTAGTCTCTTAGTTTCTCTTTCAGTGGGGTGTTTTTTGGTGGTCTAATTTTCATTCTGTGGGAGGGATTGTTCTCTTATGTTTTCTTGTTGTGGGGGCTGTTTTTGTTGCTTCTGGTGTATCTTGGTGGTGTTGGGGTTGGTTTTTTTTTTTTTTTGGTGGTGTATTCTCTTTGCATTATTAATAATATATCTATTTGCTCTCTTTGCGTTATTAATAAAAATGGGGAAAAAATCCCTTAAAAATTGGATTGTTAAACATTTTAAAGTTAATTGGAGAGTTAAATAAAAAATAAAGGAGTAAAATTAAATGTTCAAATATAACTTATATTAGATTTCCCCATCTTATCCTTAGCGATACTTGAATTACAAATCCCAAAGACCTTTAACATTCTAACATTACCAAAATTGTGTGTAAGTATGCTCTATTATTTCCAAACCAGTTTTTATAGTTTGCTTTCGTATCAGGACATAGATTAAGATTTTCAATAAATTAGGGCACCATAAATTCAAGCCAAAATTAAGTTAGTGCCAAGACATCAAAAACCGACTTAATTGTAATGACAGGATCCCATGTAAATTCAACTACTTCTTTCAGTTATGTATATAAATTTCTGAACTAGCTAATCCATCATGTTGAATGAAATGATAGCCGTCACCACACCTGAGAGTGAAAATTCACAATAGAGACATTTCTTGAATTTTGAAAATTGATTCTATTACATCAGCTATGGTGCCAACTCCAAATGGATCCATTCAATATAAATTTACCTTTAATACCTCATAAAAGACATAATAACCCTTTAATTTTCATTTGGATGACCAAACAAACCCTAAAAGGACTGGTGAACAAAAACAACTAGAAGATAGCAGACCAATACAAATGACAAAAAGAAATAAACAAAACAAAACTGTAAGATCGAGTGTTAACCATTTCACCTAAAACCAATTAATGTTAGGGAAGACGCTCCTCAAATATTTAAAGGGCAACGTAGCAGTCAAGCACCACGGCTCAAGTGATCCCAACCGGCATAACGTTGACCCTCACCCTGCATTCCCACAAATTTAGGCTAACAATCACCCCCAACGCATGCCCCCGCTCTCCCTGGGGACTCGACAAAGTAACCTCACTTTGATACCAATTGTAGAACCGAGTGCTAAACATTTCACCTAAAACCAATTGGTGTTAGGGAAGGCGCCCCTGAAATCTTAAAGTGGTAGTGCAATAGCCAAGCACCATAGCTCAAGTGATCGCAATCGGCATAACGTTTGACCCTCACCCTGCATCTCGGCAGGTTTAGTCCAAAAAAAAAAAAAAAAAAGAAGGAAAAATTACAATCACACAAGGAATTACGTGATTCAACCTTAACTTTTGCCATCGACCTTAACAATTGGTGTTCTTCACTATGAAAATCAGAAAGGTGCAAAGAACAATGGTTCTCCCTCACAAGAATTGCCTTACAATTTTTCTCTATAATTCGATCTATATCAACTGAGCCAATAAGAGGCTTGGAATTTGAGAGGAAAAGTGTTAAAAGAGCAAAGTCTAAGAGATTCTTTGATTTTTAGCAGAGTAGAATACACGTCCAAATCAAGATAAATAGTGTCTCAGTTGTATTTGAGTAGTCAATTAAGAAGCATTATCCAATCAAGGATATTTAATATTCATTCAAATATCAAAAAGGAGAACACAAAAGACTTTTCCGGCCTTTTATTTCAGATCGACTACGCCGGTAGCATAAGCTAAGAATCCATCATGGATGGTTATTGTTCCACTTATAGCACAAATCATATCGACGAGTATAAAAATCTAGAAAACATGGCCCCTCCTCTAGTACAATCCACCAACAATAGCTCATGCGCCTCTAGTAATCCCTCTTCTGAATGTAAATATCGAAACAGTGAGTCACATTTGGCCACTGCATGCTGCAAAAAAATCGACCATGTTGGGCCTAGCCTGAAACTAAATTCAAAGAACTGATCATTTGGGAGCACAAGCACACCGAGGTCATCTTCTCTGGATTTACAGTGAACTGCGAGGTTCACGTCATCGCCCAATTCATTTTGATCCTTACATGGGTTTTGTTAAGAAGTCCTGCACATTGTGTAACAAAAAACAAAAACATTAGTATAATATGTTTATTGAATAAAATCATGTTTTTAACCTTTTTCTTGGTCTGAGAATGTCGTTGGTTTAGGGCTTTTAACTCACTCTATAAGGGTCCGATCATAAGCTCTTTCTTCAATTACCAAGATTTAAAAAGCAAAAGAATTGAAAATAATTATTCCCTCCATCTTATAAAAATAGGTCATTTTTGATAGAACACACGACTTAAGAAAAGCCACTAATACAATGACTTGTTATCCATTAAATGCCGCCTTGCTCATAGAAAATAAATAAATAAATAAAATTTGCACCCTTGTTCATTGGAAAAAAGAAGTATGAACCTATTCAAAGTAGAAGATCGGAGTTAATTATTGCCAAAGTTGTTGTTAATGTCAAATAATGCACCTTGTATGAAAATTGCTCCATCGAAAATTGTGTAAAGTCAAAACCATTTATGGTGCAACAGTAAATTAATGCCCGGTTATTTATTGGAGAAAGAACAACTTAACCAATTTAAAGCAGAAGGATTTTCGCCGAAGTTGTTTTGGCTGATTTCCATACCAATTAAAGAACCTCGTACAAAAAACTTAGGTTAATTTTTTATAAATATTTCCTCCGTTCCTAATTGACCATCTATGGCTTTTGAAAAAACACGTTCAGCTACTAGGCCAAATTGGAATCCTATGTGAGGACATTCAGCTACTAGGCCAAATTGCCCCAGTGATTGAATACATTTACATACCTAGAATTGGTAATAGAGTGGCAGATGCGGTAGCAAAATTTGCTCTTGGAGTGGATGAGTTTGAGGTTTGGCTTGAACGTTCCCCTTCTTAGCTATCCTCTCTTCTTGAGGAGGATTTGCCTTCGATCTTTTTTCCGGTTTTTTTACCTTAAATGAAGTGTTTCTATCCTTTGAGAAAAAAAAAAAAAAAAACATGTTTTTTTAGGATACACTATTAAAAGCTTTCACATAAACAAATATGTATTGAGATTCCAATTTTGCCTTTTAAGTATACAAAATATTGGAAAAAGGAGAATACATTTTTAAGAGTATTTTAGAAAATGTAGTAAATTAAATATAAAAAAAAATCATTGGTTTTTGGAATTGACAATAATTTTGAAACATTTCAAAAAAAAAAAAAAAAAAAAAAAGGAGAAAAAAAAGACAAAACAAAAAGACAAACGAGGCCAACAATTAAGAAAGTGTTGTAAAACCAAGAATTTAGAACAAGTTATGAGGAGAATAAATTTCTCATTCATCTTCTTTCATTTCCATCCGAATGTATAAACATTATACAAGGATCAGCAAAACTCTTTGAGATACACTGTCTCAGTCTCCTCCCTTCATTCTCTCCGAATGCTTCTTCTCTTCTTTCTCCCCTTCCCTTTTTATCTTTGTTTGCATTTGGTCCACATGATGAGATTACATAACCCACTTATGAAGTGGTGTTCCCATTATCAAAAGTGGAGAGGGTGTGGACATCCACTCAATGTCCACTCAAGGTTTAATATTTATAACACTCCCCCTTGGATGTCCACCACACTAAGATAATGTGCCTCGTTAAAAACCTTACTAGAAAAACCCAGTGGGAAAAAACTAGTGAAGGAAAAAGAGTACAACATTTTTGTAAATCTTAAAGTGGTGTTGGACGCACTAAAGAAACTACCTCATTAAAACCTTGCCAGGAAAACCCAATGGGACAAAACCTAGGCGAAGGAAAAAGAGTACAGCGTGCATATGTCCAAAAATGAATACTCCCCCTGATAAGAAGATAAGTATCAACTTAACTGATCGCAAACCCGACGCATTCCAATACCATATACCAATTTCTTGAATGTTGACGATGGTAAGGCCTTGGTGAATAAATCCGCAAGATTATCAGTGGAACGTATTTGCTTCACATCAATTTCATGCCTCTGCTGGAGTTCATGAGTGTAGAACTTTGGTGAAATGTGTTTGGTTCTATCACCTTTGATGTACCCTCCTTGAATTTGTGTAATACATGCAGCATTATCTTCATAAATTGTTGTTGGCATACTTTTAATCAGAGGTAACCCACATGTGTCTCGAATGTGATGGACTACAAATCTTAACCATACACATTCACGACTTGCTTCATGGAGTGCAAGTATCTCAGAGTGATTAGAAGATGTAGCAATTAAAGTCTGCTTTGTAGATCGCCAAGAGATCGCTGTATTGCCACATGTAAATACATACCCTGTTTGTGAGCGAGCTTTGTGAGGATCAGAAAGGTATCCAGAATCTGCATATCCTTCTAAACAAGGACCACGGGCTAATTCCTTTGAGTAAAACAAACCCATATCTGTAGTTCCACGAAGGTAGCGTAAAATATGTTTAATACTATTCCAGTGTTGTCGAGTTGGAGCAGAACTGAATCTTGCTAATAAGTTGACTGAAAATGCTATATCAGGCCTAGTGCATTGTGCTAAATATAACAAAGCACCTATTGCACTAAGATATGGTACTTCAGGACCAAGTAGCATTTCATTATCTTCTTTGGGGCGAAATGAATCTTTCTTAATATCAAGAGATCGAACCACCATGGGAGAACTTAGTGGATGCGCTTTATCCATATTAAAACATTTCAATACTTTTTCGGTATAAGCTGATTGATGGATAAGAATTCCATTTGATTTATGCTCGATCTGCAGGCCGAGACAATATTTTGTTCTCCCTAAATCTTTCATCTCAAATTCTTTTTTCAAATATTCAGCAGCTTTCATGAGCTCTTCAGGAGTCCCAATTAAATTTATATCATCAACATAGACTGCAATGATGGCGAATCCAGATTCTGATTTCTTTATAAATACACAAGGGCATATAGGATTATTAATATATCCTTATTTAACTAAGTACTCACTGAGACGATTATACCACATTCTTCTAGATTGTTTTAATCCATACAAGGATCGTCTCAGTTTAATTGAGTACATATTTCATGGTTGTGATGTATTTGCTTCAGGCAATTTGAATCCTTCAGGGATCTTCATATATATATCTGCATCTAACTTTCCATATAAATATGCAGTAACTACGTCCATAAGACGCATGTCAAGTCCTTCTGAGACTGACAGACTAATTAAATATCGAAATGTAATGGCATCCATTACAAGTGAATATGTTTCTTCATAATCAATCCCAGGTCTCTGCAGGAAACCTTGTGCTACTAAATGAGCTTTATATCTGACGATCTCATTTTTATCATTACGCTTTCTTACAAACACCCATTTGTAACCCACGGGTTTCATATCATTGGGTGTTAGGACTACAGGTCCAAATACTTTACGTTTTTCTAGCGAATCCAATTCTGCTTGGATTGCTTCTTTCCACTTTAACCAATCAGGTCTACTGTGACATTCGTCTACAGTGCGTGGTTCGAAATCATCATCATCTTTCGAAATTTCAGTAGCTACTGCGAAAGAAAATACATCATTAATAATCACTTCTGAGCGATCCCACAATTCTTTTGTACATGTATAGTTTATGGAAATTTCTTCATTTCCATGTACATATGCCTCTTTATTGTTTTCTGTCTCTTCAGGGACATTTTCCTCTTCAAGAGTTATTAAATCAGAATTTGTGGGAATATTTATTTCTTATTCAATAGCCTCTTCCGGAGTACTATTTTCTATATTTTGTTGCCCTTTTATTTTCCTCTTCCGGGGAACTAAATCTTTTGAACCCAAGGATCTACCACGCTTCAGGCGTGTAGTAGATGATTTATTTGCTGCAATAATAGTAGACTTACCAATTGGTACATTGATCTTTGCTGGTGTACCAATAGATGATTCATTAATAACCACTTCTGAGCGATCCCACAATTCTTTTGTACATGTATAGTTTATGGAAATTTCTTCATTTCCATGTACATATGCCTCTTTATTGTTTTCTGTCTCTTCAGGGATATTTTCCTCTTCAGGAGTTATTAAATCAGAATTTGTGGGAATATTTATTTCTTGTTCAATAGCCTCTTCCGGAGTACTATTTTCTATATTTTGTTGCCCTTTTATTTTCCTCTTCTGGGGAACTAAATCTTTTGAACCCAAAGGTCTACCACGCTTCAGGCGTGTAGTAGATGATTCATTTGCTGCAATAATAGTAGACTTATCAATTGGTACATTGATCTTTGCTGGTGTGTTTGCAGCCGGTATATAAGACTTAGTTATTTTTGCTGCGTCTGTAAATGCATCTGGCATTTGATTAGCAATCTTCTGAAGATGAGTGATCCTCTGTACTTCAGTTTCACATTGAGCAGTACGTGGATCAAGATGAGACAAAGATGGTACATTTCAAGAAAGTTCACGTCGTTCTTCTATCAGTGGATTTCCTCCTCCTAACGACGGGAACTGTGTTTCATCAAAATGGCAATCTGCAAATCTTGCTGTAAAAACATCACTTGTGAGTTTGGGTGTGTGAATTCTTACCATGCTGTGATTACCATCCCTTACCATTATTGTGATTATGTTAAAGTATAAAGATCTTTATGTTAGAGCACTTCTGGTGCGCTACCACATGTGTTTCAATTGTGCTTATAATCGTATAGAAGAGAAAATATTTAATATGAGCTTCTACTCCAAAATCATAGAGGTAATATAAAGATATTCCTCATTTCCATTGTTAATGGTTTCAATATGATAACTATTTACGATGTAAATTTTAAAAACTCAATAAATTTCTTCTACTTCTAGTAGAATATAAAGAATTGTCAACATAAATTTTTGTTCTTTTTGGCAATATTATATTTGCTCTTCTGGAACCTTCAATTAGGTTAGATGAACCTTATATGGTATTGACAATAGTTTTGAATAATGATAAATATTGGAAATTTAATGATTGTGTGAGTTATAGCACTGTCTTCCAGACATATATTTTTAACAATCATCTTGAAATTAGATCTACAATATCATATTGCAATTCATATTTGATTTCCCGTATACTAGTTTATAAATTATGCTTGTTTTCAGGTGAGTATATAGGGGAACATATATTCACTAGATATAGACGTAAAGTAATTAGTACACCTACAATAGTACTTACAAGGCAAGAAATATTAAAATATTTTCACAATCTTGCCACTTTGTTCAGTGTATTGTCACATTTTGGTATCTTGAAAATATTTATCTATATAAGATTTTGCAATAAATCGATCATTTTCAAAAGAATCAAATATCAAAAGAATTATGGTCACAAATATTTAATTTCAATGGTCATCAAATTTAATGATGAAATGGTTTTGATAATAATCAAAAAATTGGCCAACAAATAATTTCAAACTCATAAATCAAAATTGATTGTTATCACGTAGTAAGTAAAACCAATTTACTTGTTTTATAAAGCTTTATGACCATTTTTTTTTTTTAATATGATAGAGAAAATAATTCCATATTGATACATATGCCAAGGTATCTTTACCATGGTTAGAGTAACTTACCCAAAGCACTAGTACTTCTCCAATGGCAGAATAGAATTAATAGATAGCCTTTCATCAATTCTTCAAGGTTTGCTTAGGCAATTGGCACTATTGGGAGTGCCTTTAATTAAACTAACGCATGCCAAAATGGGCCTAGGATTCTTAATGGGCTGCAGAGACAATCTCCAGTTGGTCTCTCTAGTTCTCAAAATGCTACTAATAAGTAGCAAAAAATCTGTAATCTGCTCAAAGTACAATGACCAAATCTGAAATTTTAGTGAAAACAATTTGTGATGCGTATAAATGAATTTTTATATGTTCAATCCAAAAAGAAATGGGCTTTGAGGTTTATATCACTTAAAAGTATATCAAATGTACTTTGTAACCTCAAAATTTGGTAGAGAAATACCTAGCAAAACCCATTCAAAAATATTTTTCAATATTGAGTTAGTGCTGTCTAGCAGAAATCCCAGATTTAGGTGTACCACAAAATAATTACAAAAAAAAAAATCAAATGGTCACCCAATGACACGAAAATTGGTAGGATGTTAGCCCAACAAGTCAGTGACAAAATCCAATTCGTTTCATCTCAAAATCATAACTAGAACTAAAGTTATGAATTAAATGGTAAAATGGGTTCGTGCTGTCAACACAGTATAACACACAAAACCTCAACCAAGTATTTACTTAAAACACTTATCTCGTAGGTTTATTCTATAAACCGATGCTTATTTCTTCAATGTCATTCCACTTCTAGTGGTTTGGTATTTTATTTTTCCACACCAAATATATTCATTCCACTTCTGGTGGTTTGATATTTCATTGCTCCACTTCTAGCTTGTGGTTTGATATGTCATTAATCCACTTCTAGTGGTTTGGTATTTCATTGCTCCACTTCTAGTGGTTTGATATGTCATTAATCCACTTCTGGTGGTTTGATCTTCCATTATTCCACTTCTGGTGGTTTTTATCATAAAATGACATACTTTAAGCTGACACAGTGAAGTTACCAGTAAATCTGAGAGAAGTTGACTGACAACAGAGGTGACGTTGACAGTCAATTGGTAGTAAAACAAGAGCAGATTTTTGTGTGTTCTTCTATGCTAACTAAAGCAAAAGTTAAGACGCACCCACGAATTTTCACCAAAATTTTACAAGCATCTAAAGAAGTTGCATAACACAGAATAGAGAAATATATTACTCAATTTAAGTTGGTCATCATTGACCATTACTTTATTCAATTAAATTGAGACTTTATTCATTATTTCTAAAACTTCAAGTTTTGAAATTTGTCTCTTACTTCAAGAAGAGAAATATGAATAATAACCCCTTTCTTATAATAGAAAACTTCAGATTTTTATATTTACCTAATGACATATTTTAAGCAGACACAGTGAAGTTACTAGTCAATCTGAGAGAAGTTGACTGACAACATAGGTGACGTTGACAGTCAATTTGTAGTAAAACAAGAGCAGATTTTTGTGTGTTCCTCTATGCTAACTAAAGCAAAAGTTAAGGTGCACCCACGAATTTTTCACCAAAATTTTACAAGCATCTAAAGAAGTTGCATAACACATAATAGAGAAATATATTACTCAATTTAATTTGGTCATCATTGACCATCACTTTATTCAATTAAATTGAGACTTTATTCATTATTTCTAAAACTTCAGGTTTTGAAATTTGTCTCTTGCTTCAGGAAGAGAACAGATGAATAATAACTTTTTTTTTTTTTTTATAGAAAACTTCTGGTTTTCAGATCTTTCTCTTACTTCAGGAAGAGAAGATGAATTGTTACCCTTTTTCCTTTTTAATTATAAAACTTCAGGTTTTATTTTAAATCTTCTCTTACTTCAAGAAGAGAATATATGAACAACAACTTTTCTTATAAAAAATTTTGGAGATTGAAATTTGTTTCTTCCTTCATGAAGATAACATGTAAATAATAACTTTTCATATAGAAAACTTCAAGTTTTCAAATCTTTCTCTTACTTCAAGAAGAGAAAATGAATCATCACTCATTTTATTTATTTATAAAACTTCAAGTTTTATTTTTAAATCTTCTCTTGCTTCAGGAAGAGAAGATGGATTCATCCATTCAAGTATATAATTTAGAGTAAAAACCAATCCACAACCAAATTGGTTAAGAGCATACCAACTTACCACAATCAAATTGGTTTAGAACGTACCAACTTACCAACTTACCACAATCAAATTGGTTAAGAAAGAAGATGGTGGTAGTATGATATTGCTCCCAAATTCCTTGAGCAATTCGTGCTGATAACGTGTTGTAAAACCAAGAATTTAGAATAAGTTATGAGGAGAATAAATTTCTCATTTATCTTCTTTCATTTCCATCTGAATGTATAAACATTATACAAGGATCAGCAAAACTCTTTGAGATACACTGTCTCAATCTCTTCCCTTCATTCTCTCCGAATGCTTCTTCTCTTCTTTCTCCCCTTCCCTTTTTATCTTTGTTTGCATTTGGTCCACATGATGGGATTACCTAACCCACTTATGAAGTGGTGTTCTTATTATCAAAAGTGGAGGGGGTGTGGACATCCACTCAATGTCCACTCAAGGTTTAATATTTATAACAGAAAGGAAGGAGTATTGTTGTTTTTGCTTTAGTGGTGTTTCTTTTGGGTACGTGGTCTTTTTCTTTTTTTTTTTCCTTAGGTTGTGGGCTTCTGCTGTTTTCGGGTTGTTCGTGCTCTCTTAGTTTCTCTTTCAGTGGGGTGTTTTTGGGTGGTCCAATTTTCATTTTGTACGTCTCTTTCGGGAGTGTCAATTGCCCCCCACCTCGCCTTTGACCTCCCTCCCTCCGCCCCTGATATTGGTGGTATTGGATTTTGTTTTTCTGGTGTACTTTCTTTGTATTATTAATAATACGAGCAATAGCCTGTGCAATGCGCAGATTGGTATACAATTTTTATGATTAGAATCAATAATATAATATCAATTCTTGACTTATACTTGAAAGTTAAGTAAAACTAAGAATATAAACATTTTCAATTTCTGTATGGTATAATTTTTCAAATTGTGAACGCATGTAATTCACCTAAACAAAGAAAACCAAAGAAAAATTAAAACCATTATATTTTAGAAATAACCAAATCCTTGGAGAGGATTGGTTGAGCGGTCAAGTTTTGGGTGTGCTCTTTAAAGGTTATCGTTTCGACTCTTCCCAGAGATTATTGCCTATGTGAGTACCTCGGCGAGAGTAAGACTTGGGATATCTCTAATAGTTAATAAATGAAAAAAAGAAATAACCAAAAGAAAAATTATTAAGAAAATCACCAAAGAAATCATAGCCATGATTTTGGTTTAGTGCTTTGTTAGTGTGAATAATATGTGGCTTAGCTTCCTTTTACATTAAGGAAGAAATGATATTGATTTTCTTACCTTATGTATTTTTTTTTTTTTTTTTTGTTACCTTACTAAGTGTAATACTATTTCACAGTATTTTCACCTATCTATTTCACCCCATTATTCTATTTATTCATATGTGACAGGTTCTCTTTATTCCATGCTAGGTCCTTTATGATTGTTTTCACCTTTACACTTTGGACACATAAGATGAATGGTAAAGATACGTGACAAAACATGGTTGAAGTAGCATTTTTCTCCTACTAATTCTTTCCTTATTTGTTTTTTAGAGTTCATATTTGGAAGGGAGTTAAACTTAATAGACGTGCCACGTGCACACTCTCTTCTATATAATAGTATAATTAAATATTTATCTGCTACCAAAAAAAGGGGGAACCCCTTAAAACATGGATGGTTAGACATTCCAAACTTGGAGCATTAGATAAAAAATAAAGGAGTGAGATATGATTAAATGTTCAAACATAATTTATAGTAAATGTTCCCATCTAACCCTTAGCGATATAAGGGAATCCCAAAGACCCTAACATTCTAACATTATCAAAAGTATGTGTGTGTGTGTAGTGTGTATGTACGCTCTATTCTTTCCAAACAGGTTCTTAAAGTTTTTTCTCGTATCGGGACATTGATTAAAATTTTCAATAATTTAGGCCACCAGAAATTCAAGCCAAAATTAATTGAGTTAGTGCCAAGACATCAAAAAACCAACTTGTAAAGACAAATAACATTATCCCATGTAAATTGAACTATTTCTTTGAGTTTTATACATTAATTTGTGAACAAATCCATCTTGTCGAATAGAAAACTTAAGTTGAAAGAAATAATGGCCATCATCACAATTGAGCATGAAAATTTAAAATAAAAACATTTCATGAATTTTGAAAATTGATTTCATAACATTAGCTATGGTGCCGCGTGACTCCAAATGGTTCCATTCCTATAATACCTCGTAAAAGACATTATTATAACCCATTAATTTTTATTTGGATGATCAAACAAACACTAAAAGGACTGGTGAACAATTGTAATTTCACTGATCAAAAAAAAAAAAAAATTGTAATTTCACGCTAAAATCAATCTGGTTGCATTTCCTACATTCAATGACCACAATTTGGTTGTTAATTTTTGTTGCCCAATTACCCAATATTCAATTGAAAAAAAAAAATGCAATCACCATGGAATTATGTGGTTCGACCTTCTGCCACCGACCTTAACGATTGGAGTTCTTCACTATGGAAATCAGAAATGTTCAAAGAGCAATAGTTTCTCTCTCACAAGTACTGCCTAAGAATTTTTCTCTAGAAGTCTATATGCACTGACTGAGGCACTAAGAGGCCTGGAATTTGACAGAGAAAGTGTAAAAAATGCAGAGTCAAGTGGTTCTTCGATGTTTATAATAAAAGAATAGACATCCAAATCAAGATGAATGGTGTCCAACTTGTATTGCAGTAGTCAATTAAGAAGCATTATCCTATCAAGGATATTTAATATTCATTCAAATATCAAAGAGGTGAACATGAAAGATTTTTCTGGCCTTTTATTTCAGATCAACTACGCCAGTAATATAGCACAGGTCTAGATCGACTCCATCATAGATGGTTTTCGTTCCACTTATAGCATATATCATATCGATGAGTATTAGTATCTAGAAGACATGGCCCATCTTCTAGTGCAATCCACCAACAATAGCTCCTGCACCTTTCTTCGTCCCTCTTTTGAACGTAGATGTCGAAATAGTGGGTAATATTTGGCCATCGCATGCTGCAAAAAAATTGGGTATTCCTCCAAAAAAAGTGGGGCCTGAAACTAAATTCGAAGTACTGATCATTTGGGAGCACATGCACACCAAGGTCATCATCTTTGGATTTACAATGAACTGTAAGGTTCACGGTATCACCTAATTCATTTTTGATCCTCACATGGGTTTTTCCAAAAAGTTTTGCACTGCACAGTGTAATGAGCAAGAAAAACATTAGGACAACAAGTTTATTGAATAAAATCATGTTTGTAACCTTTCTCTTGGTGGGAGAATGTTGTTGGTTTAGGGCTTTCATCTCAATTTATAAGGGTCTGATAAGCTTTTTCTACAATTACTAAGGATTAAAAGGGAAAAAAATTTGATAATAGTTACTCTATCCATCCCACAAAAATAGGTCATTTTTGAGAAAATGCGTAGCTTAAGATCGAAAAGTCATCCATGTAATGATTTGTCACCCATTAAACCTTTTCTTTTCAAAAGTACCAATCCCCTATTTGGGATTTGGTTTTGCATTGAAACTAATTTTTGAAATAATAACAGAAGTTGAATAGGAAGGTTAAAATGATTTTCATACCAAAAACTAAAATTTATTGTTTGTACCTTTCAAAATGGAAGAATATTTTTGGGACAACAAAAGTAACAAAAATGGACTATCAGTAATTCAATATAACCATTTATGTTATATAAAATTATCAATAAATACCTCTTGCTCATTTGAGAAGGAAAAGTATAAACCTATTAAAAGTAGAAGAATTATTGCGAAAGTTGTTATGCATGGCTGCTTTCATGCCAATTAATGAACCTTCTATGAAAAATTGCTCAACCTATTTAATTATAGCAGAAGGATTTTTGCCAAAGTTGTCTTGGCTGATTTATATTGCCAAAGTTGTCTGGCACTCGTCATTGCTCCATGATATGAGTTTAATTCTACTTAATGCAATTTATAAAAATAAAAATATCCCACTCAAAAATTGTCATCAATTCCATTTTGGATTGTTCTAAAATTTTTGTCATAATTAAACAGTAAATGACTCAATTTTAATAAATTTTCCAAAATACCTTTTCTCATGGTTAAATACTTAAATTATATAATCTGTAAAGATAAGTTATACCCTTCTCGGGTAAGGTTAGAATATCAAAACAGATTCATAGGTGTGAAGCATTAAATGAACTTTATAACACCCAAACAAAAAAAAAAAAAAAAAAAAAAAAAAAAAAAAAAAAAAAAACACCCTTCATCAAGGGAAAAAGGTAAATAAAAAAGGACATTTAAGTTCACATCATGGAACAGTCTAAGAATGTGCAATGTTGATATGTTTATGGTATCAGGGCCACCCTTGAATCCCTTGGCATCTCTACTATAGCTCCTTTTTGATGAGAAGATATCACCCATGCACTTAATAAAACCATGGTTGGAAAAGGTTACTACTTGAATGCGATTTTTTTTTTTCTCCTTTCGCAGTAGGGTTACCAGTCGACTAATCCCAATATCATGGTTATTTCCTTGTCTTTCACTTTTAAATTTTTGAACAATATAATGAAATATTGACAATGGTGATGCCTTCATTGGAAAACATCATTTTGAATAACTTTACAGAAAAAAGTTTTCCCAAAATATTTCGTTTAAGTGGACTTTTTGCCCAAAAATGAAATGGACATAGTAAATTGCCAAAAATTTTACTTAAATGACAAATTTTAGAAAAGCTTTCTTCAACAATTTTTTTAAAAATAATGTTTTCTATTGGGCAATGCATCCAATTTTTTATAAAAACCTTATGTATTTTTCATAAAACCTTAATAAAATAAAATTTGTGAGGTGTGCAAATAAAATTAAGGGGTGCCAATAACCGCACTAATGTATTTTTTTATTTTTTTATTTTTTATTTTTGGGCCTAATACAAATGTTAAATTGAATAGGAGCCCTCATTTTTTATTTAAAATTTGGAATACCCTCCAGGTTGGCCTTGGTCAATTAGCTCAGGAACATCACATGCCATTTTTGAATTTTCACACATATGGAGTCGTACGTCAATCTAAATTCATTATGTGTGACATCCTTAAAAGTGGCGTAGAGGCATTGCAAATTCTTTTTTTTTTTTTTTTGGTTTGACGGTCAGGGTGTCTGGGCCAGCTTATGCGCACCTCGACTAAATCCCTCCTCTAGCGATCTTAAGGGCGCATTCCCCCACATCGGCCTGGTGCATTCAGGAATTAATTCCTAAAGTGCTCCCCAAAGGAATCGAACCTAACTTAATAGAATGAAAGGGCTCTCCTCTTACCAATTGAACTTACTCCCTTGCATATTCCAACCAGTAGAAATTTGACAGAAAAAGCATAACAAAAAAAAAAAGAAAAAAAAAAAGGAAGCAAAATCAAGTGATTCTCTGATGTTTAACACAATAGAAAATGGACATCCAAATCAAGATGAATGGTATCTCACTTGTATTGGAGTAGTCAATTAAGAAGCATTATCCAATCAAGAATATTTATTCATTTAAATATCAAAGAGGTGAACATAAAAAAATTTTTGGCCTTTTATTTCAGATCGATTAGGCCGGTAATATAGCACGGGGCAAGACTAGCTCCAAGCCATCATAGATGATTATTGTTCCACTTATAGCATATATATATATCATATTGAGTAGCATTAGTATCTAGAAAACATGGCCCCTCTTCTTGTATGTACAATCCACCAACAATATCTCTTGCACCTATCTTTATCCCTCATCTCAATGTAAATCTTGAAATAGTGGGTCACATTTGGCCATTGCATGCTGCAAAAAAATAGGGTAGATGACCTAAAAAGGTTAGGCCTAAAACTAAATTCGAATTAAGTACTGATTATGTGGGAGAACATGTGCACCAAAGTCATCGTTTTTGGATTTACAATGAACCGTAAGGTTTCACACCATCGCTCAATTCATTTTGAATCCTCACAAAGGAAGGTTGAATTCTAATTCTAGATTTGGTTTCATCAGATATGAGACATTAAGAGAATTGAGGTTTGTTACCAAAGGCATGAATGGGACTTTCTGTTTGTATTGCAAACTGTTTGTCAAGCTAGCTAATTTTGGTTGGAATTGTAGCAAGGAGAAGATGGGTAGGTTTGTCTGAGGTTTAGAACAATGGACAATCATGGTTGTGATTCCAATAGGGTATTTGATAATGTTGATGTTAATAAGCCCCTAGTGGAGAATGGTTCTAGGTGGAATGTTGATAATAGGACTTTCACTAAAGTTGTGACAGGGGGTAAATCCAAGCAAGGGAAAGCAGGGATAGGGGATGCTCAGTGTGGTGATGGTGTGACTTTGGAGGATGATATTATTTGTGCTGATTGGGTTGATGAAAAATGGCTTGATTGTTGTCTTGTAGGTGAAGTGGAACATATGGAGAGCTTTCTTCACCTTGAGGATCAGATGTTAAAAGAAGGATAGAAGGATTTTTATCTTAGTCCTCTTGGGTGCAAAAAGATCTTAATTGTCTTTAAAGATACAGCTTCTAAGAGGTGTTTTACTAGTAAATCTGACCGCTGGCTGCACAAATTCTTTGTTAATTAGGATGGAGAACTGGGTTCCTGGCTCTATTAATACTGATAGATTGGTTTGGGTGAGTATAGTTGGGGTCCCCCTTCATGCATGGAATGAAGGCAACTTTAGAAAGATTGGTCAGAGTGTGGGTGATGTTATTAAGATTGTGAGTTTGACTTATAATAGAGCTTCTTTAGATAGGGAGAGAATTTTGGTATCTATAGGCATGATGGATATTGTTAAATCCATCAAATTCAATGTTGATGGATCTTTTTTTGAAGTTTCGATCAGGGAGGAATCTGGCTTACAATTCACCTTTCTCGCTAGCCATACACTTAGGCAGCTCAACGAGGACAATTTCTTAAAGGATACTCCTATGCAATGCAATGGTGATGGTTCTGAAAATTTTTGGATGCTCAGTCTATAGAGGTTGCTGAGGTGGTTGAATGTCCAAAGGGCTCAGATGCTAGGAGTAGTGGTGAGGAGAACCAGATGGCTATAGAGGCAGGTAAGAATGTTGCTCTAGTTATGGACTCTTTATCAGCAAATGGGGTTAGTGATTCTTTAGTCTCTGTCGTCCCAGATAGCCCCACCAATCTATCTCTAGGCTCATTTACCTTTAGAGATATTAATTCCAAGTTAGGTGTCCATAAAGAGGATTTCTTTGATGATATGGTGGATGGTGAGGAATTGGAATTGGGGTACACCATGCCTGATTTTCATCTAAGAGAAAGAAAAGGAATGCGGTGGGTAGAGAAAAAAGGAAAAAAAACTACTAAAGCTAGGAAGGTCAAGATGAAAGCTTTAAAGGAAAAATTGAGTCGTTTTGAGGTTGTCCCTAAGGACTTAGTGGCTTTACATGGTAGTGGTCTCTCAGTGCCAGATAGTGGGATTGCTAACAGAAATAAGATTATCTTGGAAGAAGCTAAAAAAACCTTTGGAAGTAGCCAAGTTGTTAGGGATTAGATGTTTAATTGGGCAATGAAGATGAAGTTGTAAATAGACCTGTTGAATTAGATCCAAGGGATTGGGACCAATTCGAGAAGTATCAGGTGGAAGTTTAAGTGGGTTGTCCTTATTTCTGGAGGTTGTTTTTCTGGGTTCACTTTGCTAGAGGCTTGCTTGGGTGTGTTGCTAATGTATTGTTGGGTTTTACTCTGTTGGTTGCTAATTTAGTTGCCAGTTGTTGTGTTTGTTGCTTTCAATGGTTTGGGCTTTAGCTCCTTTAGTTTGGCTGAGTTGTTTGGCTTGGTTGGTGGTGTTTGGATGTGGGAGGTGATGCTTTTGCTGTGCTTTTTGGCTGTTAGGGTGGTGGGTCTTGGTGTTGTTGTCCTATTTTTATTTGGTGCTGCTGCTGTTTTACGGTTCTTCTCTAGGATTTTTTGGCTGGCTGGCTATCCTTGGTTTTTTAGTTTGCTTATGCTTGGTGTTTGGCTTGCGAGAGCTTGTTGGGGATGCTTCTTCTGTTATGGTTGGAGGTTTTGGCCTTGATTGGGTGGAGCTCTATTGCTGTCTCGCCTTTGAGTGTTTTTTGCTTGTCTTAGTAGTTTTTATCTTTGGGTGTTTCTTTTGAATGTTTGTATTGGGTGTGTGGGGTTGTGTTTGTGTGGGGTATGGGGGTTTTTTTTGGTGTATGGGCATTGTTTCCATCTTAATAAAATTAATTTTATTGGACAACATAAAAAAAAAAAACAAGTTTATTAAATAAAATCATGTTTGCAACATTTTTGTTGGTGGGAGAGTGTTGTTGGTTTAGGGCTTTCATCTCATTATAAGGGTTTGGTAGGTTTTTTTTTTGTTGTTGTTGTTGTTGTTGTTGTTGTTGTTGTTGTTGTACAATTACCAAGAATTAAAAGAGAAAAAAATTTGATAATAATTACTCAATCTATCCATCGCACAAAACAAGTCATTTTTTACGAAACGCGCATATTAGATTGTTCTAAAAGTTTTGTTATAATTAAAATGTCAATGACTCAATTTTAATAGATTTTCTAAAATATCGTTTCTCATGGTTAAATTATATAATCTATAAAGATAAAGTGATACTCTTCTCGATTGTAGGTTAAGTTAGTGAAATTTCGGTTTTACTAAGTTTACAATACCTAGAAGGGGGGTTAAATAGGTATTTTAATTTATCTTACCCAATTTTTATTTAATCAGTTCAAACCCTAAAACTTATCAATCAATCACACACAAATCAAACCATAAAGTAGTAAAAATATTACAAGAGAATTTTTACGTGGAAAACTCTTGTAGGGAAAACCTATAAGATCTTGTCTATATTAATTGAAGTGAATCTACTAAGAAAATAATGAGTACAAGACGCAACACTTATAGATCCCACGGACTTAAGCAATCGCTTTTACTCTCATGACCCGTTGATCAATCTCCGTGTTTTCATGGCTTCCACTACTACAAAAACGTTGATAGATGATTATATTTAACAGTCATCTTTTACCAAAACAGTCATCTTTGTTTTTAGAAAAAACAGTCATCTTTTCAGGCGTCATCTTTTATCATCAAATAAGATGACCATTTTTTACGGTCATCTTTTAGAGGAATAGATGACCGTTTTTTAAAAACAGTCATGTCTGACTCAAAGAAAGAAGATCCTTTATTCATTAACATGGTCATCTTTTTGTGTTATAAATGACTGTTAAGAATAGTCATGTATTCAACAAAACATGAGTGGTTTTATCTTAAAAACAGTCATATATTACTATATAAGATGACTGTTTTTCACGGTCATCTTATGTTGTTAAAAACAGTCATATATTACTATATAAGATGACTATTTTTCACAGTCATCTTATGTATTAAAAGATGACTATAAAAAATAGTCATCTTATCTATGGCTCTTTTCTTTCTTTCTTTTTTTGGTGAATATATACAAAAAATTTGTCATATACTATTTACTACCCTCCAAACTTGTTATTAAATCAGATAGCATCCAACCTCTTTCAAGTGATTCTCTAATCCACAAGCTCGCAAGCTTGATCTTCGTCGCAATGGCTCCAGTGAACTCTGGCTACACACACTCAAGGATATATGTGTTGAAAGTTATGGTTTGAATGATTCTCTAGAGCATATAAGTGAAAGCCCCAGGTTGAAGAGCTCTAGAGATAAGGAAGTAAGATATTCAATGAAAATCTAATAGGGAAAGGCTTGCTTAGCCCTCTCAATGATAATAGACTTTATTTATAAAGTCTAAGAGAACCCAAGTGAATGGGATTCAAAAATAAATTAAATAGAAAAGTTTTAAAGAGTTGAAAAACTGAATTTTATGAACCCCAATCAATCTGGGTCTAAGCCCGATCGATCTGGGGGTAGTAGAGGAGAAAACCACTTTTTGAAGGGGCACCGATCGATTAGGGTAAGAAGTAGCAAAATGGTATTTGTAAAATAACACCGATCAATCAACCCTCAACCCTGGTCGATCGGGTTGCCCTGTTTTGCTTTAAAAACCTTATAAATCAATTTAAAAATCACTAATCTATTGATAAAAAACTTGCAAATTATTTTGGATTATTTAAAACACTACGAATGGGGCAATTATGGACACTTACCTTTCCTATGAACGAGTGTAAGCCTCATTGCCTTGAAACTTCACTTGAATGTATCTTCAAAGACAAATACTCCACTTTTGACACGGAATATGCCAACACCTAAAAAAAATGGACTTTGCAGTTAGAATATCAAAACAAATTGATGGGTGTGAAGCATTAAAGCTATGTTTGGATAAAGAATTTTTGGGTGAAATTTGTTTTTGAGATGCAATTGTAAAATTTTTATAAGAAATTTTCACATAAACATTTTACAAATTCTATTTCAAATACAAATTCCACCTAAAAATTTCTTATCTAAACATAGCGTAAATGAACTTCATAACAAAAACTTGATTTTTTGAAGACGACAATTTTTAAGGACCAAAGGAAGTAAAAAACCTCCAATAAGAGAAAAAGGTAAATAAAAAATGAAATTTAAGTTCACATCATGGCACATGTGAGCGCCATGTCCTGAACCACGCTCGGGCTCGAGAGTACTACGCCACTAACCACGGATGATTAGGGCGAAAAAGGAGTCGCCACCCGATTTGGCTTCGGGAACCAATTGACCCTTTGGAAGGGTCCAACTTACCATAACTAGAGATCGTTCGGGTTCGGAGCTAGGGTACGCGGATGGGAAGGTGTTAGGCACGCATCTACGCCCGGCCGAGGCCGGCCCCCACATGTACTTATTGGCTTTAATTAAAAAGGACTTAATTAGGCTTAACCATATTCAATTAATTCAATGATTTAATTCAATCGATGGCACACAATGGCAAATAGGTATGAAATCAGGTAAAACGAGAGAAATAAATATATACACAGGAAGCAAAAGCATTTAACCGAGTCGAATCATACTTACACAGCCTGTAAAACAAGGATTAGTCTGCAAAACGTGGGTCATGCACTTACGTGCATATGAGATGCACATACGTGCATCTCGTACGTACGTACGTACGTGCCTACAAAAATCTCATCCTGCACTTACCATGTTGTGCCCGAACGGATCTATAACTCGAATATATGCAATGAAATGGCTACAATGCGATTTAGGAATAATAGGATGGCCTAAACCTAGATGATGGAATGATAGTGAATGCTAATGAAGATGCAATAAACAATATTCATACATGTAGTCCTAAATCATGTGAATCGAATACCAAGAATTAATGAAGAGATATGATTGCGGAATTCTACTTATCCTATATACCCGAACAATATATAGAATATGGAATATCATATGTAAGGGATGAATAGATGCTAAAACGAATCTGAATGCTAACCATTAAATGAAAGGGATGTGGAAGATGTTATGCACATTTCATACATTTAATAATCACGTTAAATCACAAGGAAATGGAATAAAGGATTGAAAATCGTTACCCTCAGGTACGGGCAACAGCAATTTCTCCACGAGCTCGCCTTCCGGACCTTTCGTAGTCACAACTATGAGTTTTCAGATCTTTCGGGTTGGAGGCTAGGTGCAAAAGTTGGGATCCTTTCTCTTGGTTGAAAGTGGGGTATATATAGGGAGGTATTAGGGTTTATTTCGGAGTTCATTAGGGTTTCTTACCCGCCACCAAGCAGCTGTTAGCGTAGGGGCTTCATAAGGAAAGGAACAATTTAGAGGGAAAAGCTGAAAATTTCAAAAATAAGGGGCATGATCGTACGTGCATGGAAGATGCACGTACGTGCATGAACCATGCTCGTACGATCATAGGGTATCAAAAAATTAGGTTGCATGATCGTACGTGCATGGAAGATGCACGTACGTGCATGAACCATGCTCATATGATCATAGGGTATCAAAAGGTATCAAAAAGTTGTGTTGTGCCTGCACGGGTCCTTCGGGCTCGCTTGTGATAGTTTATCTGTTGTTGCCCTTCATCATTGGGCTTAAAGGTGGTCCAAAATGTCAGGCGGTACAAAATTGGGTGTCAACAGTTGCCCCTTCTTTCGGTTTCATTCACAAAGTGATTGGAATCGGAAGACCAGAAGGCAAACCATTTTGAACTGACTGACTTTCCTGAACCAAAAGTGCACATGTAATAAATGCAAATGCATGCATGAGGGTCGGATTAGGCTTCACCTAACTTCCTACGTACTCTATGGAGATCAGAGCTATCGTAGTTCATGCAAGACAATGGGGCACTCAGTAAGTAATTTCTCGAAACTACTAACTGCGAAGAGTAACATAGCAATGAAGATGCCAAAGATATCTTTATTCCTTTCCCGGGGAATAAAAGCATGAGCCCTTTCCCTGTGGATCATAAACAAACATAGAAATTTTATCCCTGTCCCTGTGGATAAAAGCACGATCCCTGTCCCTGTGGATCATAAACAAGCATATAAATTTTATTCATGTCCCTGTGGATAAAAGCATGATCCCTTTCCCTGTGAATCATAAACAAACATAGAAATTTTATCCCTGTCCCTGTGGATAAAAGCACGATCCCTTTCCCTGTGGATCATAAACAAGTATAGAAATTTTATCCATGTCCCTGTGGATAAAAGCACGATCCCTTTCCCTGTGGATCATAAACAAACATAGAAATTTTATCCCTGTCCCTGTGGATAAAAGCACGATCCCTATCCCTGTGGATCATAAACAAGCATAGAAATTTTATCCATGTCCCTGTGCATAAAAGCACGATCCCTTTCCCTGTGGATCATAAACAAGCATAGAAATTTTATCCATGTCCCTGTGGATAAAAGCACGATCCTTTCCTTGTGGATCATAAACAAGCATAGAAATTTTATCCCTGTCCCTGTGGATAAAAAAGAAATGCAATTCCTTTCCCTGGGAATGCACAAGCAAACAAACCTCATCCCTTCCTTAGGGGATGCACAAAGATATGAAGTTACATGAATGCAGACCCTATTTCAAGGAATAACGACAAAAACAGACCCTAGTCTAAGGGATGGATAACAGAAGAATGACTTATAAAACAAAAGCCCTTAGATAAGAAGACTCCCAAGACACACTAAGGAGGAAATTGATTCATGAGACCAACATGGATAATCTTTGAAATATTCTTTTATTTTGGGACACATCCCTCGCAAGGTTCACCTTGCCTCTTGCTTGAAATCCTTCCTTTATCATTTTCTTCATTTTATTATTTTCTTCTTATATATATTTTTTTCTTTTTCATCTTTTCATTTTCCTCATGCCCTAACTTTTGCCTAGGTCGCCCTTTCGGGTTTTCAACCTAGCGGGCCTTCTTCTCCTTATTCTTCCCATAATCAACCCATCAGCACCTTCAAAGAATTATTCTTACCATCACATTGAACTGCTTGAGACCTTCTTCCATGGCATGGAAAACATTAATAAAATCCCAATCTTCCTTTTGAATTATCAATGGTTCAATCTTCCAACACATGAGTCTTTTGGCACATGCCCCTTGCATGAATAATAATGTGGCTGCACCTCTAAAGGTTGCCTACGTACCCAAGAAGGGATCAAGCCTTACGTAGTTCACTTGAACAACTTCAATCAATCAGAGAGGACTTTATCTGGACTGTAATGTAGGCTCAGGGTTCTAGGCTCAAGAAAGAAAAGATAATAAAGGCTCAAAATTTATTTCCATGGGTTCCTATCTATCAATGATTACCTCAACGATGTTTCTTCACTTCATTTCCCAGCTTGGTAATCAATTCGCTATTTTATTCTAGCACCATTTCTTTCTTTTTTCCTTTCTTTCTTTCTCTTTTTTTTTTTCTTTTCCTTTTCTTAATTTTCTTCAATCAATTTTTTTTTCCTTTCAATATATATACTACCCCTTCTTTTAGACAAACACCTCTTTAAAATTTCTTACTAGTGTAAGGGGTAATCCTTGACAAGGGTATCAGAAAATAAATTATTCAGGCTTAAAAGGGTTAGCAAGGGATTTTTCTTTTCTTTTGAAGGATAGCAGAAATGATGGCCTCTCTTCATTTTGATTTCCATTGTTCGCAATTCAAGCATTAGGGCAAGCATATTAACTCATGTGCTAAAAAGACAGACCACATCAAATTTAAAGAAAGCAAGTAATAAATTAATGCAAACCATTCACTGATAAGCAAAAGAAACAATCATACCAAAATAATTATCCCAAATAGTTGTTCCAAACTATAAAAATCCAACCAAAATGATCAATTATTCAAATAATATCTTAGAACTGTAGAAACTAAGCAACCATTTTCTTTCAAATCCACGACGCCCCATCCCCATTTGGAGGTGGCATGGCATGATAGTCTGGAAGTGGATTCATTGATATATTAGGCAATCCTGGTTTAGGAAGCTTCCCTGAATCAATCATGTCCTGAATGGTATGGCGAAGACGACCGCACTTATCAGTATGATGGCCGTGACTCTGGTGAAAATCACAGTATTCATTCTCATTGTAGTTAGGTGCTGATTTGTTGATAGGAGTAGGATCTAGTGGCTTCAACTTTCCTCTTTTCACCAAATTTCGAAGGGCTGTAGATAGGGACACACCAAGTGGAAAGAATTCCCTAGGTCCATTACGCGAATTAACAGCATTCACTTCATTCGGCTTACTACCATTACTTGCACTCGAGCTACCAAATCCATATGCACGCTTCTTCCCATCATTTTTGTCAATCAACCTACTATCCATGCCATCTTCAACTTGTATACCAGCATCATACAAATCCTCAAAAGTCTTCAATGGTATCGGCATCAATGGTCTTCCGAAAATCGGCAGAAGATTCTTCACAATCATGCGTACCTGATCCTTCTCAGTTGGATGATTAGGCATTTTAACGGCTTTAGCCCTCCACCTTGTCAAG
Organism: Liquidambar formosana; assembly: GCA_039720395.1. NCBI lineage: Eukaryota > Viridiplantae > Streptophyta > Magnoliopsida > Saxifragales > Altingiaceae > Liquidambar > Liquidambar formosana. The sequence continues at coordinate 17,128,863 of CM077822.1, forward strand.
AACTCAGAGAATGTCTCATTATTCTTCTGCTTAGTGGTCTCTAAATCTCGTAGAGTGACATCAAGTTGGACATTGTAGTTATGATGGTGCACAAACTCCATAGCCAGCTCTTTCCAGTCTTGGGTCTTCGCATTGTTCAAGGAAAGGTACCAGTTCATAGCATCGCCATTAAGAGTTCTAGGGAAACAATGCACAATTTGCTCTTCAGAAAGTCCGATAGGTTTCATTGCTAGAATGTACTGCTTCAAGTGATTGCGAGGATTACCAGTCCCATCAAACATATCCATCTTTGGCATTTTGAATTTTGGGGGTAATTGGATGTTTGGGAATGGGCATAACTCATCCATGTCTAGCATGTACTCTTCAACACCTTGGGATTTCCTCAAAATAGTCTTCATTTTTTCTACTTCATCAGAAATGTCTTGCACCTCTCTCTTTTTAGCTTTCTTCTCGGCTTCAGATTCCTTCTTAGCTTCAGCTTCCTTCTTCTTAGCCTCAGTTTCCTTCTTCTTAAGGTAGTCCTCATGGTCTTTTTCATCAAAAATAAAATCTTCATCCTCTTCCCTAGTTTCAACTATCTGTTTACCCTGGTTAACTTCAATCTTCTGGAGTCTTTTCAAGATAGGAGCCATTGATCTTTCCATCATCTTTGCCATCATTTCTTCCAGCTTCTTCACCAAATCTTGTTCAGCATCCATTTCAGTGGTTTGTGATGTTTCTGCTCTTTCTAACCTTCCAAATGAATTACGAACCCAAGCAATGATTGGTTACCCCTGCAAAGAATGTGTCTATCCTTATAAAAGCTATTTACTTTGATTATTCATAATGATTCCATATCAATTTCCATCCAAACATGCCCCTGGAATAAGATGGAGACAAACAAAGACTAAAGGGGTTGAACCAAAGGGAGAACTTAGACACACTTAGAATGAGATGAACAAATGACAATGACCTAATATGAAAGATGCAAATGGACCTAGACTCCTAAAATGACAACTAAAGACCTAGACAAGAGATATGATAACAACATACAAAACCAAAAAGGAAAAGATGTAAACTTAAAATGAATAGGCCTAATGCCCCTAAAATGGACCAACTTAAAAGACTACACATCAAAGGAGATACAAAGAACCTAAGACCCCTAATTAATAAGATGACTACAATTAATGAGATGCCCCTAGGAATATGAGATGAAGTCAAAGTATCACATTGGGTTTAACCAACCAAGGTCCATCCTTTTTGCACCTAGGCCCATTACAATATTTACACAATCTATCACTCTCATTTGGATCCAAGCCCATATTTTTTTTTTTTTTTTGGATTTTTTTTTATTTCTTTTTTTTTTTGGGCTTGGGTCTAATTACATGATCATACACCTCACCTCTCAATTGGGCCTAGACTTGAAAAGATAATAGACAATGATGGGCTTTGCTCCCTAACCTAAACATCATAGGCCTAAGTGCAAATGCAACATGACATGCATAATGACACACATTCAATCAAGGCTATGCAATGGTCTGTGGGGGACATTAATGTGGTTGGTCAATTAGGGTACTTCTCCTTCAAGGGTCACCCAGGCTAGGGTGCTCAAAGAGCAACCCGTTAACGTACTCACTAGCTTATTACAGGCTAGTGGCATAGGCCGTGGGTTGATGGTGCTGAATCGAGTTGCCCATTGGAACTAAATGGAACCCGGGTCTCTAATCAGACTGCCATCGAGGGATAATAAATGCCAAAATTGTGCGCGTGTGTGCAATTTTGGTTTTGCCCAATTAAGTTTCCTAATTAATTAAAGCCAATAAATACCTTGGAGTTTACCTCTCCGTCCCCAGCGGAGTCGCCATTGTGAGCGCCGTGTCCTGAACCACGCTCGGGCTCGAGAGTACTACGCCACTAACCACGGATGATTAGGGTGAAAAAGGAGTCGCCACCCGATTTGACTTCGGGAACCAATTGACCCTTTGGAAGGGTCCAACTTACCATAACCAGAGATCGTTCGGGTTCGGAGCTAGGATACACGGATGGGAAGGTGTTAGGCACCCATCTACGCCCGGCCGAGGCCGGCCCCCACATGTACTTATTGGCTTTAATTAAAAAGGACTTAATTAGGCTTAACCATATTCAATTAATTCAATGATTTAATTCAATCGATGGCACACAATGGAAAATAGGTATGAAATCAAGGTAAAACGAGAGAAATAAATATATACACAGGAAACAAAAGCATTTAACAGAGTCGAATCATACTTACACAGCCTGCAAAACAAGGATTAGTCTACAAAACGTGGGTCATGCACGTACGTGCCTACAAAAATCTCATCCTGCACTTACCATGTTGTGCCCGAACGGATCTATAACTCGAATATATGCAATGACATGGCTACAATGCGATTTAGGGATAATAGGATAGCCTAAACCTAGATGATGGAATGATAGTGAATGCTAATGAAGATGCAATAAACAATATTCATACATGTAGTCCTAAATCATGTGAATCGAATACCAAGAATTAATGAAGAGATATGATTGCGGAATTCTACCTATCCTATATACCCGAACAATATATAGAATATGGAATATCATATGTAAGGGATGAATAGATGCTAAAACGAATCTGAATGCTAACCATTAAATGAAAGGGATGTGGAAGATGTTATGCACATTTCATACATTTAATAATCACGTTAAATCACAAGGAAATGGAATAAAGGATTGAAAATCGTTACCCTCAGGTACGGGCAACAGCAATTTCTCCACGAGCTTGCCTTTCGGACCTCTCGTAGTCACAACTATGAGTTTTCAGATCTTTCAGGTTGGAGGCTAGGTGCAAAAGTTGGGATCCTTTCTCTTGGTTGAAAGTGGGGTATATATAGGGAGGTATTAGGGTTTATTTCGGAGTTCATTAGGGTTTCTTAGCTGCCACCAAGCAGCTGTTAGCATAGGGGCTTCATAAGGAAAGGAACGATTTGGAGGAAAAAGCTGAAAATTTCAAAAATAAGGGGCATGATCGTACGTGCATGGAAGATGCACGTACGTGCATGAACCATGCTCGTACGATCATAGGGTATCAAAAAATCAGGTTGCATGATCGTACGTGCATAGAAGATGCACGTACGTGCATGAACCATGCTCATATGATCATGGGGTATCAAAAAGTATCAAAAAGTTGTGTTGTGCCTGCACGGGTCCTTCGGGCTTGCTTGTGGTAGTTTATCTGTTGTTGCCCTTCATCATTGGGCTTAAAGGTGGTCCAAAATGTCAGGCGGTACAAAATTGGGTGTCAACAGCACAGTCTAAGTAAGTGCCATGTTGATATTTTTATAGAATCAGGCAACCCTTGATTCCCTTGGCATCTCTACCCTAGCTCCCTTGATGAAGATATCACCGGCCATACACTTAAATAAACGAATGAATGGAAAAGGTTACTACTTGAATGCGATTTTTTTTTTCTCCTTTGGCAGTAGGGTTATCAGTCGACTAATCCCAATAACATGGTTATTTCATTGTCTTCCACTTCTAAATTTTTTAACAATATAATGAAAGATTGGCAATGGTGGTACCTTCATATATAGATGAGTTACCAAGGAACGGCCTTTCAGGTTTTTGGTACCCTTAGCGAACTCCTAAAGTGGGATCTTTGGAAATGATTTGAGGCCCTCAATAAATTAGGTATTAAAAAATTATATTAGGGACTGGTTATTGTAAATTTGTAGCCCCTTAATTTTACTTGCACACGGTACTAATTTTAATTTTTCAAGGTTTAAAAAAAATATAAAAAGTATTTATTAAAATTGGCTGCTATGTTCATTAGGAAAAAATCATTTTGAATAACTATAAAAAAAAATGTTTTTCCAAAATCTTTCGTTTAAGTAGAATTTTTGACAAAAAATGAAATAGAGATAGTAAATTTCCAAAAAAGTTTCCTTAAATGACAAATTTTAGAGAAACTTTCTTTTACAAATTTATTTAAAATAATGTTTTCTATTGGACAATGCATCTAATTTTTCATAAAAACCTTATGTACTGTTCGTAAAACCTTAATAAAATAAAAATTTGTGGGGTGTGCAAATAAAATTAAGGGGTGGCAATAACGGCCCCAACGTTTTATTTTTTTGGGCCTACTAAAAACGTTAAATTGAATTGGAGGCCTCATTTTTTTAATTAAAAATTTGGGTCCCTCTACGGTCTCATACCTTGAATACCCTCAAGGTCGGCCTTGGTCAGTTAGCTCAGGAAAATCCCATGCCTTTTTTGAATTTTCACACATATGGAGTCGTCTAAATTCATCAAGCATGACGTCCTTAAAAGTGGCATAGAGACATTTCATATTCCAACTGGTAGAAATTTGACTGAAAAATCGTAAAAAATGCAAAGTCCAATGATTCTTTGATGTTAGGCCTGGTTCTGAAGTAAGGTCACTCAGGTAGCTGCCTAAAACCCCAAAATTTTAACAAAAAACTAAGGGCCCCAACTTAGTTGGTACCCTTGTAGTAGGTCCAAAAAAATATACTTTTTTTTTAATAACTTGATGGGCAAAGGCTCCAATCCAAGTATGGTCTCCCCCCCCCCCCCCCCCCCCCCCCGCCCCCCCAAAAAAAAGAATTCTTTAACCCAAATTTCGATTAGATCTATTATGTAGATTTGCCTCCAACCTCCAACTTCCAACTTCCTCCCCTCTCCCTCTTTTAGTGCTCTCAAACATCCAAACCATTCTCTCTTTAATATCTTTACTCTTTCTTTCATATATATATATATATACCTGACTACCTGTGATCTATATAACCAAATTTTAGTAATCATATATGTAGGCCAATTTTGTGTAAAATGTTGAATATAAATTTTATTGTGCGTGTAAATATGTATAGAGGACCTATTTTACTAGTTTCTGTAAGGCCCCAAAAAACTCAGAATTGGTCTTGTTTGATGTTTAACACGGTAGAATGGACATCCAAATCAAGATGAATGGTATCGATCTCACTAGTATTGGACGAGTAGTCAATTAAGAAGCATTATCCAATCAAGGATATTTATTCATTTAAATATCAAAGAGGTGAACATAAAATCTTTTTTGGCCTTTTAGTTCAGATCGACTAGGCCAGTAATATAACACAGGGCAAGACTTCATCATAGATGGTTATTGTTCCATTTATAGCATATATCATATCGAAGGGTTTTAAGATCTAGAAAACATGGCCCCGCTTCTAGTACAATCCACAAACAATAGCTCTTGCACCTATCTGCATCCCTCTTCTCAATGTAAATATCGAAATAGTGGGTCACATTTGGCCATTGCATACTGCAAAAAAATTGGGTATTCCTCCAAAAAAAGTTGGGCCTGAAACTAAATTCGAAGTACTGATCATTTGGGAGAACATGCGCACCAAGGTCATCGTCTTTGGATTTACAATGTACTGTAAGGTTCATGCCATCGCCCAATTCATTTGTTATCCTCACATGGGTTTTGCCAAAAAGTTTTGCACTGCACTGCGTCACAAGCAACAAAAACAGTAGTACAACAATTTTATTGAATGAAATCATGTTTGCAAACTTTTTCTTGGTGGGAGAATGTCGTTGGTTTTGGGCTTTCATCTCAATTTATAAGGGTTTGATAAGTTTTTTTTTGTACAATTACCAAGAATTAAAAGGGAAAAAAATTGATAATAATTACTCTATACGTCCCACAAAATAGGTCATTTTTGCCAAAATGCACAGCTTAAAAAAAGTCATCAATGCAATGATTTGTCACCCATTAAACCTCTTCTTTTCAAAATTACCAGTCTTCTATTTGGGATTTTGTTTTGTCTTGAAAGTAATTTTTGAAATAATAGAAAATGTATAGGAAAGTTAAAATTTTTATGATTTTCAAACCAAAAACCAAAATTTATTATTTGACTTTTCAAAATGGAAGAACATTTTGAGACAACAAAAGTAACAAAAATGGACTATCAGTATAACCATTTATGTTATATCAATAGATACCTCTTGCTCGTTTGAGAAGAAAAATTAACAAGCAGAAAAAGTATAAAGCTATTAAAAGTGGAAGAATTATTGCGAAAGTTGTTATGCATCAATGCATGGCTGCTTTCATGCCAATTAATGAACCTTCTATAAAAAAATTGCTCAAGCAAAGTGTTGATTAACGTTATAAACCATTTTTACTGTAAAAATAAATGCCCTTTTCGTTATTGTGAAAAAAGGAACGACTTAACCTATTTAAAGCAGAAGGATTTTGGCCAAAGTTGTATTGGCTGATTTATATTGTAGTGCTGATATGTGAATTTGAGTTTCTATAATATGTTTTCCGAGTCATAACTCGCACTCGTCATGATTTACTAGAAAACATCATTTGGACTAAGTTTGCAAAAGAAAGATTTCTCAAAATCTTTTATTTAAGTAGATTTTTTGGCCAAAAATGAAACAGAGATGTTAAATGGCCAAAAAGTTTACTTAAATGACAAATTTTGGAGAAAATTTTTTTACAAAGTTCTTGCAAATGATGTTTTCTATTAGACAATAAATCCAAATTTTGTAAAAACCTTCTATATTTTTTTGTATAACCTTAATAAAGTAAAATTTAATTTTTGGCCGGCACACAATAAAGTTAAGGAGTGGCAATAACTGCCCCCCAATGTACTAATTTTTTGGGCCTGCGACAAGCATTAGAATTGATTTGGAGCCATAATTTTTTATTAAAATTTTGTGGCCCTCTGTGGTTGCGTACCTTGAATACCCAAGGACCGTCCGTGTCGACCAGATAGCCAATTAGGAACATCTCATGGAATTTTTTAATTTTCACGCACATGCACGCGTCCAAATTCATCAAGCGTGACATCCTTGAAAGTGGCGTTGAGACATTTTACATTCCAATCACTAGAAAATAGAAATTTGACAGATTGAGCTTAAAAAATGTAAAAGTCAAGTAAAAAGCATAGTCCAATCAAGAATATTTATGAAAGATCGAGGTGAACATAAAAACTTTTTTGGCCTTTTATTTCAGATAGACTAGGCCAGCAATAAAGCACAGGGCAACACTCCATCATGGATGGTTATTGTTCCACTTATAGCATATATTATATCGATGAGTATAAATATTTAGGAAACACGGCCCCTCTTCCAGTACAATCCACCAACAATACCTCCTGTACCTTGCGAAATCCCTCTTCTTAATGTAAATATCGAAATAGTGGGTCACATTTGGCCATTGCATGCTGCAAAAAAAACGGGTATTCGCCAAAAAAAGGTTGGGCCTGAAACTAAATTCAAAGAACTGATCATTTGGGAGGACATGCACACCGAGGTCATCGTCTTTCGATTTACAATGAAGTGTGAGGTTCACGCCATCGCCCAATTCATTTTTGATCCTTACATGGGTTTTGTCAGACAATCCTGCACACTGTTTGTAACAAAAACATTAGTACAAGATGCTTATTGAATAAATCATGTTTGTAACCTTTTTTCTTGGTGGGAGAAAACGTTGTTGGTTTAGGGCTTTTATCTCACTTTATAAGGGCTCTGATAAGCTCTTTCTACAGTTTCCATGAATTAAAAAGGGAAAAAAAATGATAATTTTGTTTCCTCAAAAAACATTTTTTGCTAGCATTTTGAGGTCGAAATGGAGTGTAGGGCGTGCTAGCCTTTCTTAAGCAATTTGTGCGAATAATTCGAATGCCTCATCGAAGAGGACTTTACATTCGCCGTGTGATTTGAGGATTTCAACCTTTTGATCATTCAACGAGTAATGTGGATTGATTCCACTATTCACCATGGATGGTAAAATTGAATGGGATCAATTTCGATTGCAACGATTTGAATATGTGATCAACAAGCGTTTCAAATGTGTCTTTTGAATTGCAAAGGGGTGCACACGCATTTAACTAGGAAGGAGCACATGTTCCTGAATTTTTGAATTAGACTGTCTTAAGGGCCAACTACTCCTAAGATAAAGACTGGAGTCTTGAGACCGGAGTCTGAAATTGATAATTTGATTCATTGGGGGGGTTTACAATAAGGTTTCAAGGCCTATTTATAGAATTACAAGAAAACTACTCATAACTACATAAAACCACTAATAACTCCCACTAACTGGCAAGTACTAATTCCTTCATTCTAATTACTTCACATGTCTTCGTGTAACCTCTAAAGATGAACTTATGCTACATGTGCTGCATTTTCTTTATAATTGTCAGGTGTCCTACAAAATTCAACACATGATAATAATAATAAAATTTGATAGTTTTAGGATGCAAACAAATAGTTATAACCAATTTATGTTATATCAATAAATGCACTCTTCTTCATTGGAAAAAAAGAAGTATAAACCTATTAAAAGCAGAAAAAATTTTGCGAAAGTTGTTAGCCATGGCTGCTTTCATGTCATTAATTTAATGAACATTTAAAGCAGAAGCATTTTGCCGGTCGATTTCCATTTATGGTGCAACAATAGATGCCCTTTAATTTATTGGATAAAGAACAACTCAAACCTATTTAAAGCTGAAGGATTTTCGCCAAAAGTTGTTAAATAAAATAGGAAATGAAATAGGAAGTTGTTGCTTTTTTATGTTTTCTTTTTCCTTTTTTATTTTCATGAAAAACGAATAAATAAGCCCATTTAAAGCGGAAGGATTTTTGCGAGTTTTGTTGACTGATTATCATGCCAATTAATGCAACTTTTATAAAATATATAGTTGACCTCCTTCTGTTTGTTTTTTTCTTTTTATTATTTCTTTTCCATTTTTATTTATTGGGAAAGGAATTATTAAGCTTATTTAAAGCAAATGGCTATTTGCGAAAAATGTTGTATTATTGCCCTAGCAAAAAGACTTCCAAAAATGCTATTGGTTGATTCCACATTTCCACGTACCCATCTCTAAGTCTAAGTGATTCTTTGATGTTTAAACCAAAGACTAAGTCAATTGCCTTTGAATCTAATGGCATATCCCATCCCAATAGGATTGTGAGGTTTGCGGAGATGTTAGTTCGGACTCTGTTTGGTTGCGTATGTGGGTGTAGGTATTTATTGGTTTGTTATGTTCCACGAATGCCAACCTTGCTCTTTCATTAGATATGGTATTCTAGCATGCTATTGATGTTTAAAATTAAACAAGATTCTCCTTGAGTTTATTCTCTACGATTTCCTCGGCATTCAATCTTTATGCCCATATTTATCTCCATCCACATCCGTTTGGAAAATTAACATTTAACAAGATTCTTTATGTGAATCTTTCTCATGATTTTTATAAAAATCATAGGGATTCCTATGTTTATCTCCTTCAAGATCCGATTGACAAAAAAACTTATATTGCTTTCCATTAATATTAACCCAATAGTATATTAATCAAATCCGTAGATTTGTACATTGATATAAATACCCAAAATAGTTACAACAAGCTTTGTGGTGATTTAACATTCCTTAAAATAGTCACAAGGTCATGCACTCGTTGGAACCCCAAATGAGCCCCATGTAATTAATTACGAAATTGTATTAAACAGTTACAATTACGAAGGAACTATTACCAATTTAACATGTAACATTTCATAAAGTTCATGTAGCTATTTTTGTGCCAGAAAAATTCTCATTCATGTAATTGTTATCAAAACAGAAAACAATTACATGTAACTATAACAATTACATGTAATTGTTACCAAAATAGTAGCATCATTTTTCATTTATGTAACTGGTTTTTAACGCAAAGAATATCTTCATGTAACTGCTCATAATTTTTGGAGATATTATAACCCAAATTAATTGCCTCCTTAATTTATACTCACAATTTTTGGAAAATTTTGGAGATATTATAACCTAATTAATTGTCTCGTTAATTTATGCTCACTATTTTTGGAGATATTATAACCAAGATTCTCTCCTTAACTAATGAAATATTAATGAGCCAAAGACTGTTTAGGTAGTATACATGTTTCTTTGTGAGTACTACGAGGGCATTTTCGTTACACGGATATTTGATAGACTTCATGCCGTATAAGTTTTTTTTTTAGACTTTTGACTATACAAGTCCCATTTTAGGGACTTGTGGTCAAATCCTCCTTTATTATTTAGGTTTGCTAAATGTCCAATAAAATTCATACCCGTCAAGTTTCGACAAATGTAACTAGTTAATGATGTATTGCTTTTTTGTAGACTTATTTTATGTAAAGTCAAATAACTAACCCATATGTTTGTGTATTTCCAGAAAAATTTGCAATGTAACTATTCCGAATAATGTATGAAATTTCATAACTCACATCAACAATGTCAAAATCCCTAAATCGGAATTCAAATAAATCAAAACAAACTCCTATGTTTAGTTATATGAATAGTTACATGCCTACACTTCATCTTCTTCATTCATTTGTTCATCATGTAACTGTTCCTCGTTATAACAATTACAATAACTACAATCACAGACATCTCTAGTTACATGTAACTGAGACTTAAGTAACTAGTTACCCATTCAATTTCTTTAACAAAAAATAATAATAATAAAAAAACAACCTAAATTTAGTTACATGTTCAAAAAGTTACACGATGAAACAGATGGTCTACTACCAAAGGGATGCTCGTATGATTGTGAATGACAAGGGGAGAAAAAGTATGAGTAGTAATTGAGGAAATTGAGGGAGGTAAGAAAGGACTTGACAAAGATGGACAGAGAGAGAGTTTTGGGAAGTATGGGAAAATAAAGGAGAAGAGTTATGAATGGGCAAAATAATGGAGGGGAGTTATGGGAAATAATTGAGGGAAGTTAAGAAAGAAGGAGTGAGCATATCACAGTAGGGAAAGTAGGGGACATTGGGAGTGGAAGGAAAGAATTTGAGTGGTGGAGAATTTGTAGGGATTTGACCTAAATTCAAGGAGAATTTCTAGGTGAGTTATTCCTATTTCTGATCTTTATGCGATTTGTATCTTCATAGCAGGGGCATTTTTGTCTTCCCAACTTATAGTGTACTAGAAGATAAATGTGTTTTTAAAGAGAGACTTTACACAACATAAGCATTACTTTTTGAACTTGAGCCCAAATGCCCCCCCCCCCCCCCCAAAAAAAAGTACATCCAATGCCATTTTTTAATTTTCACGCACATGGAGTCGTCTAAATTCATCAAGCGTGGCATCCTTAAAAGTGGCGTGGAGGCAGAAAGAGCGTAAAAATGTAAAGTCGGGTGATTCTTCGATGTTCAATATACACTATAGAATAGACATCAAAATCAAGATCAATGGTATGTCATTTGTATTTGTATTGAAGTAGTCAATAAAAAGGCATTATCCAATCAAGATATTTATTCATTCAAATACCAAAGAGGTGGATATAAAAAACTTTTCTGGCCTTTTATTTCAGATCGACTAGGCCAGTAATAAAGTACAGGGCAACACTCCATCATGGATGCTTATTGTTCCACTTATAGCATATATTATATCGATGAGTATAAATATTTAGGAAACATGGCCCCTCTTCCAGTACAATCCACCAACAATTCCTCTTGCACCTTGGGAAATCCCTCTTCTGAATGTAAATATCGAAATAGTGGGTCACATTTGGCCATTGCATGCTACAAAAAAAACGGGTATTTGGCCAAAAAAAGTTGGGCCGGAAACTAAATTCGAAGAATCGATCCTTTGGGAGCACATGCACACCGAGGTCGTCGTCTTTGGATTTACAATGAACTGTAAGGTTCGCGCCATCGCCCAATTCATTTTTGATCCTTACATGGGTTTTGTCAAACAATCCAGCACACTGTGTAACAAGCAACAAAAACATTAGTACAATATGCTTATTGAATAAAATCATGTTTGTAACCTTTTTTCTTGGTGGGAGAAAATGTTGTTGGATTAGGGCTCTTATCTCACTTTATAAGGTCTGATAAGCTTTTTCTACAATTACCAAGGATTAAAAACGAAAAAAAAAATTGATAATAGTTAGCCATGGCTGCTTTCATGTCATTTAATGAACCTATTTAAAGCAGAAGGATTTTCACCAAAAGTTTTTAAATAAAATAGGAAATTAAATAGGAAGTTATTGCTATTTTATCTTTTCCTTTTCCTTTTTTATTTATTTGGAAAACGAAATAAATAAGCCTATTTAAAGCGGATGGATTTTTACAATTGTTGTTGTTGGCTGGTTAATGTTTATCATGCCAATTAATGTAACTTTTATAAAATAGTTGACCTCCATCTGTTTGTTTTTTTCTTTTTATTATTTTTTTTTTCCAAAAGGAATTATTAAACTTATTTAAAGCAAATGGATGTTTGCTTGGCTGATTAACATGGAAATTAATGTGCCATGCATTAATGCTTGAAAATGATGAAAATGTATTGTAAATAGTGAAAGTTACTTGGAAATAAGTAAAAATATTTGAAAAATTATGAAAACACATTTTTTCATATTGGGTTATTAATTGTATCTTAACATGTGCCTTAGAGCACATCTTAAGAAAACCCTAAAATATTGCACGAGCAAATAGTTACCACGAACATATCCGACCAGAAAATAATTTCTGAATTTAAGTTAGTACAATTCTCTTTGCCTAGCCAAAACGTTTGTCCATTTTGGAGCAAGACTTCCAAAAATGCTATTGGTTGATTCCACATTTCCACATGCCATCTTTAAAAGTGAAAAAAAATGCTAAGTCTAAGCGATTCTTTTATGCTTGACACCAAAGAATAGGATAATTGTCTTTGGGTCTAATGACATGTCCCATCTCAACAGGAGTGTGGGGTTTGCGGAAATTTTAATTTCGACTTTGCATGAGTTTGTGTGTAGGTGTATGTTCTCTCCTATTATTTGACCCAAAAAAAAAAAAAATCATGTTCTATTAGCTCGATTTAATTATAAGAAAAAGAGAATATAAAATGAAAGCAAAGAAGAAAGAAAACAACTGATTAAGTTAACTTATAATTTAGTCATAATCCAATTCATAAATAAAATTAATGAAATGGTCTATAAAAAATGAAACTATAACCTTAAGGCTTTAAACCAATAGTTAGGCAAGCTGTAATTAACCCACCAAAGAAAAGACATCCAAATCAGGATAGAATGGTGTCTCATGCACTTATATTGAAGCATATAGTCAAAGAGGCATTATCCATTCAAGGATGTTCATTTATTCAAATATTCAAGAGGTGTACATAAAAACCATCTTGGGCGCCTTCTATTTCAGATCAACCAGGCAGTAATATGTATAGCAGAGGGCTGCAGGACTCCACCATGGAGGGTGAGTTTTCCACTTATAGCATAAATCATATCTTCTTGTCAAGAAATCCAGTAAACATGGCCCCTCTGGTAGTACATTCCACCAACATTTCTTCGCACACCTCCGCAGATCCCTCTACTCAATGTAAACATCAAAATAGTGGGTCATATTGTAAAACTAGGCCTAACTCATAACAAAAGACCGATGGATGAGGTTTAGACCAAGCTTATAAGGATAGGATCAAAGCACAGGCGATGTGGGACAATCCAATACACCCCCCCACGCGTGGCAGAAGGAGAGCCCAACTAACACGCAGGAATGGTGGACCACATAAGCTGGGCTGGACCAGGCTCTGATACCATGCAAGGGCAGTCCTGAGTTTTTTGGGGCCCTAAGCGAACTCCTAAAATGGGACCCTTAATATATATATTCATACGCACAACAAAATTTATACCCAACAATTTTCTTTCCCTAATACACACAAAATTTTCTTAAATATATGAGTACTAAAATTTGCTTATATAAATTAAGATAAAAAATAAATCTTTATAAAAACTATAAATAAATAAAATTTGACCTTCTTCCTTTATAATTTATAAAAAAATCACATATACAAGAAGAAGGAAAAAAAAACAACAAAATTTAAAGCTATAATACCAAAAAGAAATGAACCAATTATAGCAAAGTATCACTTAAATATTAATCTTCTCGCATTTTTAGCTGCAAAATCACTTATTAAGTTAACATAATCAAGGTTTTTTACCAAATCATGTTCAATGAATGATATAGCTAATCTAGTCAATCTTTCCTGTGACATAGTAGAACGAAGGTAAGATTTGATCAACTTCAACTTTGAAAAACTTATTTTTGCAAATGTAACTGTAACTAGTATGATCAACAATATTCTATAAGCATTCCAAGCATTTGGGAAATAACTGTCCATTTCTTTCAAATAATTCAGTACTTCAATTGGTCCTTTTAGATCTGTTGGTAAAACTTCTTTTAAGACTTTTAATTCTAAAAATAAATCTCCCCCAATAATATCAAAGTGCCCCTTATGTTTGTGTATATATATATATATATATATATATATAAATAAATAGAGAGAGAGAGAGAGAGGAAAGAAAAAGTATAGAAATTAATTAATTAAAGAGAGAACGGTTTGGACATGTGGTGTACCTGACTTCTTCTTAGTCTGAGAGGTAATCAAATACTTTTAATCTTCTAAATAGAATTTTGATATTATCTAATTAGGATGGAGGTAGTGAGAGGTTGAGAGCACTAAGAGAGGAAGAGAGGAGGAGGTTGGAGTTTGGAAGCTCAAGGCAAATTGACAGAGGCGTTAGATCTGATCAGATTTAGGATTAATTTTTTTTTTAATTTTTATTTATTTATTTATTTATTTATGGTTTTAGGCTTGAGTTGAGTAGATTATTTGGCCATTTGGGTTATTGTATATGGACTTGGGTTAGAAACTTTGGAATTATTTGGGGTCTAAAAACTTGGATTAGGGCCTTTCTCATCTAGTTATTATTATTATTATTATTATTATTATTTTGACTTATTATGAAGGTAACAACTAAGGCCCTGTTTGGGAAAACTGTAACTTTTGCTTTTAGGAAAAAGCGGAAGAGAATCAGAAGTTATGAGTAACAGAAGAGAATCAGTCTCTTTTTGGAAACTGTATTCAAAAGTGCTGTTAGAGCTGAAAGTGATTTTTTGTCTGCTTGGGATGAACATTTGATGTTGTTGTTATAACCCTAAATTGATTGAACTATTCCTTATAATATATGAATTTTTTTTTTTTTTTTTTTTTGTTCTATTTGGTATTAGTAGCGATTATTTTATTTTATTTTTTATAAATATTAATGATTGGAGATATCGTAGGTGATACTTTTATCAAAATTTGAGCCCTAATAGCTTAGGTAAGGCGTCTCATAACCACACAAACAACAAGAGCGACAAGGCATTACAACGATAACCTTTGGAAAACACACACAAGACTTGACCTCTCGATCAACCCCACAAAGGTATATTATTTGGGATTTTTCTTATGTTTTTTTTTTTTTTTAAATATTTTTTCCTTACTTAAAACAAAGAAAAAAGAGAGAGCTTGAATTGATATATATATATATATATATATTTTTTTTTTTTAAATTATTATAAATCCAAATTTTATGGAATCAATTCTTGAAAAAATTCCAACAAATATAAATCAATGAATGTATGAAGAGAGGGAAAAAAAAAAAAAAAAAAGATTTGAAGTTTAGATTAGGATCCTACAAGTCCAAGTTGGTTGAAGTTACCAAGACATTAATGCCGGCAGAAAAGAGGAGTACAGGAGAGGAGAAGACTTGGGTCTAAGGTGGAAAAAATTGTTTCCATACTCAAGCATTAACGGTAGTTTTAGAAATGTGGAAAGTTATTAAAATCCTCAGCAAAAGCTAACACCAACTTTTGATTAAAAGCTGAGGGCAGTCTGCTTATTATAGAATCATTTTTTGAGCTTAAAAGTGATTATGATTTAAACTACCAAACAGAACTAAAAGTGATTTTAAGCTTCAAAAGTGATTTTAGACCATCTAAAAACTTAGCCAAACAGGGCCTAAGTTGGGGTCCTTATTTTTTGTCAAAATTTTGGGGCCTTAGGCGGCTGCCTGAGTAGTCTGACCTCAGGGTCGACCTTAATACCATGTAAAACTGAGCCTAACTCATAACAAAAGACCAATATAATGGGATGAGGTTTACACTAGGCTTATAAGGAGCAAACAGGATCAAGGCACAGGCGATGTGGGACAATCTAACACATACTTTGCCATTGCAAGCTGCAAGAAGATTGGGTATTTGGCCAAAAAAGGTTGGGTTTGAAACGAAATTCGAAGTATTGTTCGTATGAGAGCACATGCACGCCGAGGTTATCATCTTTGGATTTTCAATGAACTGTAAGGCTCACGCCAATGCCCAACTCATTTTTGATCCTTACATGAGTTCTTTCTACAAAAGCTGCACATCGTGTGACGAGCAACAAAAACATCACTACAACATGTTTATTGAATAAAATCATGTTTGTAACCTTTTCTTGGTGGATTGTTGGTTTAAGGCTAGCTTATAGGGTTCTGAGAAGCTTTGTTTTTTTATAGGGAGGCTTTTAAAGGTGCAGAACTTTTGCTTATGTACCACACTTAACTTCCATCTCATCCTTAGCAAAATAAAAATAAAAATAAAAACTTTTTAAAGCAGAAGGATAATTGTACTTTATAATCCGATCCATTTATGGTGCAACAATAAATGCGTGACTGATTTCATGCCAATTAATGCAGCTTGTATGGAAAATTTCCCCCGCAAAGAGTTGGTTAAAGTTTTGAACCATTTACTGTAATAATAAATACCCTCTTATTTGTTTGTCGAAAAAAAGAACAACCCGCCAAACGTATTTAAAGCAGACGGATCTTTGCCAATTTTGTTTTGGCCGATTTCCATGCCAATTGATGTGCACCCTGTATAAAATTTGCTCTAGCAAACAATTACGCGTAGTCAAGACCACTTGTGGTGGTCAATGGCCTTGGGTCTAGTGAGTAATGACAAATCTGATCCCAATAAGGATATGGGATTTATAAAGGTTTTGGTTTCGATTCTACATGAATGCATGCATGGGTGTCTATTCTCCTATTGTTTGGCCAAAAATAAAAAAAATAAATAAATATCTATCTATCTATATATATATATATATATATATAAAATAGATATCAAGATATGCAAATCAAGCTATCAAACAAAAGAAGGAAAAAAAAAAAAAATTATGGTAACATGGGTCTTTCATTTGTTTTGAAGTAGTTAAGAGACTTCACAAAATCAAGCATATTATTCATTCAAACATCACACCGTGCGATCGGTGTTAGAACATTGGGGATTCATCTAGGTTCCTTCTTTGAGTGATGGGGATTTTGAGGCTTGAGTAAGAGGAGAGAAGAGAGAGGTGAAGTGGTTATAAATGTTATTATGTGTAATAAACAAATTGTGAGGAGTGAAGGAGGTCATGGGAGGTAGCACAAATAGAGATGGCAATGGGGCAGGTTTGGGACTAGACACCCTTATCCTGAACCTATCCTGCTAAAGATAATATCTTCTCAAACCGGTCCCAACCCCATGCCGGGATCGGACGGGCCGAATTGACAAAAATATATATAACGGGCGGGGCGGGTCTTGTCAGGTCATTTACATTGATAGAAAACAAATTCTATTTAAAAATGAGAAGAAAAAATCAATCCTAAATCACACATTTCACTCGTAGATTTTTTTCCTCTTTATGGTATTGGTGAAGTAAATACTAAAAGAATTTAAACATAAACATAAACTCATGAAAAAAGTAACTAATGGAAAATGTAGAATTCAAGAAAATATGAAAGGTATTAAAAAAGATCAATATTTATTTATACATATTCAGGTGGGGCAAGGCGATCTTAAACCATTCCCCATCCCAAATTCGATACAGGTTTTTACTTTCTCCCAAAATCCACTTGCCTCTAATCTATTTACTTGTTCCCTAAGCCTATCCCAAAAAAGGGTGGGATATAGCAGGATATTCGCTTTGTCAGGTTCATTGCCATCCCTAAGCGTAAATAGCGCTACGACTTAAAACAACGAAGGTTATAGAGGATGTGTGTTCTCGTAGATTTTTGAAAAAAAAGAAAGAAAAAACAACTACTCAAGAGGCTTTGCACGAAAGCATATTATATTATTCATATCAAAGAGGCCAGGTGTGCATAACAAATATTATTTTTGCCTTTCATTTATTCCACACATCACAAAGATCATATTTTGAAGATCCCTTGAACCGCAAACATGGTCCCCTTGGCTTTACAAGCCACCAGCAATGGTCTTCACATCGAATAGCATCCCTGTTCTCAATGTAAATATCGTAATAGTGGGTTACTGTTTCACCTTTCCATCGAAAGCTGCAAAAATATTGGGTAGTCTTCCACAAGTTGTTCCGAAAATGAAATTCAAAATAACCTTGAGAATGGAGCAACTGCACACCGAGGTCATCGTCTTTGGATTTACAATGCAAAGTAAGCTCCACGCCCTTGCCCAAGCCATTTGTGATCCTTACATACGTTTTATACCAAGGAAAGATTCCTGCTTCACACAAAGTGATTAACAACAAAAGCATTAGTAGACCATGTATTTTGAAAATTTTCATGGTGGTGGCCTTTTAGTTGGTGGGATAGTACTTGGGTTTTTGGGCTTCTATCTCAATTTATAGGCAATGAAGCTTGTGCTCAAAAGAATGCCTACTTATATGGGTGGCATCCTCTTATGGAATAGCAATTAATATCTATTAAAGATACACAATGAAGAAATAAGTGTGTGAGAAAATGTATTTGTACAACTTTCTAAGCATTTTCATATTTTCTATACTATTGGTACTTTTTTTTAAATGCATTTCCACATTTTAATTCTATGCTATTTGCACAATTTTTTATAGGGTAAGTTACAGATAATCCCCTAAAGTATTTGGGTGGTCGACATAAAACCTCTTTGATGTACAAAATCAAGTAATGTCCCCCCAAAGTCATCTTGAGGATTGCTTGGTTTTGAACGTTTGAGGGGGATTTTGCTTGATTTTAAACATCATGGGGATTTTCTAGAGACCCTCCATACTTCAGGGGGTTATCTACAATTTACCTATTTTTATACAATTTCACATTTTTTTAATGCACTTATTACTGCATTAAATGTATCTTAACATATAGAGATATTCCCTTCTATCTTTTTCCATCTCTTTTTTGTTTTTTGGAAAAGTAATCAATAAGTCTATTTAAAATAAATGGACTTTAGCAAGAGTTGTTGATTGATTAATTAAAATGCCAATTAATGCAGCATTTTTTTTTAAATAGTTAAACCTCTTTCTATTTATTTTTCTTCTGCTTTTTTTTTTTCCTTTTTTTCTTATGGGAAAGGAACAATTAAACCTATTTAATGCGGATGGAGGTTTGCTAGTTCGCTGATTAACATGACATTTAATGCAGTGTGGCTAAAATTGAAATTTCACCTTTGCTTGCTGAACATTTGTGCACATGTGTCATGTCTTCCGAGATAGAGAGATTGAGACTCACGGGATCTGTAACGGGATAGAGGCCTTGGGTCTAATGAGTAATGACAAATCTTATCCCAATGGAGATGTGTTATTTATAGAAGTCTTGGTTTCGATTCCACGTGAACGCGTGTAGGAGTGTCTGTTGTCCTATCGTTTGGTCAAACAATATATATATATATATATATATATATATAATAGATATCAAGATATGCAAACGAAGCTATGAAATAAAAGAAGGGAAAAAAAATTATGGTAGAATGGGTCTTTCATTTGTTTTAAAGTAGTTAAGAGACTTCACAAAAGCAAGCATATTATTCATTCAAACATCACACCAGAGGTGGGATTGGTGTTAGAACATTGGGGATTCATCTAGGTTCTTTCTTTGAGTGATGGAGGTTTTGTGACTCGAGTGAGAGGAGAGAAGATGAACATTGGGTCTTTCATTTGTTTTGAGACTTGAGTGAGGTATCACGTACCCACTTATTAATCCTGTGGACAAAAAATGTAACCACTTATATAATATGACTACGTACATACATGAGGTATTTTGTACCCATTGGCAATATTTAGTCGAATAATCCTTTAGAATATGGGGATTGTCCACCCATACCATCTCTGTCCTTAATTATGCTACCATTTATTTTAAAGATATTAATCATGATAGGTGTAATTCTAGTTATTGGGAACTCTAATCTTTCAGCTATTTCTAATAAAACTAACAAGATTTGTAGGTCTATTTCATAGAACCTCCTCCTACTAATGGGAGAAAATTAAATTTTGATAGGTCCTGCAAAAGCAAATCTAGACAGAATACTAAAACATCCCTAAATCATGCTAATAACCATGCAAAAGACAAAAATCAAAAGAAATACAAAACCTTAATATGCTCCTATATGCCCTAGACTTACTATCATGCATGAAAAATATCAAAAACATGTTAAATATGAATTATTATGATGAAAATATCGTATAACAATTCAAAACATGAAAAAAATAAATAAATAAATAAAACAAGATGCATTATATAATGATTTTATATAGGAACATAAATAAGCATCCTTACGATGAGTTTTCTTAAGAAAAATCATCCTAAGATAATTTTACATAGAAAGCACTCCGTGTGAATGATTTTTTCATATATCTTATGTAAAATATATACTTAAGAATGCAAAGAAACTAATGGTGCACTTAAACACACTCCAGAAAGTACCCATGCAAAGACTCACCCTTTAAAAAGGATAATTATCCTCCAAAAGAATAATCATCTATATACTTATGAAGATGAATCTAACACAGAAATTGTTCTACATGAAAAATACTTAAAATCATGCATATAAATGAACCATGAAGAGAAAAAAACTCTAACATATCAACTAATATGCTATGCAAAACATACCCCTATTGTAGAGAGAGAAAATCACTATTCAACACACAATTCACAAAATCCTACTCCATTAGCATGCTTACACTCAATAACAATCATATAAACTCAATAGAATTAAGTAATCATGATATTTAAATCAATAACAAGCCTTAAGCATGTAAAGAATTGACTATAAGAAAATAGAGAGAATATATATAGAGAAATGATGGAAATTTACAATAAAGAAGACCTTCACTGCGTTCTTCCTTCTTCTTAGGCTTGAACTCCTTCTTATTCTTCTTCAACAATGCAATAGAATGCTCTCTCAAAAATGTATATGTGTGCAAATTAGTGGTCCCCTTCTCGATCTCTAGTGAATATGGAGTGTCAAAAGTCCTTTAATGCTAACAAAAAGGTCTATATTTATAGCTATTTAACCCTAGGATTCAATGATTAAGATTAATTCACCATAAAACTAATCTAAAACTATTATTAACACCCTTGGTCCTTAAACAATTCAAAGTCACTTAATAATAGGATTAAAACTCTTTTGAAACAAGAAAAACGGAGTAAGAGGGTCCAAAAACGCATATCCTTTAAAATAGGGGAAACTGTACGCGGGATCTCGGGTGACTAGTTGGCCTAACCGGTTGGACTAGTTGGGTGAACCGGTCACCCGAGGCTCAACTCAAGTTCCTCTGATTTTGACTTATTTTGGGTTTTTATCTTAAAATGGTCATATCTTGGTCAAATTAACTCTAAATTGAGTGATTCAAAAGCCCAAATTTTCATATTTCAATGAAGAACAAGTGTAGAATATTCTTGAATACCCCAGGACTGTCCGTGTCGACCAGATGGCCAATTAGGAACATCTCATGGCATTTTTTAATTTTCACGCACATGGACGCGTCCAAATTCATCAAGCGTGACATCCTTGAAAGTGGCGTTGAGACATTTTACATTCCAATCACTAGAAAATAGAAATTTGACAGATTGAGCTTAAAAAATGTAAAAGTCAAGTAAAAAGCATAGTCCAATCAAGAATATTTATGAAAGATCGAGGTGAACATAAAAACTCTTTTGGCCTTTTATTTCAGAAAGACTAGGCCAGCAATAAAGCACAGGGCAACACTTCATCATGGATGGTTATTGTTCCACTTATAGCATATATTATATCGATGAGTATAAATATTTAGGAAACATGGCCCCTCTTCCAGTACAATCCACCAACAATACCTCTTGCACCTTGCGAAATCCCTCTTCTTAATGTAAATATCGAAATAGTGGGTCACATTTGGCCATTGCATGCTGCAAAAAAAAAACGGGTATTCGCCAAAAAAAGGTTGGGCCTGAAACTAAATTCAAAGAACTGATCATTTGGGAGGACATGCACACTGAGGTCATCATCTTTCAATTTACAATGAAGTGTAAGGTTCACGCCATCGCCCAGTTCATTTTTTATCCTTACATGGGTTTTGTCAAATAATCCTGCACACTGTGTAACAAGCAACAAAAACATTAGTACAATATGCTTATTGAATAAAATCATGTTTGTAACCTTCTTTCTTGGTGGGAGAAAATGTTGTTGGTTTAGGGCTTTTATCTCACTTTATAAGGGTCTGATAAGCTTTTTCTACGGTTACCAAGAATTAAAAACGAAAAAAATTTGATAATAGTTAGCCATGGCTGCTTTCATGTCATTTAATGAACCTATTTAAAGCAGAAGCATTTTTGCCAAAGTTTGAAAAGACATAGTAAATTGCCCAAAATTTTACTTAAATGACAAATTTTAAAAAAACTTTTTTCAACAAATTTGTTTAAAATAATGTTTTCTATTGGACATGCATCCAATTTTTTATAAAAACCTTATGTATTGTTCGTAAAACCTTAATAAAATAAAAGTTGTGAGGTGTGCAAATAAAATTAAGGGGTGCCAATAACCTCACTAATGTATTAATTTTTTTTGGGCCTAATACAAACGTTAAACTGAATTGGGGCCGTCATTTTTTATTTAAAATCTGGGAACCTCTGCGGTCTCATACCTAGAATACCCTCTAGGTCGGCCTTGGTCAGTTAGCTTAAGAACATCCCATGCCATTTTTGAATTTTCACACATATGGAGTCGTCGATCTAAATTCATTATGCGTGACATCCTTAAAAGTAGTGTAGAGGCATTGCATATTCTTTTTCTTTGGTTTGACGGTTAGGGTGTTTGGCTCAGTTTGCATGCACCTTAACTAAATCTTTCCCCGAGCGATTTTAAGGGCACACTCCCCCACATCGGCCTAGTGCATTCAAGAATTAATTTTTGGAGTGCTCCCCAGAGAAATCAAACCTAGGTTGCCAGAATAAAAGGACTTTCCTCCTACCAATTGAACTAACTACCTTGCATATTTCAACTAGGAGAATTTAATAGAAAAAGCATAAAATCGAACCTAGGTTGCCAGAATAAAAGGACTTTCCTCCTACCAATTGAACTAACTGCCTTGTATATTCCAACCAGGAGAAATTTGATAGGAAAAGCATAAAAAAAAATGCAAAGTCAAGTGATTCTCTGATGTTTAACACAATAGAAAATGGACATCCAAATCAAGATGAATGGTGTCTCACTTGTATTGGAGTAGTCAATTAAAAAGCATTATCCAAGCAAGAATATTTATTCATTCAAATATCAAAGAGGTGAACATAAAAAACCTTTTTGGCCCTTTATTTCAGATCGACTAGGCCGGTAATACAGCACGGGGCAAGACTAGCTCCAAGCCATCATAGATTGTTATTGTTCCACTTATAGCATATATCATATTGAGTAGTATTAGTATCTAGAAAACATGGCCCCTCTTCTTGTACAATCCACCAACAATAGCTCTTGCACCTGTCTTCATCCCTCATCTCAATGTAAATATCGAAATAGTGGGTCACATTTGGCCATTGCATGCTGCAAAAAAATAGGGTAGATGACCGAAAAAAGTTGGGCCTAAAACTAAATTCGAAGCACTGATCATGTGGGAGAACATGTGCACCAAGGTCATCGTTTTTGGATTTACAATGAACTGTAAGGTTCACACCATCGTTCAATTCATTTTGAATCCTCACATGGGTTTTGCCAAAAAGGTTTGCATTGCACTGTGTAACGAGCAACAAAAACATTAGTACAACAAGTTTATTGAATAAAATCATGTTTGCAACCTTTTGGTTGGTGGGAGAATGTTGTTGGTTAATTTAGGGCTTTCATCTCATTTTGTAAGGGTTCGATACGTTTGTTTGTACAATTACCAAGAATTAAAAGGGAAAAAATTTGATAATAATTACTCAATCTATCCATCCCACAAAACAGGTCATTTTTGACGAAACGTGCAGCTTAAGAAAAGTTATTGATGCAACGATTTGTCACATACCCATTAAACCTTTTCTTTTCAAAGTTACCAATCTCCTATTTGGGATTTTGTTTTGTGTTGAAAGTAATTCTTGAAATAACAGAAGATGTATAGGAAGGTTAAATTTTTTTTATGATTTTCAAACGAAAAACCAAAATTTATTATTTGACTTTTCAAAATAGAAAAACATTTGGGAATAACAAAAGTAGCAAAAATGGACTATCAGTATAACCATTTATGTTATATCAATAAATACTTCTTGCTTGTTCGAGAAGAAACACTATAAACCTATTAAAACTAGAAGAATTATTGCGACAAGTTGTTATGCTTGGTGCGCTGCTTTCATGGCAATCAATGAACCTTCTATGCAAAATTATTGCAAAGCATTGATTAAAGATATAAACCATTTTTACTGTAAAAATCAATGCCCTATTCGTTATTGTGAAAAAAGGAACAACTTAACCTATTTAAAGCAGAAGGATTTTTGCCAAAGTTGTCTTGGCTGATTTATATTGTAGTGCTGATATGTGAATTTGAGTTTCTAAAGCTATGTTTTCTGAGTCATAACTCGCACTTGTCATGGAGGGATGATATGAGTTCAATTCTACTTAATGCAAAATAAAAAATTAAAAATTAAAAAATCCCAATAAAAAATTGTCTGTAGTACCAATTTAGATTGTTCCAAAAGTTTTGTTATAATTAAAAAGTCAATGATTCAATTTTAATAGATTTTCTAAAATATCATTTCTCATGGTTGTATAATATAATCTATAAAGATAAAGTGATACTCATCTCGATTGTAGGTTAAGTTAGTGAAATTTCGGTTTTACCAAGCTTGCAATACCTAGAAAAGGGGTTGAATAAGTATTCTAATTTATCTTACCCAATTTTTATTTAATCACTTCAAACCCTAAAAGTTATCAATCAATCACACATAAATCATACTATAAAGCAGTAAAAATATTACAAGAGAATTTTTACGTGAAAAAATCTAGTAAGAAAAACCATGGGACCTCGTCTAATTGAAGTGAATCTACTATGAAAGTAATAAGTACAAGACACAATACTTACAGACCCACAGACTTAAGTAATTGCTTTCATTCTCATGACCAATTGATCGATTTCTGTGTCGTCACGGCTTCAGATAGCATCTGACCTTTTTTAAGTGATTCTCTAACCCACAATCTTGCAAGCTTGATCTCCGTCGCAACGGCTTCGGTGAACTCCGGCCACACACACTTAAAGATGTGTTGAAGGTTATGATTTGAATGATTCTCTAAAGAATATAAGCGAAAACTTTAAGTTGAAGAGCTCTAGAGAGAAGAAAGTAAGATATTCAATGAAAATCTAATTGGGAGAAACTTGCTTGGCCCTCTTAATGATAATAGACTCTATTTATAAAGTTTAAGAGAACCCAAGTGATTAGGATTCGAAAATAGATCAAATAGAAAAGTTTTAAAGAGTTGAAAAACTGAATTTTATGAACCCCGATCGATCCAGGTCCAAGCCCGATCGATCCGAGGGTGGTAGAGGAGAAAACCACTTTATGAAGGGGCACCGATTGATCGGGGTAGGAAGTAGCAAAATGGTATTTATAAAATAACACCGATCAATCGGTCCTTAACTCCCAATCGATTGGGTTGCCCTGATTTGTTTTATAAACCTTATAAATCAATTTAAAAACCACTTATCCTCTGATAAAAACTTGCAAATAATTTGGGATGATTTAAAACACTAATAATGGGGCAATTATTGATACTTACTTTTCCTATGAGCGAGTGTAAGCCTCATTGCCCTGAAACTTCACTTGAATGTATCTTCAAAGACAAATACTCCACTTTTGACACGAAATATACCAACACTTAAAAACATATATGGACTTTACAGTTAGAATATCAAAATAAATTGATGGGTGTGAAGCGTTAAAGCTATGTTCGGATAAAGAATTTTTAGGTGGAATTTGTCTTTAAAATGAAATTTGTAAAATTTTTATTAGAAAATTTGTAAAATTTTATAATTTCATCTCAAAAACAAATTCCACCTAAAATTTTTTTATCCAAACATAGCGTAAATGAACTTTATAACAAAAACTTGATTTTTTGAGGACGACAATTTCTAAGGACCGAAGGAAGTTAAAAACCTCCAATAAGAGAAAAAGGTTAATAAAAAATGAAATTTAAGTTCACATCATAGCAGAGTCTAAAGTAAGTGCCATGTTGATATTTTTATAGAATCGGGGCCACCCTTGACTTCCTTGGCATCCCTACCCTAGCTTCCTTGATGAAGATATCACCGGCCATACACTTAAATAAACCCATGGATGGAAAAGGTTACTACTTGAATGCGATTTTTTTCCTCGGGCAGTAGGGTTAACAGTCAACTAATCCCAATAACATAGTTATTTCATTGTCTTCCACTTTTAAATTTTTAAACAATATAATGAAAGATTGACAATGGTGGTAACTTCATAAATATGAGTTACCACGGACCGGCCTTCGAGGTTTTTGGTACCCTTAGCGAACTCCTAAAGTAGGATCTTTGGAAATGATTTGAGGCCCTCAATAAATTAGGTATTAAAAAATTATATTAGGGACTGGTTATTGTAAATTTGTAACCCTTTAATTTTACTTGCACACGGTACTAATTTTAATTTTTCAAGGTTTAAAAAAAGTATAAAAAGTATTTATTAAAATTGGCTGTTATGCTCATTAGGAAAAATCATTTGGAATAACTTTACAAGAAAATGTTTTTCCAAAATCTTTCTTTTAAGTGGGCTTTTTGACAAAAAAATAAAATAGAGGCAATAAATTTTCAAAGAGTCTACTTAAATGATAAATTTTAAAAAAACTTTCTGTTACAAATTTATTTAAAATAATATTTTTTATTGGGACCCTCTGCGGCCTCATACCTTGAATACCCTCAAGGTCGGGCTTGGTCAGTTAGCTCATGAAAATCCTATGCCTTTTTTGAATTTTCAGACATATGGAGTCGTCTAAATTCATCAAGCGTGACATCCTTAAAAGTGGCATAGAGACATTTCATATTCCAACTGGTAGAAATTTGACAGAAAAATCGTAAAAAATGCAAAGTCAAGTGATTCTTTGATGTCAGGCCCGGTCCTGAAATAAGGTCACCCAGGCAGCCGCTTGAGACCCCAAAATTTTAACAAAAAATAAGGGCCCCAACTTAGTCGGTACCCTTGTAGTAGGTCCAAAAAAAATATACATTTTTTTAATAACTAGATGAGCAAAGGCTCCAATCCAAGTTTAAGAGCATCAAATAATTTCCAAGTTCTTAAACCAATTCTATGTACAATAACCCAAATGATCAAATAATTTACTCAACTCAAGCCCAAAACCCTAAATAAATAAATAAATAAATAAAAATAAAAATAAAAATCTTTAACCCTAAATTCAATTAGATCTAATGCCTCTATCAATTTTCCTCTTGCCTCCAACTTCCAACCTCCTCCTCTCGCCCTCTCTTAATCCTCTCAAACGTCCAAACCATTCTCTCTTTAATTTCTTTACTTTTTCTTTCATATATATATATATATATATATATATATATATATAGATATATTAGTATGTACACATATATACCTAACTACCTGTGATCTAAAATAACCAAATTTTAGTAATCATATATGTAGGCAAATTTTGTGAATTAAGGAAAAAAAATGTTGAATATAAATTTTATTGTGCGTGTAAATATGTATCGAGGGCCTACCTTACAAGTTCGCCTAAAGTTCCAAAAAACTCAGGACCGGCCCTGTTTGATGTTTAACACAGTAGAATGGACATCCAAATCAAGATGAATGGTATCGATCTCGCTTGTATTGGAGTAGTCAATTAAGAAGCATTATCCAATCAAGGATATTTATTCATTTAAATATCAAAGAGGTGAACATAAAAAACTTTTTTGGCCTTTTAGTTCAGATCGACTAGGCCAGTAATATAACACAGGGCAAGACTTCATTATAGATGGTTATTGTTCCATTTATAGCATATATCATATCGACGAGTTTTAATATCTAGAAAACATGGCCCCTCTTCTAGTACAATCCACCAACAATAGCTCTTGCACCTATCTGCATCCCTCTTCTCAATGTAAATATCGAAATAGTGGGTCACATTTGGCCATTGCATACTGCAAAAAAATTGGGTATTCCTCCAAAAAAAGTTGGGCCTGAAACTAAATTCGAAGTACTGATCATTTGGGAGAACATGCGCATCAAGGTCATCGCCTTTGGATTTACAATGTACTGTAAGGTTCACGCCATGCATCGCCCAATTCATTTTTGATCCTCACGTGGGTTTTGCCAAAAAGTTTTGCACTGCACTGTGTCACGGGCAACAAAAACATTAGTACAACAATTTTATTGAATGAAATCATGTTTGCAACCTTTTTCTTGGTGGGAGAATGCTGTTGGTTTTGGACTTTCATCTCATCTTATAAGGGTTTGATAAGTTTTTTTTGTACTATTACCAGGAATTAAAAGGGGAACAAATTGATAATAATTACTCTTTATGTCCCACAAAATAGGTCATTTTTGACAAAATGCGCAGCTTAAGAAAAGTCATCAATGCAATGATTTGTCACCCATTAAACCTTTTCTTTTCAAAATTACAAATCTTCTATTTGGGATTTTGTTTTGTGTTGAAATTAATTTTTGAAATAACGGAAAATGTATAGGAAAGTTAAAATTTTTATGATTTTCAAACCAAAAACCAAAATTTATTATTTGACTTTTCAAAATGGAAGAACATTTTGGAACAACAAAAGTAACAAAAATGGACTATCAATATACCCATTTATGTTATATCAATAAATACCTCTTGCTCGTTTGAGAAGAAAAATTAACGAGCAAAAAAAGTATAAACCTATTAAAAGTGGAAGAATTATTGCGAAAGTTGTTATGCATCAATGCATGACTGCTCAATCCAAATTTCAATGTCTACCACAAGTCTAGCATGTTGCGCTAAACCATGGGAAGCGCTATTGCCTTGTCTTCCAACATAGGTGAAGACCATTTTGGTGGAGCGAGAATTGTCGACTTCTGCCCATATATCCTCTATAATTAGCCTCACCGGCGAAAGGGAATCATCCTTCTTGTTTATAGAGCTAATAACCTCACTTTTTAAGTGAATGTGTCCAAAGTGACTTATTTCATTGTACTGATTGATTTCGTATTTTTTAATAAATCTTTTGATTGTTTCTTATCAAAAAAAAAAAAAAATGCATGACTGCTTTCATGCCAATTAATGAACCTTCTATGAAAAATTGCTCAAGCAAAGTGTTGATTAAAGTTATAAACCTTTTTTACTGTAAAATTAAATGCCCTTTTCGTTATTGTGAAAAAAGGACAACTTAACCTATTTAAAGCAGAAGGATTTTTGCCAAAGTTGTCTTGGCTGATTATATTGTAGTGCTGATATGTGGATTTGAGTTTCTATAATATGTTTTCTGAGTCATAACTCGCACTTGTCTTGGCTGATTTATATTGTAGTGCTGATATGTGAATTTGAGTTTCTATAATATGTTTTCCGAGTCATAACTTGCACTCGTCATGGAACGATGATATGAGTTCAATTCTAACTACTTAATGCAAAATAAATAAAAAATAAAAAATCTCACTAAAAAATTGTCCTTATATAGTTCCATTTTAAATTGTTCCAAAATTTTTGTTATAGTTAAAAAATCAATGACTTAATTTTAATAGATTTTTAAAAATATCCTTTCTCATGGTTAAATTATATAATCTGTTAAGATAAAATGATACCCTTCTCGATTGTGGGTAAAATTAAAATATCAAAACAAATTGATGGGTGTGAAGCATTAAATGAACTTTACAAAAAAAAACTTGGTCTTCTTAAAGATGACAATTTTTAAGGACGGAAGGAAGTAAAAAAAACTACAATAAGAGACGAAGGTAAATAAAAAATGAAATTTAAGTTCACATCATGGCACGGTCTAAGTATGTGCCATGTTGTATTTTAATTTGTCGGGGTCAATTACCTCATCCATGATGGTTGGTGATATGTTTACTATGCGTATCAGTGAATTACCCGTACAAGACAAAACTTGTTGATTGTAGAACTAATGTGATTGGGAGATTGCTTCTTCCAAAGGCTCTAAGCCTCTTACTCTATTGGATTTAAAGGCCAACCCTGTTTTTTTTTTTTTTTTTTTTTTTATGGAAAATGATTGGGAAGTGACGGATAGTTCCATTGGGTAAAGGATCCACTTCTACCATTCCAATGACATGAAACAAATTTGGGCAGGGGGAAATTGCAATTTATCCCTGGATTTTTACGGATTTCGTAGTGGGTTCTTGAATTTAACTTTCACAAACAAGTGCATTCTCATTCTCAGGTATGGATCAAAATTTATGGTCTTTCACAATAATATCGGCATCACCAAAATCTATTAGAAATTACCAAAGGAGTTGGGATCCCACCCAGATAGATACAGCTACGCTGAATCAGATTTATGGTATTACTCTTGTATTTTAGTGTAGATCGATAGATTTATCTAAACAACTGCCTCACAACATCCGAGTTGAGAGACAAGGTTGTGGGTTTTTTGTTAATATTTATTATGAGAGTTTGCCTTCTTTTCTCTCTCAGTACCATTTGTTTGGTCATGATCTTTCAAATTGTAGACTCATAGCAGACAAAGGTATTCAGCTCCTGTTAAGACTAAGACTAATGAACAACAACCCAAAGTAGTGATGCAATACCACCTCAAGCTTAATTCAGATGACGCTCTTATAGATGGAGAGAGTGCAAAAGGTATGAAAGGGATCAAGGTTGTGAACGAGCAGATTGCACCTTAGGTGTTTGACAAAGAACCTCATGTGCATGTTGTTGATAATACACTTGTGTTTGATAAAAATCTTGATGGTAGGAATAATGCACAACATGTATTTGATAACGAGCATAGCAACAAGAAGGCTGAGACTAATGCATTGGAAAAGGCGATTATTGTTAATACCTCCCCTACTCATAATTGGGGGGACCTTTTGGATGATGAAAGTTTAGATGATGAGGAGAATATCATGCCTATGAATTTGAGGACTATTGCTACTGATGAGATTGAAGTTGTTATACATTCTCTTAGTTCCCATCAAGTTTGTCTCCAACAGGTTGTTTTTTTTTTTTTTTGGATAAGTTCCAACAGGTTGTTACTTGCACTATTGAGAGTGCTGCTAACCAGATTTTAATGGATGCTGCAAACAAGGTTGCTGATAATGTCAGCAATACTACTTTAGTCCAAAATTTTGATCCTATTATAGTTTTAAATGGGGATAATGTTCAAAGCCAGCCTTTTACTTCTCAAGAAGGTAACTTTTCTTATACTATTTTTGAGCAAATCAATTTAGTTATTGAGGATGTAGAAAAAAGAAGGGCTATTGAAGACTCTTTTATTTCTATTTTATCAAAATCGCAACAAAAAACACTTTGATAACAGGCTAAGCAGTGTGCTTTACCATTTTCGAGACAGGAATTTTTCAAAAACATCTAAGTATGACGATTTTGTACTTGACTGTTAGAGGTCTTAGATATATATCCTCCCTATGAGTTGGATTGTGATATTCTATAAGTTACCAAGATCAAACCTATCATTTATCTTTTATTGTCTTATTTCTTTATTTTATTTTCTTTCTTTTAATAATATTTTGAGTTGTTTGCTTTTGTGCAAACAACTCTTTCATTAATAAATAAATAAATGGTATCGAGGTTGCCCTCGATTCCCTTGGCATCTCTACCTTAGCTCCCTTGATGAGAAGATATCACCATGTACTTAATTAATAAACCCATGGATGGAAAATGTTAATACTTGAATGCCATTTTTTTTCTCCTTGGCAGGAGGGTTATCAATTGACTAATCCCAATATCATGGTTATTTCATTGCCTTCTACTTTCAAATTTTTAAACAATATAATGAAAGATTGACAATGTGGATACTTGGATATGATTTGAGGCCCTTATTAAATTAGGTATTAAAAAAATATATTAAGGACTAATGATTGTAACCCCTTAATTAATTTTATTTGCATACTGCACTAATTTTAATTTTCAAGGTTTAAGAATATATAAAAAGTTTTTTATTAAAACTTATTGCGATGTTCATTAGCTAGAAAATATCATTTCGAACAACTGTACAAAAGGTTTTTATTAAAACTTGCTGCGATGTTCATTAGAAAATATCATTTTGAATTACTATATAGAAAAAAAATTTCCAAAATCCTTTTTGTAAGTGGATTTTTTTGGTAAAAAATGAAATAGAGACAATAAATTAATTGCCAAAAAAGCATACTTAAATGATAAATTTTGGATAAATTTCTTTTCCACAAAGTAGTTCTAAATAATGTTTTCTACTGAACAATACATGCAATTTTTCATAAAAATCTTATATGTTGTTCGTAAAACCTTAATAAAATAAAATTTGTGGGGGGTGCAAATAAAATTAAGGAGTGACAATGACTACCCCAATGTATTATTTTTTTGGGTTTACTACAAACGATAAATTGAATTGGAGACCTCATTTTTTTTTAAAAAAATTGGGGCTCTATGCAGTCTCATACCTTGAATGCCCTCAAGGTCGGCCTTGGTCAGGATCATCGATCCCATCCCATTTTTGAATTTTCACACATATGGAGTCGTCTAAATTCATCAAGAATGACATCCTTAAAAGTGGCGTAGAGACACTTCACATTCCAACCAGTAGAAATTTGACTGAAAAAGCGTTAAAAAAAAAAAAAAAATGCAAATTCAAGTGATTCTTTGATGTTTAACACAATATATAGAATGGACATCCACTTGTATTGGAGTAGTCAATTAAGAAGCATTATCCAATCAATGCAAGGATATTTATTCATTCAAATATCAAAGAGGTGATCGAACGTACATAAAAAAACTTATTTGGCCTTTTAGTTCAGATCGACTAGGCCAGTGATGTAGCACAGGGCAAGACTCCATCATAGATGGTTATTGTTCCACTTATAGCATATATCATATCGACGAGTATTAATATCTAGAAAACATGGCCCCTCTTCTAGTACAATCCACCAACAATAGCTAGTGCACCTTGATACGTCCCTCTTCTGAATGTAAATATCGAAATAGTGGGTCACATTTGGCCATTGCATCCTGCAAAAAAATTGGGTATTTCGAAAAAAGTTGGGCCTAAAACTAAATTCGAAGTACTGATCCTTTGGGAGAACATGCTCACCAAGGTCATCGTCTTTGGATTTACAATGAACTGTAAGGTTCACACCATTGCCCAATTCATTTTTGATCCTCACGTGGGTTTTGCCAAAAAGTTTTGCACTACACTGTGTAACAAACAACAAAAACATTAGTACAGTAAGTTTATTGAATGAAATCATGTTTGTAACCTTTTTCCTGATGGAAGACTGTTGTTGGTTTAGGGTTTTCGTCTCAATTTATAAGGGTCTGATAAGGTTTTTCCACAATTACCAAGAATTAAGAAGGAAAAAAATCTGATAATAATTACTCCATCCGTCCTACAAAATTAGACCATTTTTCACAAAATGCGCAACTTAAGAAAAGTTATAAATGCAATGACTTGTCACCTATTAAGCCTTTTCTTTTCAAAAATACCAATCTCCTATTTGGAGTTTGGTTTTTTGTTCAAAACGGAAGAACATTTCAGGACAACAAAATTACCAAAAACGGATTATCAGTAT
Organism: Liquidambar formosana; assembly: GCA_039720395.1. Classification (NCBI taxonomy): domain Eukaryota; kingdom Viridiplantae; phylum Streptophyta; class Magnoliopsida; order Saxifragales; family Altingiaceae; genus Liquidambar; species Liquidambar formosana. Next base: position 17,162,594 of record CM077822.1, read on the forward strand.
AACCATTTATGTTATATCAATAATAAGTGCTTCTTATTCCTTTGAGAAAAAAAAATAATAAACATATTAAAAGTAGAAGAATTATTGCGAAAGTTAATTGTTATGCATGGATTCTTTCTTGTCAATTAATGAACCTTCTATGAAAAATTGCTCTATTCGAACATGTTAACCTATTTAAAGCAAAAGGATTTTTGCCAAAGTTGTTTTGGCCCATTTCCATGCCCTTTCTTTATTTTATTAATTATTATTATTATTTTTTTTAACAATTGATAGAATTTCCCACTAAACCTAAACCCTCAATATCAACAAATTAAATGGGTATTGATGCTTCGTTTAAAGTTGAACCCAAGATCGCTTATTCAACAAGCGAGAAGAATATATTAGACTATCATACCATTGGCGATTTTCATGCCAATTATTCAATTAAAGCACCTTGTATAAAAATTGCTAATGTGAAAAGCTATAGCTAATCATGTACGTATTGTAGTGATGATAAGTGAATTTGAGTAGCTAATTAGCTATGGTTGCCTAGTGTCATGGGCTCGATGTTTTTTCTCGCGCACAGGCCATGTCACTAGTCATAACTCTCACTCGCCATGGAGCAATGAGATGATTTCAATTCTATTTAATACATAAAAAAAAATAATAATAATAACAAAAATATTCCCACACACTCAAAATTTTCTTCTGATCCATTATGGATTGTTTCAAAATTATTGTCATACTTAAAGAGTTAATGACTCAATTTTAATAGATTTTCTAAAATACCCTTTCTGAAGGTTAAATTATATAATCTGTAAAGATAAAGTGATAACCTTTTCCATTGTGGGTAAAGTTGGAATATCAAAACAAATTGATGGGTGTGAAACATTAAATGAACTTTATAACAAAAACTTGCCTTTTTTTTGAAGCGGACAATTTTTAAGGACTGAAGGAAGTAAAAAAACCTCCATTAAGAGAAAAATTAAAAATTAAAAATATAATGCAATTTAAGTTTAGATCATGGCACTGTCTAAGTGCATGCCAATATTATCAATCGACTAATGTCAATATTATGGTTATTTCATTGTGTTCCACTTTTAAATTTTTAAACAATATAATGACCTTTCGAACTTTAGAGATTGACAACCTCCATGAGTTACTCAGGGCTGGCCGTAGAAGTTTTTGGGATCCTAAGCAAACTCCTAGGGGGATCTTGGACATGATTTGAAGCCTTCATTATTTTAGGGATTAAAAAAAATGTATTGAGGATTGGTTATTGTAACCCATCAATTTTATTTAATTACACACCCCATTAATTTTATTTTTTCAAAGTTTTATAAAAATACAAAACATTTTTATGAAAACTGGTGACGTGATTTACTAGAAAACATCATTTGGAAGAAGTTTGCAAAAGAAAGGTTTTTCAAAATCTTTATTTAAGTAGGACTTTTTGGCCAAAAATAAAACAGAAATCGTAAATGGAAAAAAGGTTTACTTAAATGACAAATTTTGGTGAAAATTTCTTTGCAAAGTTCTTCCAAATGATGTTTTCTATTAGACAATAAGTCCAGATTTAATAAAAACCTTCTATATTTTTTTGTATAACCTTAATAAAATAAATTTTAATTTGTGGGAGGCGCACAATAAAGTTAGGGAGTGGCAATAACCACCCCCCCCATGTACTAATTTTTTTTGGGCCTACTACAAGCATTAGAATTGATTTGGAGCCATAATTTTTCATTAAAATTTTGTGGCCCTCTGTGGTTGCGTACCTTGAATACCCCAGGACCGTCCGTGTCGATCAGATAGCTAATTAGGAACATCCCATGGCATTTTTTAATTTTCCTGCACATGGAGTCGTCCAAATTCATCAAGCGAGGCATCCTTGAAAGTGGCGTTGAGACATTTTACATTCCAATCACTAGAAAATAGAAATTTGACAGATTGAGCTTAAAAAACGTAAAGTAAAAAGCATAATCCAATCAAGAATATTTATTCATTCAAATATGAAAGAGGTGAACATAAAAAACTTTTTTGGCCTTTTATTTCAGATAGACTAGGCCAGCAATAAAGCACAGGGCAACACTACATCATGGATGGTTATTGTTCCACTTATATAGCATATATTATATCGATGAGTATAAATATTTAGGAAACATGGCCCCTCTTCCAGTACAATCCACCAACAATACCTCTTGCACCTTGCGAAATCCCTCTTCTTAATGTAAATATCGAAATAGTGGGTCACATTTGGCCATTGCATGCTGCAAAAAAAACGGGTATTCGCCAAAAAAAGGTTGGGCCTGAAACTAAATTCAAAGAACTGATCATTTGGGAGGACATGCACACCGAGGTCATCGTCTTTCGATTTACAATGAAGTGTGAGGTTCACGCCATCGCCCAATTCATTTTTGATCCTCACATGGGTTTTGTCAGACAATCCTGCACACTGTGTAACAAGCAACAAAAACATTAGTACAAGATGCTTATTGAATAAATCATGTTTGTAACCTTTTTTCTTGGTGGGAGAAAACGTTGTTGGTTTAGGGCTTTTATCACACTTTATAAGGGTTCTGATAAGCTCTTTCTACAGTTTCCTTGAATTAAAAAGGAGAAAAAAAAAATGATAATTTTGTTTCCTTGAAAAACATTTTTTGCTGACACTTTGAGGTCGAAATGGAGTGCAGGGCGTGCCAGCCTTTCTCAAGCAATTTGTGCGAATTGTTCGAATGCCTCATCGAAGAGGACTTTACATTTGCCGTGTGATTTGAGGATTTCAACATTTTGATCATTCAAAGAGTAATGTGGGTTGATTCCACTATTCACCATGGATGGTAAAATTGAATGTGATCAATTTCGATTGCAACGATTTGAATATGTGATCAACAAGCGTTTCAAATGTGTCTTTTGAATTGCAAAGGGGTGCATACGCATTTAACTAGGAAGGTGCACACGTTCCTGAATTTTTGAATTAGACTGTCTTAAGGGCCAACTACTCCTAAAATAAAGACCGGAATCTTGAGACCGGAGTCTGAAATTGATAATTTGATTCATTGAAGGGGTTTACAATAAGGTTTCAAGGCCTATTTATAGAATTATAAGAAAACTACTCATAACTTCATAAAACTACGAATAACTCCCACTAACTTGCAGGTACTAACTCCTTCATTCTACTTACTCCACATGTCTTCGTGTAACCTCTAAAGATAAACTCATGCTACATGTGCTGCATTTTCTTTATAATTGTCAAGTGTCCTACAAAATTCAACACATGATAATAATAATAAAATTTGATACTTTTAGGGTGTAAACAAATAGTTATAACCAATTTATGTTATATCAATAAATGCACTCTTCTTCATTGGAAAAAAAGAAGTATAAACCTATTAAAAGCAGAAAAAATTTTGCGAAAGTTGTTAGCCATGGCTGCTTTCATGTCATTAATTTAATGAACATTTAAAGCAGAAGCATTTTGCCGGTCGATTTCCATTTATGGTGCAACAATAGATGCCCTTTAATTTATTGGATAAAGAACAACTCAAACCTATTTAAAGCTGAAGGATTTTCGCCAAAAGTTGTTAAATAAAATAGGAAATGAAATAGGAAGTTGTTGCTTTTTTATGTTTTCTTCTTCTTTTTTTATTTTCATGAAAAACGAATAAATAAGCCTATTTAAAGCGGATGGATTTTTGCGAGTTTTGTTGACTGGTTATCATGCCAATTAATGCAACTTTTATAAAATATATAGTTTTTTTTTGGATAAGTATAAAATATATAGTTGACCTCCTTCTGTTTGTTTTTTTCTTTTTATTATTTCTTTTCCATTTTTTTTATTGGGAAAGGAATTATTAAGCTTATTTAAAGCAAATGGATGTTTGCGAAAAATATTGTATTATTGCCCTAGCAAAAAGACTTCCAAAAATGCTATTGGTTGATTCCACATTTCCACGTACCCATCTCTAAGTCAAAGTGATTCTTTGATGTTTAAACCAAAGACTAAGTCAATTGCCTTTAAATCTAATGGCATATCCCATTCCAATAGGATTGTGAGGTTTGCGGAGATGTTAGTTCAGACTCTGTTTGGTTGCGTATGTGGGTGTAGGTATTTATTGGTTTGTTATGTTCCACGAATGCCAACCTTGCAGGGCCGGCCCTGAGGTCAAGCTACTCAGGCAGCTGCCTAAGGCCCCAAAATTTTGACAAAAAATAAGGGCCCCAACTTAGTTGTTATCTTTTTAATAAGTCAAAAAAAAAAATTAATAACTAGATGAGAGAAGGCCCTAATCCAAGTTTAAGGGCCCCAAATGGTTCCTAAGTTTCTAACTCAAGTCTATGTACAATAACCCAAATGGCCAAATAATCTACTTAATTCAAGCCCAAACAAAAAAAAAAAAAAAAAAAAAGAAGCATTTAACCTTAAATTAGATCAAATCTAATGACAGAGAGCCTCCAAACTCCAACTTCCTCCTCTCTTCCTCTCTTAGTCCTCTCAACCTCTCACAACCTCCATCCTAATCAGATCAGATCAGAATTCTATTTGGAAGATTAAAAGTATTTGATTACCTCTCAGACAAAAAAGTAAAGTACACCAAACGTCCAAACCATTCTCTCTTTAATTAATTAATTTCTTTACATTTTCTTTCCTCTCTCTCTCTCTCTCTCTCTCTCTCTCTCTCTCTCTCTATATATATATATATATATATATACACATAATGAGCACTCTAATATTATTGGGGGGATTTATTTTTAAAATTAAAGGTCTTGAAAGAAGTTTTATCAACAAATTTAAAAAGGCCAATTGAAGTAGTGAATTATTTGAAAGAAATGGACAGTTGTTTCCCAAATGCTTGGATTGCTTATAGAATATTGTTGATCATACTAGTTACAGTTACATTTGCAAATGTAAGCTTTTCAAAGTTGAAGTTAATCAAATGTTACCTTCATTCTACTATGTCACAGGAAAGATTGACCGGATTAGCTATATTATCCATTGAATATGATATGGTAAAAAAGCTTGATTATGCTAACTTAATAAGTGATTTTGCAACTAAAAACGTGAGAAGAGTAATATTTAAGTGATACTTTGCTATAGTTGGTTCATTTCTTTTTGGTGTTATAGCTTTAATTTTGTTTTTTTGTTTTTTTTCTTCTTCTTGTATATATGATTTTTTCTAAATTATAAAGGAAGAAGATTAGATTTTATTTATTTATAGTTCTTATAAAGATTTATTTTTTATCTTAATTTATATAAGCAAATTTTAGTACTCATATTTAGGCAAATTTAGTATGTATTAGGGAAAAAAAATTGTTGGATATAAATTTTATTGTGCGTATGAATATGTATAGAGGGCCCCATTTTAGGAGTTCGCCTAGGGCCCCAAAAAACTCAGGACTGGCCCTGCAACCTTGCTCTTTCATTAGATATGGTATTCTAGCATGCTATTGACGTTTAAAATTAAACAAGATTCTCCTTGAGTTTATTCTCTACGATTTCCATGACATTCAATCTTTATGCCCATATTTATCTCCATCCACATCCGTTTGGAAAATTAACATTTAACAAGATTCTTTATGTGAATCTTTCTCATGATTTTTACAGAAATCATAGGGATTCCTATGTTTATCTCCTTCAAGATCCGATTGACAAAAAGACTTATATTGCTTTCCATTAATATTAATCCAATAGTATATTAATCAAATCCGCAGATTTGTACATTGATTTAAATCCCCAAAATAGTTACAACAAGCTTTGCGGTGATTTAGCATTCCTTAAAATAGTCACAACAAGGTCATGCACTCGTTGGAACCCCAAATGAGCCCCATGTAATTAATTATGAAATTGTATTAAACAGTTACAACTACGAAGGAACTATTACCAATTTAACATGTAACATTTCATAAAGTTCATGTAGCTATTTTTGTGCCGCAAAAATTCTCATTCATGTAATTGTTATCAAAATAGAAAACAATTACATGTAACTATAACAATTACATGTAATTGTTTCCAAAATAGTAACATCATTTTTCATTCATGTAACTGGTTTTTAACGCAAAGAATATCTTTATGTAATTGCTCATAATTTTTGGAGATATTATAACCCAAATTAATTGCCTCCTTAATTTATACTCACAATTTTTGGAAAATTTTGGAGATATTATAACCTAAATTATTGTCCCGTTAATTTATGCTCACTATTTTTGGAGATATTATAACCAAGAGTCTCTCCTTAATTAATAAGATATTAATGAGACAAAGACTGTTTAGGTAGTATACATGTTTCTTTGTGAGTACTACGAAGGCATTTTCGTCACATGGATATTTGATAGGCTTCATGCCGTATAAGTTTTTCTTTTAGACTTTTGACTATACAAGTCCCATTTTAGGGACTTGTGGCCAAATCCCCCTTTATTATTTAGGTTTGCTAAATGTCCAATAAAATTCATATCCGTCAAGTTTCGACAAATGTAACTAGTTAATGATGTATGGCTTTTTTGTAGACTTATTTTATATAAAGCCATATAACTAACCCATATGTGTGTGTATTTCCAGAAAAATTCGCAATGTAACTATTCCGAATAATGTATGAAATTTCATAACTCACATCAACAATGTCAAAATCCCTAAATCAGAATTCAAATAAATCAAAACAAACTCCTATGTTTAGTTATATGAATAGTTACATGCCTACACTTCGTCTTCGTCATTCATTTGTTCATCATGTACCCGTTCCCTGTTATAACAGTTACAGTAACTACAATCACAGACATCTCTAGTTACATGTAACTGAGACCTAATTAACTAATTACCCATTCAATTTCTTTAACAAAAAAAAAAAAAAAAAAAAAAACCAACCTAAATTTAGTTACATGTTCAAAAAGTTACACGATGAAACAGATGGTCTACTACCAAAGGGATGCCCGTAGGATTGTGAATGATAAGGGGAGAAAAAGTAGGAGTAGTAATTGAGGGAATTGAGGGAGGTAAGAAAGGACTTGACAAAGATGGAGAGAGAGAGAGTTTTGGGAAGTATGGGAAAATAAAGGAGAAGAGTTATGAATGGGCAAAATAATGGAGGGGAGTTATGGGAAATAATTGAGGGAGGTTAAGAAAGAAGGAGTGAGCATATCACAGTAGGGAAAGTAGGGGACGTTGAGAGTGGAAGGGAAGAATTTGAGTGGTGCAGATTTTGTAGGGATTTGGCCAAAATTCAAGGAGATTTTCTAGGTGAGTTATTCCTATTTCTGATCTTTATACGATTTGTATCTTCATAGCAGGGGCATTTTTGTCTTCCCAACTTATAGTGTACTAGAAGATAAATGTGTTTTTAAAGAGAGACTTTACACAACACAAGCATTACTTTTTGAACTTGAGCCCAAATCCCCCCCCCCCCCCCCCCCAAAAAAAAGGGACATCCCATGCCATTTTTTAATTTTCACACACATGGAGTAGTCGTCTAAATTCATCAAGCGTGACATCCTTAAAAGTGGCGTGGAGGCAGAAAGAGCGTAAAAATGCAAAGTCGGGTGATTCGATGTTTAATATACACTATAGAATAGACATCAAAATCAAGATCAATGGTATGTCATTTGTATTTGTATTGGAATAGTCAATAAAAAGGCATTATCCAATCAAGATATTTATTCATTCAAATACCAAAGAGGTGGACATAAAAAACTTTTCTGGCCTTTTATTTCAGATCGACTAGGCTAGTAATAAAGCAGAGGGCAACACTCCATCATGGATGCTTATTGTTCCACTTATAGCATATATTATATCGATGAGTATAAATATTTAGGAAACATGGCCCCTCTTCCAGTACAATCCACCAACAATTCCTCTTACACCTTGGGAAATCCCTCTTCTGAATGTAAATATCGAAATAGTGGGTCACATTTGGCCATTGCATGCTACAAAAAAAACGGGTATTTGGCAAAAAAAAGTTGGGTCGGAAACTAAATTCGAAGAATCGATCCTTTGGGAGCACATGCACACCGAGGTCATCGTCTTTGGATTTACAATGAACTGTAAGGTTCGCGCCATCGCCCAATTCATTTTTGATCCTTACATGGGTTTTGTCAAACAATCCAGCACACTGTGTAACAAGCAACAAAAACATTAGTACAATATGCTTATTGAATAAAATCATGTTTGTAACCTTTTTTCTTGGTGGGAGAAAATGTTGTTGGTTTAGGGCTTTTATCTCACTTTATAAGGATCTGATAAGCTTTTTCTACAGTTGCCAAGAATTAAAAACGAAAAAAAAAAAAATTGATAATAGTTAGCCATGGCTGCTTTCATGTCATTTAATGAACCTATTTAAAGGAGAAGGATTTTCGCCAAAAGTTTTTAAATAAAATAGGAAATTAAATAGGAAGTTATTGCTATTTTATCTTTTCTTTTTCCTTTTTTATTTATTTGGAAAACGAAATAAATAAGCCTATTTAAAGCGGATGGATTTTTGCAATTGTTGTTGTTGGCTGGTTAATGGTTACCATGCCAATTAATGTAACTTTTATAAAATAGTTGACCTCCATCTGTTTGTTTTTTTCTTTTTATTATTTTTTTTTTCCAAAAGGAATTATTAAACTTATTTAAAGCAAATGGATGTTTGCTTGGCTGATTAACATGGAAATTAATGTGCCATGCATTAATGCTTGAAAATGATGAAAATGTATTGTAAATGGTGAAAGTTACTTGGAAATAAGTGAAAATATTTGGAAAATTATGAAAACACATTTTTTCATATTGGGTTATTAATTGTATCTTAACATGTGCCTTAGAGCACATGTTAAGAAAACCCTAAAATATTGCACGATCGAGCAAATAGTTACCACGAACATATCCGACCAAAAAATAATTTATGAATTTAAGTTAGTACAATTCTCTTAGCCTAGCCAAAACGTTTGTCCATTTCGGAGCAAGACTTCCAAAAATGCTATTGGTTGATTCCACATTTCCACATACCATCTTTTAAAGTGAAAAAAATGCTAAGTCTAAGCGATTCTTTTATGCTTGACACCAAAGAATAGGATAATTGTCTTTGGGTTTAATGACATGTCCCATCTCAACAGGCATGTGGGGTTTGCGGAAATTTTAATTTCGACTCTACATGAGTTCGTGTGTAGGTGTATGTTCTCTCCTATTATTTGACCAAAAAAACAAAAAAACAAAAAATCATGTTCTATTAGCTCGATTTAATTACAAGAAAAAGAGAATATAAAATGAAAGCAAAGAAGAAAGAAAACAACTGATTAAGTTAACTTATAATTTAGTCATAATCCAATTCATAAATATAATTAATGAAATGGTCTATAAAAAATGAAACTATAACCTTAAGGCTTTAAACAATAGTTAGGCAAGCTGTAACCCACCAAAGAAAAGACATCCAAATCAGGATAGAATGGTGTCTAATGCACTTATATTGAAGCATATAGTCAAAGAGGCATTATCCATTCAAGGATATTCATTTATTCAAATATTCAAGAGGTGTAAATAAAAACCATCTTGGGCGCCTTCTATTTCAGATCGACTAGGCGGTAATATGTATAGCAGAGGGCTGCAGGACTCCATCATGGAGGGTGAGTTTTCCACTCATAGCATAAATCATATGTTCTTGTCAAGATCCAGTAAACATGGCCCCTCTGGTAGTACATTCCACCAACATTTCTTTGCACACCTCCGCAGATCCCTCTACTCAATGTAAACATCAAAATAGTGGGTCATATTGTAAAACTAGGCCTAACTCATAACAAAAGATCGATGGATGAGGTTTAGACCAAGCTTATAAGGAGCAAACAGGATCAAAGCACAGGCGATGTGGGACAATCCAATACACCCCCCCACGCGTGGCAGAAGGAGAGCCCAACTAACACGCAAGAATGGTGGACCACATAAGCGGGGCTGGACCAAGCTCTAATACCATATTACCATGTAAAACTGAGCCTAACTCATAACAAAAGACCAATATAAAGGATGAGGTTTACACTAGGATTATAAGGAGCAAACAGGATCAAGGCACAGGCGATGTGGGCAATCCAACACATACTTTGCCATTGCAAGCTGCAAGAAGATTGGGTATTTGGCCAAAAATGGTTGGGTTTGAAACGAAATTCGAAGTACTGTTCATATGAGAGTACATGCATGCCGAGGTTATCATCTTTGGATTTACAATCAACTGTGAGGCTCACGCCAATGCCCAACTCATTTTTTATCCTTACATGAGTTCTTTCTACAAAAGCTGCGCATCGTGTGACGAGCAACAAAAACATCACTACAACATGTTTATTGAATAAAATCATGTTTGTAACCTTTTTTTTGGTGGATTGTTGGTTTAAGGCTAGCTTATAGGGTTCTGAGAAGCTTTATTTTTTTTATAGGGAGGCTTTTAAAGGTGCAGAACTTTTGCTTATATACCACACTTAACTTCCATCTCATCCTTAGCAAAATAAAAAAACAAATAAAAACTTTTTAAAGCAGAAGGATAATTGTAGGATAATTGTACTTTATAAACCGATCCATTTATGGTGCAACAATAAATGCATGACTGATTTCATGCCAATTAATGCAGCTTGTATGGAAAATTTCCTCCGCAAAGAGTTGGTTAAAGTTTTGAACCATTTACTATAATAATAAATACCCTCTTATTTGTTTGTCGAAAAAAAGAACAACCCGCTAAACGTATTTAAAGCAAACGGATCTTTGCCAATTTTGTTTTGGCCGATTTCCATGCCAATTAATGTGCCCCCTGTATAAAATTTGCTCTGGCAAACAATTACGCGTAGTCAAGACCACTTGTGGTGGTCAATGGCCTTGGGTCTAATGAGTAATGACAAATCTGATCCCAATAAGGATATGGGATTTATAAAGGTTTTGGTTTCGATTCTACATGAATGCATGCATGGGTGTCTATTCTCCTATTGTTTGGCCAAAAATAAATATATATATATGGTAGCATGGGTCTTTCATTTGTTTTGAAGTAGTTAGGAGACTTTACAAAATCAAGCATATTATTCATTCAAACATCACACCATGGGATCGGTGTTAGAACATTGGGGATTCATCTAGGTTCCTTCTTTGAGTGATGGGGATTTTGAGGCTTGAGTAAGAGGAGAGAAGAGAGAGGTGAAGTGGTTATAAATGTTATTATGTGTAATAAACAAATTGTGAGGAGTGAGGGAGGTCATGGGAGGTAGCACAAATAGAGATGGCAATGGGGTAGGTTGGGGACTAGACACCCTTATCCTGAACCTATCCTATTAAAGATAATATCTTCTCAAACTAGTCCCAACCCCATGCCGGGATCGGACTGGCCGAACTGACAAAAATATATATAGCGGGCGGGGCGGGTCTTGTCGGGTCATTTACATTAATAGAAAACAAATTCTATTTAAAAATGAGAAGAAAAAATCAATCCTAAATCACACATTTTACTCGTAAATTTTTTCCTCTTTATGGTATTGGTGAAGTAAATACTAAAAGAATTTAGACATAAACATAAACTCATGAAAAAAGTAACTAATGGAAAATGTAGAATTCAAGAAAATATGAAAGGTATTAAAAAAGATCAATATTTATTTATACATATTCAGGTGGGGCAGGACGATCTTAAACCATACCCCATCCCAAATTTGGTACAGGTTTTTACTTTCTCCCGAAACCCACTTACCTCTACTCCATTTACTTGTTCCCTAAGCCTATCCCAAAAGGGGCGGGATGTAGCGGGATATTCGCTTTGTCAGGTTCATTGCCATCCCTAAGCGTAAATAGCGCTACGACTTAAAACAACGAAGGTTATACAGGATGTGTGTTCTCTTAGATTTAAAAAAAAAAAAAGAAAGAAAAAACAACTACTCAAGAGGCTTTGCCCGAAAGCATATTATATTATTCATATCAAAGAGGCTAGGTGTGCATAACAAATATTATTTTTGCCTTTCATTTATTCCACACATCACAAAGATCATATTTTGAAGATCCCTTGAACCGCAAACATGGTCCCCTTGGCTTTACAAGCCACCAGCAACGGTCTTCACATCGAACAGCATCCCTGTTCTCAATGTAAATATCGTAATAGTGGGTTACTGTTTCACCTTTCCATCGAAAGCTGCAAAAATATTGGGTAGTCTTCCACAAGTTGTTCCGAAAATGAAATTCAAAATAACCTTGAGAATGGAGCAACTGCACACCGAGGTCATCATCTTTGGATTTACAATGCAAAGTAAGCTCCACACCCTTGCCCAAGCCATTTGTGATCCTTACATAGGTTTTATACCAAGGAAACATTCCTGCTTCACACAAAGTGATTACCAACAAAAGCATTAATAGACCATGTATTTTGAAAATTTTCATGGTGGTGGCCTTTTAGTTGGTGGGATAGCACTTGGGTTTTTGGGCTTCTATCTCAATTTATAGGCAATGAAGCTTGTGCTCAAAAGAATGCATAGTTATGTGGGTGGCATCCTCTTATGGAATAGCAATTAATATCTATTAAAGATACACTTAATGAAGAAATAAGTGTGTGAGAAAATGTATTTGTACAACTTTCTAAGCATTTTCATATTTTCTATACTATTAGTACTTTTTTTTAAATGCATTTCCACATTTTAATTCTATGCTATTTGCACAATTTTTTATAGGGTAAGTTACAGATAATCTCCTAAAGTATTTGGGTGGTCGACATAAAACCTCTTTGATGTACAAAATCAAGTAACGTCCCCCCAAAGTCATCTTGAGGATTGCTTGGTTTTGAACATTTGAGGGGGATTTTGCTTGATTTTGAACATCATGGGGATTTTCTAATGACCCTCCATACTTCAGGGAGTTATATGCAATTTACCTATTTTTATGCAATTTCACATTTTTTTTAATGCACTTATTATTGCATTAAATGTATCTTAATGTATAGAGATATTCCCTTCTATCTTTTTCCATCTCTTTTTTGTTTTTTGGAAAAGTAGTCAATAAGCCTATTTAAAATGTATGGACTTTAGCAAGAGTTGTTGATTGATTAATTAAAATGCCAATTAATGCAGCATTTTTTTTTTAAAATAGTTAAACCTCTTTCTATTTATTTTTCTTCTGCTTTTTTTTTTTTTCCTTTTTTTCTTATGGGAAAGGAACAATTAAACCCATTTAATGCGGATGGAGGTTTGCTAGTTCGCTGATTAACATGACATTTAATGCAATGTGGCTAAAATTGAAATTTCACCTTTGCTTGCTGAACATTTGTGCACACGTGTCATGTCTTCCGAGATAGAGAGATTGAGACTCACGGGATCTGTAAGGAGATAGAGGCCTTGGGTCTAATGAGTAATGACAAATCTTATCCCAATGGGGATGTGTTATTTATAGAGGTCTTGGTTTCGATTCCACATGAATGCGTGTAGGAGTGTCTGTTGTCCTATCATTTGGCCAAAACAAAATATAAAATATATATAAAATAGATATCAAGATATGTAAACGAAGCTATGAAACAAAAGAAGGGGAAAAAATTATGGTAGAATGGGTCTTTCATTTGTTTTAAAGTAGTTAAGAGACTTCGCAAAAGCAAGCATATTATTCATTCAAACATCACACCGGATGTGGGATTGGTGTTAGAACATTGGGGATTCATCTAGGTTCTTTCTTTGAGTGATGGAGGTTTTATGACTCGAGTGAGAGGAGAGAAGATGAACATTGGTTCTTTCATTTGTTTTGAGACTTGAGTGATGTATCACGTACCCACTTATTAATCCTGTGGACGAAAAATGTTACCACTTATACAATATGACTACGTACATACATGAGGTATTTTGTACCCATTGGCAATATTTAGTTGAATAATCCTTTAGAATATGGGGATTGTCCACCAATACCATCTCTGTCCTTAATTATGCTACCATTTATTTTAAAGATATTAATCATGATAGGTGTAATTCTAGTTATTGGGAACTCTAATCTTTCAACTATTTCTAATAAAACTAACAAGATTTGCAGGTCTATTTCATAGAACCTCCTCCTACTAATGGGAGAAAATTAAATTTTGATAGGTCATGCAAAAGCAAATCTAGACAGAATACTAAAACATCCCTAAATCATGCTAATAACCGTGCAAAAGACAAAAATCAAAAGAAAGACAAAACCTTAATATGCTCCTATATGCCCTAGACTTACTATTATGCATGAAAAATATCAAAAACATGCTAAATATGAATTATTATGATGAAAATATCATATAACAATTCAAAACATGAAAAAAAAAATAAATAAATAAAACAAGATGCATTATATAATGATTTTATGTAGGAACATAAATAAGCATCCTTACGATGAGTTTTCTTAAGAAAAATTATCCTAGGATAATTTTACATAGAAAGCACTCTGCATGAATGATTTTTTCACATATCTTATGTAAAATATATATCTAAGAATGCAAAGAAACTAATGGCGCACTTAAACACATGCACTTCAGAGAGCACCCATGCAAAGACTCATCCTTTAAAAAGGATAATTATCCTCCAAAAGAATAATCATCTATATAACTATGAAGATGAACCTAACACAGAAATTGTCCTACATGAAAAATACTTAAAATCATGCATATAAATGAACCATGGAAAGAAAACGACTCTAACATATCAACTAATATGCTGTGCAAAACATACCCCTATTGTAGAGAGAGAAAATTACTATTCAACACACAATTCACAAAATCCTACTCCATTAGCATGCTTACACTCAGTAACAATCATATAAACTCAATAGAATTAAGTAATCATGATATTTAAATCAATAACAAGCCTTAAGCATGTAAAGAATTGACTATAAGAAAATAGAGAGAATATATATAGAGAAATGATGGAAATTTACAATAAAGAAGACCTTCACTATGTTCTTCCTTCTTCTTAGGCTTGAACTCCTTCTTATTCTTCTTCAACAATGCAATAGAATGCTCTCTCAAAAGTGTATATGTGTGCAAATTAGTGGTCCCCTTCTCTCTAGTGAATATGGAGTGTCAAAAGTCCTTTAATGTTAACAAAAGGGTCTATATTTATAGCTATCCAACCCTAGGATTCAATGATTGAGATTAATTTATCATAAAACTAATCTAAGGCTATTATTAACACCCTTGGTCCTTAAACAGCTTAAAGTCACTTAACAATAAGATTAAAACTCTTTTGAAACAAGAAAAAGGGAGTAAGAGAGTCTAAAAACGCATATCCGTTAAAATAGGGGAAACTGTATGCGGGATCTCGGGTGACTGGTTGGCCCAACTGGTTGGACTAGTTGAGTGAACCGGTCACCCAAGGCTCAACTCAAGTTCCTCCGGTTTTGACTTATTTTGGGTTTTTATCTTAAAATGATCATATCTTGGTCAAATTAACTCTAAATTGAGTGATTCAAAAGCCCAAATTTTCATATTTCAATTAAGAACAAGTGTAGAATATTCTTGAACTAAAAATCTCTAACCATGATGAAGTGGTTGGGTTTAACAAAACGGTTAACCGAAAAAGGGTCAATTAGCCAATAGGTGAATAATATGGTAAATCAATCTCAAACCTATTCAATCCTTAAATTGTTACTACAATTAGACTCTTTTCATCATTATAAACTCATTGGAACAATCCAGGATGAATTTTGAGGTCAATTGGAAAAGATACAAGTTAAAAGACGAAATTGCCCTTCAAGTTGCAAAAGTTCTAATTAACTATCCAAACCTATCTGGAATTGAACCAAATTACACCCACATATCCTAAATGCACCTAAAAACTAAATGCAAGTGATGGAATGCAAAAATGAGATAAAAATATTCATGCAATAATGAACTATATATGCTCATAAGCCTAAAAGGGTAAAAATGTCCTTCAAGGCTTAGAGACTCATAAATGATTCAAAAACTTATGAAATGAGTTCATGAACTCTTAAGAATGAAAATGGGTTGTCTAAAACAAATAGTAAAATTTTATACTTTTATGACATAAACCATGCCAAGTTGTAAGATTTTATTACTTTAGGAAGTAGTAAAATTTTACAATTTTATGAAGTATTATATTGGACTATATATAAAATAGTAAAATTTTACAGTTTTAATTTTTTTAGTAATTAGCTAATCAATATGAATCTTGTTTCAAAGATGTTGATGAGTATGTTCCAAAAATATAATTTTTTTTTTAAAAATCAAATGTTTATATTACAAGTTATAAGTTCTTAAAGATTGAAAGACTAAAAAACGAAATTAGTTACATAGGATGCCCTTAATAACAAAAAAAGGGAGTGTCCTTGGTAATAATAAGGATAAACCAAGAACTTTTTTTAAAAAATGTGACTAATTGCTAAATAATTGCTAATTGAGTTAGAAAAACTCTTACTTGACTAATTGCTAATATTTTACCTAAATATGGACTGATCACCAATTCCCCAAAAAAAAAAAAAAAAAAATTAATAGTAAAAAATTATGGTTATAGTTTATTTCTATTCCTTACCCCAAAAAAAGAAAATGTACATGTTATTTCCAAATTTATCTAATCTGAGAAATTTTTTGATTATTCCTTTGGTATAAATTTATGGAGAACCATATATTATGGGTTTCTCTCTAAATTAATTATATAGGTTCTTTTTTTTTTTTTTTTTTTTTTGTTTTTTTAGTAGGCAACAAAATATTATTATTATGTCAGGAAAAGAAGACTAAGCACAATAGGCTTTAGTGACAGGTAATCGACACCAGGAGACACCCACAAGCTAAAAAGGAAGCCTAGCACAAACTACATAGACAACACCCAAAGCAGGGGCCCCCTAAGACAACAAACAACAAACACCTGAAGTGCACTTAAGAAAAGGTGGAAAAAATCCTACTAGGAAATTATATATGTTCTTAGGGAACCATATTAGTCCACTATAGATAAATGTCTTTTTAATGAAAGTTTTGATTTTTTGACATAGCTGCTACATCATTTGGGAAGGAAAAGGAAGGGAACAATGGTTAAGGATCTGGAGTCTATGTTAAGATGTGGGAATGTTCCAAGATTAGCTTGTCGGCACTCATTTCACCTGAGTTAGAATCAATTACTAATTATTTTAATTTTTGGGTTGTTAGAATTGTTTTGAGGGCAGCAAATGATGTTGCTCAAAAACTTGCCCACTGGGCTGCCTTTTATAATTATTTTGGAGACATTCTCATTTCCAACCTCCCTAGTCTGTACTTGTTGAAGAGATCGATGATGGGAATGGCTCTGCATCTCTTATATAATATTAGTTGCTTATCAAAAAGATTTAGGCATATTTTGTCATCAAACAAGAAGAAAAGATGTGATGTGATGGAATGAATAAAAGGAGAGAGAAACAAACAAACAAACAAAAATTTAATCTTATTGGACTTAGGCTCAATTGAGTGGTCTATATATATATAGCTTCTTATATGAGGATCAAAGCCAACATTGTTCGATATTCAGGAGAGGGTTTCACTCCTTTCATGGAGCTATTAACTCAGAATCCACTATTTTTTTTTTTTTTTTGTTTAGAGAAAGACGTGGTTTTTATGGAAACATGCAATAGTGGTCTAGTCACAAACATAATTTTATAACAAAAATTTGCCATTTCATCCGAGCTCATGAATCGGATGGCAACTAGTATCTGATCAAATATCTAATAAAAGTGACCTGCTTGAAAAACCATCTTTTTAATTTAATTTAATTTATTTATTTATCTGGGTTTTGTACAGCATATATAAACCACAAAAAGAGAAATTACAAATTCTCTCTTGATTCTATTTCCTTCACAGATCAAACAGCTGCACATACAACTGTTTTAGCTAGCCTTTGATTTCACAGTGACATAGCTGGTGATGCATTCCTTCATGGATGGTTTTAATTATTCCACACATCGCAAATATCATATGAATGAGTCACAGAATCATATAAACATGGCCCCCCAGGTCGTCTCACTTCCCAAAAGCAATGGTGGCCGCACAGAGACTGATCCCTACTCTCAACGTAAATATCGTAATAGTAGGTTGCTCCTTGCCATTCCTTGCTACTCATGCTACAGTAAAATCGAGTACTGCCCCACAAGTTTGGCCGGAAATGAAATTCGAAGAAGGCTTGATACGAGAGCACCTGCACGCCAAGGTCGTCGTCCTTGGATTTACAATGAAGGGTAAGGTCCATGCCCTCGCCTATGCCATTCGTGATCCTTACATGGGTCTTCTTTGGAAAAAGGGCCGCTTCACACAGAGTAATGAGCAACAGAAGAATCAGTGGGACATGCCTATTGAGTAAAATCATGTTTGTGACCTTTTTGCTTGTGGGAGTGTATTGTTGTTCTTCAGTTTCTATCTCATTTTATAGGTGATGAGACTAATGCTTAAAGGGAAATGTTCGTCCCACAAAGATATGACTCTTTGAAAAAACACGCATATTATGAAAATCAATTATCGCCTTTCTACTCAATTTTTTCTTTTCAAAAGTATCATTATCCTACTGTCAATGCATTGGTTATATTTAAAGTTATTTTTTGTATATGGGAAAGTTAGAAAATTTATGCTCCGTAATACTTTTCAAAATAATAAACATTTAGAGACAGCTAAAAAAAAAAAAAAAAAAAAGGAAGAAAGAAGGAGGACATGTCTTTGTGGGACAGAAGGGAGTATTAAATGAAAAAATTATTCCTATATATAATCCATTTATGGAGTAACAATAAATGCTTTCCTATTTTTGGATATGGAACAGGTAAAGTGGATGGTCTACTTGTTAGATCGGATTTTGGTTGATTTTCATGACAATTAATGCAGTTTGCTTGCAATTTGCAAAAGTTTCTCTGGAGAAATAATTGCAATTACTACACGTACTTCAATTTAATATTTGAATTTTATCACTTCATTTGTCTTCTTCGCTAGGCACTACTTTTTACTCAATATGGAGTTGAAGACATCATTTCATCTCTACATAATAGTAGAGGAAAAAAAAAATGGTGAATTTAAGTCCAATGCCACGGCCAAAGAGGACACTGGCCGGGCTGTGTATTAATATTCGCAAAAGCAGGGAAGATTAATGCCGGTAAAATGGCCAATTTAGGATGGTGGATCGATCCTCACTTTGAGTAACAATTTTTCTTCTTCTTCCTTTTTTTTTCTTTTTTTTTTTTTTTTTGGGGGGGTGGGGGGGTGGGGGGGGGGTGTGGGGGCGTCAAACTTTAGACAAGGAATAAGGAAAATGGCTAAGAGAGGAAAGAGTCCTTCTGGATGATCTCCAATTTGATGGGGTGGGATACCCTTAGACAAGAAATACATTGGGTTGTTTTCAATTGTTATAGTATTTTCTTTCGGTTTAATTAATTGTATCTTTAATAAGACATTTTGTGATTTATAATTTCATATTTTTGTGAAAGAGATGCTTTTTTTTTTTTTTTTGGTTCAATGTGCCAAGTGAGAATACACACATTCATTGACACATAGTCAAAGTCAAGACCTTCACAAACACCACGTCCTTATTAAGACTAAACATGCATGTTATTAGGACCGAGGCCGGGCCATTAACGGCCATGGAAGAGGATTTAGAGGTTGTTATTAAGGCATTTATCAATGTCAAATTAGTAAGTAATATTCATATTAGTTGGCTCGGCTTTTCGATTATATATCCTTTAGGCATGTCTATCAACAAGGTATTATTCATGAATTGGCTAGCTTGGAGCATAGTAGCATACTAATGTTGTATTTTTGTATTTTCTTTATTTTAAGTCAGGTAAAAAGGTTATTTCATGCTCAAATTTAAAACTAAGGCTACGTTTGTTTTGTCGGAATGGAATAGATGGGAATGGAATTTGATTCCATGCTTGATGTAGCCTGGAATGAAAAGAGATTTGAATTGGCTATCCAAATACACTATTTGATTCTATTCCCATTTAAAGTATCTCATTGAAACACATTGTATGGAATGAATTGGAATGTAATTCCATTCCATCCATTCCATTCCAGCTAAACAAACATAGCCTAAGGCAGAATTGAGGTTTCTATCAATAAAACAAAACATGAGGGGGGGTCAGCATATTTTTCAAAATATCAAGGGAGCTAGGTGCTTGAAATATTTCCAAACCTCCTCTTTACACTTTTTAGACTTTTATTTTGACATTTCCATATACAGCCGCAATAACGCAAAGGGAAATGCTACTTAAACCCACATTTTGCCCTACAAATCTTGCCATATTATGTACATTTAGTTTTGTTTCAATTTTTAGGTTTTAACCATATCAATGGGTCCTATAACTTTACCCCCTATTCTCTCAATAAGGCAAGATTTGTGGAGCAAAATGTGGGACTAACTAACATTTCCCTAAGGCAAATGTTTCCCTAAATATAAACCCATGTGTTTCCTCCAAAAATTAGATTCTGGGGATTTGGTCGCACGAGCGTGCCAACCACAACCTTGTGGCGAATTGTATGTTCTACCTTGCTTTGAATGGACTCAAGGACCTTTTCTATAACAGTTGAGAAAATAAACAAAACAATCACAAAAATTAAAAACAAAAGCTTACCACAGAGGAATCCATTTTCATAAATAACTTCTGAAATTACAATGATAAACAAAGGGGTGCACACGCGTTTGACTAAAAAGGAGCATATGTTTCTGGGTTTCAAAATCCTAGAGTTCTAAAAAGAAAGAAAAAGATAAGTTCTCTGGGAACTAGTTTGTTGATTTGATTAATAAAGGTGTTTTCAACTGACTATCTTTCAACTTTTATATGACCAAGCAGCAACTGCACCCATGAAATTCATCCATAACATATTTGCCCATACATGCGATCCATCAATTCCCAGCTTAACCACATCCCCATGATTTGACAACCATGATCTCTTTTTAATAACCACCTTGATCATGTCATTTGATAACTGCTTTATAGATAACTGTCTCCATGAAACATTCAGCCTTTCTAGGGCGATTCTAAAGAACAACTTCGTCTATTCACACTTACTCCTAGGCCAATTTTTTGGGTGTAAACAACATACCACCTAGGAGATTATCTCATAACGTCATTACCATCTTATGGAGGATTTATAAAACCAGTACTTCAGGATGTTTGACTAAAATATAGATCTAAATTACAATTATATCCTCACCAACCATTTGTGCATGAGTGCCATATATGTGTATTCATGAGAGAGAACGTGCATGAGTGCCATGTGTTGTGACGAGAGAGAGAGAGAGAGAGAGAGAGAGAATTTGTTTGTATTGGGGGGGCGAAGTTAGGACAGTCCTTGATTCAATTGTTTTGAAGAAGTTCAGAGGCTTTGCACAATCAAACATATAATTCAGTCAAACATGAAAGAGTTCTTCATGAAATTATTCATTCAAAAACATAAAAGCATATTATTTCACACTAGATGACAATGCAGGGGGCAGCTCTAGATCCATCATGGGGTAGCAGTATTCCACTTATCGCAAGCATAATATGGAAAAGTTGAATTACTAAGCTTTAAACATGGCCCCCCTGGTTTTACAGTCCAGAGACAACTGGTATCACACCGATTTTTATCCCTTTGCTCAATGTAAATATCGAAATAGTGGGTCGCTCCTCGCCATCGAAAGCTGCAAAAATACTGGGTGCTCTTCCAAAGGTTGGGGACGAAACGAAATTGATAATAGTATTGATATGAGATCACATGCACACCGAGGTCATCTTGCTTAGATTTACAATGCACGGTGAGGTCCAAGCCCTCACCCACGTCATTTGTCATCCTTACAAGACATTTGTTCCAAGGAAAAGGACCTGCCACACACAATGTAACCAACAACAAAAGCATTAGCAGGACATGTCTATTGAAGAAATTCATGTTTGTGATTTTTTTGGTGAGAGTCGTCATGTTTGTGATCTTTTGTTGGTGAGAGTAGTATGGGGGGTTTATAGGCTCCCATCTCATTGTTAATAAATGCTAAAATCTTTCATACTACTATACAATTGATAGGCCTCACATGATATGAATGATCTAAATTTTATTGAACCATCTAATTAATAAACGAAGAGAAGTCTTTCCTCCTCTTACTAACTATAAAAAAGGAAATTCTAGTCAACTTCCAAAATTATAGTTGTCCAAAAATGAAGTTTTATTGATAGTTATAATCCATTTTGATGCAAAATAAATGCCCACCATTTTTTTTCTTCTTCTTTTCCTTGTAGTTATAATCCATTTATGGTGAAAAATAAACGCCCACCTTTTTTTATTTGTCTTCTTCTCCTTGTCGGTATAATCAATTATTGTGAAAAATAAATGCCCTCCCTTTTTAATTCTTCTTCCTTTATTGTAGTTATAATCCATTTGTGGCGAAAAATTAGGGGTGCAAGTCAATCTGGTTTGGGCGGTTTAGGGGTGATTTTCCACCAAACCAATCAAATCGGTTTTCTTCACATGCAACCGAAACCGCACCAAAACCAAAGGAAAACATGCCTACACCGACCACAAGTGAGATGGTGCGGTTTGGTGCGGTTTTCGGTTTCCACCGAAATTATTTTTGGGCCTTTCTTGCTTGATTTAGGCTGTTCATTTTGTTGGGCCCAATCACCATGCCAAATAGACCATCCTCTGCGGCAGTCATAATGGGTCCACACTCCCCATTTCACATGCTCCCCTTCGTTTCTTTGACCACTCTTATCAACCAGATTTGGGTTCCTTTTTTAGCTCAATTTTTGTTTCATTTTTTGAGCTTAATTGGATCCCAAATTTAGCACTAAATTTAGCACTACCATGACCTGTCAAACAGTTCAAATAAACTATCCAATTTAAATTTACTCATATTCCAAGCATAATTGCAATCTAACATTCTAAGCATATCACAATTATACATTCCACCTGATGCAATCACTACCATGACCTGCCAAACTTCAAAATAATCTATCTAATTTCAATTTACTCATATTCCAAGCATAATTGCAATCCATCATTCTAAGCATATCAAAATAATGCATTCCACTTGATGCAATCTTTCATCCAATCTATATGTAATAAATTTAGACAATAATGTTAGACAACAAACTAAAGAGAAAGGCATTAGTATGGCATTCTAACATCTATCCTATGCCATTTACAAAATTACAACCATTTACAGTTCAATAAGCTTCTACCACAAAAAGAATCTGAAGCTATCCTAATATTCCAACCAGCCGACTTGGTTTCAAAAAATCAACATATTCGACACAAAGCACTTTGTACCACAAAAAGAATTTGAAGCTATCCAATATTCCAACCAGCCAACTTGGTTTCAAAAACAGTCAGCAGCAAAGCACTATGACACTATCCTTCACAAAATATCAACACTAGCCTTCAGAAATCTACAAAAAAAAAAAACAGCCATCTCTGCCTTCAAAAATCTGCACTAACAGGCCCCAAAAATCTGCACTAACAGCCCCCAAAAATCAACACTACTTTCTCAAAAATCAGCACTACCAGCTGACTACAAAACAATATTTCAATAATACATAAAAAGAACAATTGAACAAATACAGGTTATAATTTACATACCAACAAGTGTATATCTAATTATCTATAGTTATATACCAACTAGTGAAGTAGGGTTTACCTCTTTGATGCAATAATTCCTTTCAATCATCAACAATACATGTTTCCACTTTATGTGATTCTAGAAGAATTAAAGAAAAAAGGAGTTTATAAGTTCCAGAAATTTTTATAAAAAAAAACTATAGTACTATAAATTGAAGGCAGTAGATATAAATGCTAAATTTCTAATACCTGTTTCCATTTTCTCATATTGCTCCACCTCATCAAGTGCATCTCGAATAGAAACTGAATCTCTTGACTTCCGCATCTAGTTTTGTGCACAAATGAGGGCCTCCACAGTTTTATGAGACAAAGAACTACGGAATGGATCAAGAACACGCCCTCCTGTGCTGAATGCAGATTCAGAGGCCACAGTAGAAACAGGTACAACTAGAACATCGCGTGTTACTTGGGAAAGGATGCGATATTTAGTGGAATTATGCTTCCACCAACCCAAGATATCAAATTTCCCTCTATCAGCTTCACATCCGTCCATTAAGTACCTCTCCAACTCTGACTTGGATAACATGCTATCCTCTTCCTTTAAGTGCTTTTGAAATTGAGAGACAAGGAATGCACGCGCATCATGTTCTTCCATATCAGCATCATTTATAGACCTTGATTCGTTTGTATTAGTATTTTGCACATTATTACTGGAATCACGTGCATCATACCAATTATACAACCGAATCAAACAGTCCTTTACCTTCTTTTCCATCTCCATTGCCACAACAACATCATAATTTTGTTCAAAACTCCATTTCACATACACAAGTTTGAACTGAGGATCAAGAACTAAAGCAACCAGGATCAACAGATTCATTTTCCCAAGTTTACCCCAGTATTTATCAAACTTTGTTTTCATAGCTTCAACCATTTTTTTTAAGGAAGCATCTGAACTATTACACAAAGAAACTATAGCATTTTGAATCACCAAAACCTCTGAAAAAGCAGTGTTAGAGGTTATATACAATGACCCTGAAAAGCGCAAAGTTGCATCATAAAAAAATTTCAAAAATTTCACAAATAACTTAACTTTACTCTAATCATCAACATCGGGAGGCCCCGATATCTTCTTGCCCACATTCACTCTCTCATCCCCATCATCATCACTATCCTCCTCTCTAAATTTAGTGAGAAAGAATGTGTCCTCCTCTTCTAACCTTTCAAAAGCCTTTTGAAATTGTGGAGCCCTCTCCAACATTAAATATGTGGAGTTCCATCTAGTAGGCACATCCAAGCAAACTTGACCCTTACACTCAATTGCTTCTTTTTCAGCACAATTCTTAAACTTTGCCATCCTTGATGGTGAGGATCTCAAATACCTCACAGCATTACGCACCTTCATCATTGAATCATCAATATCTTTCAAACCATCACAAGCAATGAGATTTAAAATATGAGCACAGCATCTCATATGTAAAAACTCATGCTCTAATATGGTACCCTTCCTAGATTTAGTCTTCTTCTTTACAAATTCAATACAAGTATTATTAGAGCTGGCATTATCAACAGTGATGGTGAGAATTTTATCTAATCCCCATTCAATCAAACACTTTTCAATTGCCTTACCAAGTGTGTCACCTTTGTGATTTGGAACTAAACAAAAGTTTAAAATTTTTTTATGGACTTTCCAATCACTATCAATATAATGTGCGGTGAGACACATGTAATTCAACTTTTGTATGGATTTCCATGTATCCGTGGTAAGGCAAACTCATTGCTCCCTTAAAGCATACTTTAAATTTTTCTTCTCATTATAATAGATATTCAGACAATCTTTTGCAACTGTGGTGCGAGAAGGAAGTGTTAACTTTGGTTGCGCAACATGCATAAAACGCCTAAACCCTTCTTTCACTGCAAAATTAAATGGCAGTTCATCAATTATAATCATCTCAGCAAAAGCCTTTTTACAAGCTTCCACACTAAAAGTGCAAGCTACAAGCTGCTCGCCACCTTCCACTCCAAGTTCTGTTTTAACTGGTCTAAAACCCAAAATTGATTGTTTCTTATCCCTATTCAAAGCATATTGTGTACACTGTGACGCAATGTGAGCCAACATAGAAGTTGTCCCATTCTGGCGACTATTACAAGCATACTTCTTCCCACAATAATTATAAGCTACCATAGCTTTACCATCTTTAGTTTTAATTTCTTTGAAATGATTCCAAGCCACTGATCGTTTTCTACTACCAGTAGCCTTTTTACTTTTTTTATTGCTCACATTCGGCGAGGAGTTACCTTCAATTACAGCATGGTTTGTTGGAGTATCATCCACAACCTTCTCAGAGATATCACCAGCAGGAGTGTCCATCTAACAAAAGAATTAAAAAATTTACATCAATAAAAAAGAGAGAAAACAGAGTATAATATAAATAAAAAGAGGATCCAACAATATATTACAAATCCAACAATAAATAACAGATCTGAAAAATAAACCCTTAAAGAACCAAAAAAAATCGATATCACAGAATAAACCTTTAAAGAAAACAGAGTACATTAGAGTGTAAATATCACAGATCTAAAAAATAAATCACGGTAAGAGACAGAAAAATCTTCAAACACCCATATATATATATATATATATATATATATATAACTCCTCAAAGAACCAGAAAAATCGAATCTACATTAAAGAACAAGTAAAATCAAATCTATATTTTATATATATATATATATATATATATATACACACACACACACACATATATTAACAAAGACCAAAAGAACAAGAGAGGGGAGGGTAGATTGAGAGAAATATAAAGTGAGAAGCAGAAAACCTTATGCCGTATGGGTTTGAGTGTTTGACAGAAGCAGATCTGGGATTAGGGCTTGACAGTATCAAGATTAGGGCTTCACGGCAACGAATAGACGATTACCTGTGATTGTAAGAGAAGAAAACTACAAGAGATTAGTGTATGTGTATATATATATATCTATGTATATGTATATACACAGATAGAGAGAGAGAGAACGAAGGGTTGAGAGAAAAAGAAAGAGAGAGAGATGGAACAAAGGTTTCAGAGAGAGCAAAACTCGTCGCCGTCGATTGGTGCATCGTACTCAGTCGGACAGTGATAGGCAGAGAGAAGAACGAAGCGCTTGCTTCATTGCTTGACGGTGCTGAGGTTGGGTGAGGTGAAATGAGAAGGATTTTAGGGTTGAGCCGTGTAAGTGTGTATATATATGCAAGGGATCAGATGGTGTCGTTTGGACAGGTTTGGTTGCAAAATAGGGGAAAAAATATAACATACCTGAATCGGTTCGGTTTGGTTTAATCGGTCCGATTTTTGCCTAAACCAATTTCGAACCGAAACTAAAAATAACATAAAATTTGAACCAAACCGCCCAAAATTAGTAAAAAAACCGACCAAAAATCGATAAATCGGTTTGGTCCGGTCCGGTTTGACCTGTTTGGTCAGTTTTCTTGCACCCCTACGAAAAATAAATGTCCTCCTTTTCTATTATTCTTCTTTTCCTTTTCTAAAAAAAAGTAATTAAATTTATTTAAGAATAAATTGCAAATAACTCCGTGAAGTATTGGGAGGAGGGGTCAACAGATAACTTCCCTAATTATATTTTAATTTTTGTCAATGTACCCCACCGTCACTCGCCGTTGATGAAATTTAACGAAAATTAGTCATATGGCTATGCACGTGATACCGTTAATATTCTCGTGTTGCCCAAAATCACCAGAACCCTCGTCGGCGTCATGGCCAATTGGGTGGCCATCGACGATTGGTTTTGTGTTCCAACTGAATTAGGGGGCACATGGACAAAATTAAAACATAAGGGGGTTATTTGCTGAACCCCCATACTTTAGGGGGTTTTCTGCAATTTACCCTTTATTTACAGCTAGTGGACTTTTTATTCATCTTCTTTTTGTTGTAGATATAATCCATTTAAGGATAGAACGAGTATTATAAAATGTAAATGGTATATCCCTTCTTTCATGTTGGCTTATAAAATGATGAAAATATAAGAAACAGTCATCAAGAATTCAACAACTACTTTCACAATGACTACTCCTAACTAGGGCTGCAAACGAGCCGAGTTTTAGTGTGCTCAAGCTTGGTTTGTTAAAAAGCTTGTTCATTAGTAAACGATGAGCTTTTTAACAAGCTTAAATTTCAAGCTTGAGCTCAACTTGTTAAAAAATATTCGAGCTCAAGCCGAGTTTGGCTTGTTTAGGATTTATTTATTTATTTATTTATTTTTGGGATAAGTGGTTTAGTATCACCATCCCAAACATTAACTAACAAATCAACAATAAGAAACATCATCCAAGCATAAACCCTAAAAAGCCCAAAACCCAAAATCAAAATCTCGTAAGTTCATAACTATTTTCAATACTATTAAATAAAGAGTTGTAATAAACTTTAACTATTGGTTAGAGGCTTGGAGTACATCATAATACCCATATATGCTTCAAAATTAGTCATCATGCCATCATACTTCCATTGGATACCACAAAAAAGGTATCTCTTTCACGCCAAAACTCTATTAGGATAAGTAAAAGCATCAAGGGTGTCTATTATTGCCAGGCTACATGGATATGAGCCTCGTAGGGATGCAAGTCATCATGGGACAATCATTTACTTAGCGAAAGATGATGACATCTTTCTCAATTATAATAAAGCTAGTTGGGTGAAAGTGGCTGATTGGGAAACTGAGTGAGTTTTGGGTGTGTTAATTTAGCACCACGTATAATGCAATATTTCAGATAGCTTTTCCCAATCTACCTTTCGTTATGTAAAAGATCTTTAAATGGCCCATGCACTAAAAAATCTTAAAATATGTAAATTGAAATTTAGTTCTTAAAAAGTGTTTCGGACTTTTCCAATCAGTATGCCAAATACACACTAAGTATAAATATTGAAGGATGTTTCTATCATTTTATTTGTTATTTTCTTATTTTTCCCAAGCGATTAAAGAAACCTAAAGTACCGAAAAGCGTATAGAAGAAAAAGGGCAGCGCTTTTTTCTTAGAAAATAGCCAAATCCACGAGTAATAGGATAACACACTTGAATCCACAAGCAAAAGGAAGAGTAAAACTCTAAAATAAATTATTTATTAATAAAAAATTAACTTTATAATGAAATAAGGCAGCATATATATAAGCTACAAGTCCTAGTTCGAGTAGAATAAATAAACTTAAGGAAAAAAGAACGAAATTAAGGAAAATAATAAAAATACCAAAAATAGAAAAATTCCAACTAAAGCAATGACTTAAAAGCCCTAAACTTAAGGAGCAAGCTGGCAGAATAGGACCCCAATAGTAATCGTAGCTCCTTGTTAGTATATTTTAATAAAAATATATCCTTTTACCTTCTTTTGTTATGGGTACCACTTTTACAAAAGTAGAACCTCAAAGTGATTTATTTTATTCACTTCTCCTTCACTCTTATTCGGTAAGATAATAAAGTGCTAGTACATGTGCAAAGGGAAAGTAGATGGGGGAGTTGAGGTTTTGTTTGGGACGAATACAGGGGTTCACCATACGGTAAGGGATTAGTGCTTATACACTTATTTTCATTCTTGAATACAGATTTGTAACCCCCACGTACACTAATTAGCCACAATCAGTTTTGAGTTTGAAATTAGATTTATTTCTCCAACAATTTTTAGACGAAATTGCCAATAGAGGGTTCTGCAAATTCTGCTCCTAATTCAGGTGATCTTAATAAGCCGTTCCGCTTTAAAGGTGAATATTTTAAAAGATGGGCTAGTCAGGTTATGTTTTATCTTAAGCTTATGAAAGTTGCATGGGCTCTTATTTCTAAAAATCCTAAAAAAATTGATACCACCAATATGAGTGAAGAGGAGCTTGAGGAACATGAAAAGAACATTGAAAAATGGGAAAATGATGAAGAAGATTGCAAGAATTATTTACTCAATTGTTTGTTTGATGAATTTTATGATTATTATGCTAACTCTTTTTCAATTGCATAAGTATGATTCCAAAGAGGCAAGGGCAAAAAAGTATGCTTGTAGTCGTTTTTTTAGATTTCGAATGGTGGAGAATAAGTTCATTATTGCACAAACTCATGAGCTACAAAATATGTTCTTGAAATTCAATTTAAGGGAATCAAAGTGGATGAACAAATCCAAGTAGCTGCCATTATTGACAAGTTACCAAGTTCATGGAAGGAATTTCAGAAAGGGCTTCGTCATAAGCAAAAGGAACTTTCACTAGTGAATCTTATGACTCGGCTTCGAATCGAGGGGCAAGATAGAAAGCTCGATTCGAAGCAAGATGGGAATGAAGAGAACAATGGCAATGTGGGCTCAAATAAAGTACATCTTACTTCTAGTGATGACATTCCTAAGGGTCATAATGCCAAGAATAATGCCCAATTAAAACCTAGGGGAAGGAATATGAAAAAGAGGCCATACAAAAATCAAAATCAAAATAAATATAATGGCCAAAGGAAATGGAACCAAGGACCTCCTTCTAAACAAGCTCATTATAACAACAACTAAGATACCAATAATCAAGTTACAAATAATAATTGTTTTGTGTGTGGCAAACCTAGACATCATGCCAAGGTCTATCATTTCCGAAAATAGGGATTTGTACCACAAGCTAATGTTAACAAAGAGCCACTTGTGGCTATGATAAGTGAAGTAAATATGATTGATAAGTTTGAAGGATGGTGGGTAGACACTGGGGCTTCTGTACATGTCTGCCATAATAGAAATTGGTTCAAGTCTTACTCCCCTCTGGAAATTGAGAAAAAGGTTTTACTTGGTGACTCACATTCTATTGAAGTCTTAGGCATTGGTGAAGTAAACCTTGACTTCACTTATGTGTGTGTCTTGACCCTAAAGGATGTGCTTCACACACCAAAGATCATAAAGAATTTAGTTTCTGGATTTCTTCTCAACAAGGCTGGTTTCAAGCAGACTATAGAATTTCATCAATTTGTTCTTACTAAGAATAATGTGTTTGTTGGGAAAGGATATGCATGTGATGGTATGTTCCAATTGAATGTTGAAATGAATAAAGCATCTACTAGTTCTGCTTATATTGTTACTTGTTTTAATATATTGCATGCTTATCTTTGTCATGTTTATAGTAAATATTTAAAAAATATGAGTTATGTTGGCTTATACCCAAGTTAGAAAATAATTTTGAGAAATGTGAATTTTGTAGTATGATGAAACTTACTAGACAACCACATTTAAAAGTTGAAAGAAGTACTGAACTACTAGGTTTAATCCACACAGATATTTGTGAATTTGAAGGAATTTTAACTCTTGGTGGTAAAAGATATTTTATAACCTTTATAGATGATTATTCAAGATATTGTTATGTTTATCTAAAGAAGAATAAGTGTGAAGCTTTTGATAAACTTGTTATTTATATTAAATAAGTTGAGAATCACCTTGATAGAAAAATTAAAAGATTTAGAAGCGATAGAGGAAAAGAATATGAAGTGCTAGGCCTTACCACTTACATTCAATCCTTAGGGATAGTACACAAGACCACTCCGCCTTATTCACCGGCCTCTAACGGTATAGCTGAACGTAAGAATAGAACCTTAACAGATCTAATTTGTGCAATGCTACCTTATTCAGGAGCACTAGAGAATCTTTGGGAAGAAGCAATTTCAACCACTAATTATGTTATGAACCGAGTACCACACAAACAAACCTTAATTACCCCTTATGAGATATGGAGAAGTAGAAAACCTAATCTAGGTTATTTGAGGGTATGGGGTTGCGTAACTTATGTTAAGATAACACCACCTAAAATGCATAAATTGGGGATTAAAGCTACTAAATGTGTATTCATTGGTTATGCCTTAACTAGCAAAGCCTATAGATTCCTAGGCCTAGAAAATAATGTTGTAATTAAATCTTTAGATGTTATATCCCAAGAAGATAAATTTCCCTATAAATCTGAAGCTAGTGGGGGCATAGAGGGAGAACCTAAATTTCAAAAATTCAGAGATAGTGAATTTGTATCATAGCCAAAGGAATTAAAAGTTGAAGCTAGAAGAAGTAAGCGCGCTAGAGGAGAAAAAGATTTTGGTCTTGATTATTTAATTTATAATGTTGAAGGTGATCCTACTACCTTAGAAGAAGCTCTTATTTCACCAGATTCTGATTTTTGGAAAGAAGCTATAAACGATGAAATGGAATCACTTATGTCTAACAAAACTTAGAAGTTAGTAGATTTACCTCCTGGTTGTAATACTATAGGCTATAAATGGGTTTTACGAAGAAAATATAAACTAGATGGAACTATAGATAAATATAAAGCAAGGTTAGTAGCTAAAGGGTTTAAACAGAAAGAGGATATAGATTTCTTTGATACATATTCACCTGTCACTAGAGTAACATCCATTAGATTGTTAATTGCTATTGCTTCTATACATGACTTAAAAATTCATCAAATGGATGTAAAAACAGCTTTTCTTAATGGAGACTTAGAGGAAGAAATATACATGGACCAACCTAGAGGTTTTATATTACCCAGATGTGAAAACAAAGTTTGTAAATTAACTAAGTCTTTATATGGTTTGAAACAAACACCAAAACAATGGCATGAGAAATTTGACATATGCATGTTGGATAATGGATTTAAATCAAATGAGAGTGATAAATGTATATATTATAAGTCTGAAAATGGTGCTCATGTAATTATTTGTTTGTATGTGAGTGACTTGTTAATTTTTGTACAAACTTAGAAATATTTGAGACTACTAAATCATTGCTAAATAATAATTTTGATATGAAAGACATGGGTGAAGCGAATGTGATACTTGGGATGAAAATTACAAGAACATTAGATGGAATTTGTGATAACCCAAACACTTGCCACCCTAATAATCAATTGATTATTGTGATTATTATTATTATTGTTGTTGTCATAATTATAATTATTATTAATCACCAAAGCTTTAGGATATATATATAACAAAAATTACTAACTTATTATATTAATAGGATTAATGATGTAATTAATCCTTAAGATGAGGTCATTGCTTACATGGGGAGGGGATAGGTGGCCAAATTCTATTAATGGCTGAAAAAGAAAAACAAAACCAAAACAAAACAAAACCAAAACAAACAAAAATCAGCCACGTTTGTTTGCTGGGAGAGAAAGGAAGGGGTTGCTTGGGGAAAAAGGGATCAAGAGGAATCTTAACCAATTAATGAGGGGAGACTTCTTTTGACTTGAGGGGGTATAAAAGGGCTGATATTCAGCCTATTTTCGTGCTAAATGAGCTGCTAAGAGAGTGTAACAAAATAGAGAAATAGAGAGAAAGAAAGAAGGAGAAAGAAGGGAGCTCAAACCAAGAAAGTTTCAAAGCATTTTTCTACAAACCTAAGGTGAGATTTTTCATCTTTGAATGATATAGGATAGGTTCTAAAAGTTTCATGAGAATTGGTCGATGTTTGGATAATTTTTGGAGCTTTAAAGAAGCATCAATGGCTTCCCTCATCCTTTGTTTGATTGTTTCTCCATGCACAGTGAATGAAACTCTATGAAATTTTTACCATAGTTTAATGATACTATAGAGAAGCTTCTGTATAAATTTTAGCCTTTAATACTTTGTAGGTTGTGAGAAATAAATTGGACAACCCGAAACACAAATATAAAAAACTGTATGAATTCATAACTCGTTTAATTTTTCTAATATTTTTATAATATTTTAAATGAAAAATTAAGCAAAATGGGCTTTTGAATCATCGAAAAAGGTTAAGAAATGAATTAGTTATGATTTTTTCAAGTTTTGATAAATCTTGAAAACAAACTGTGTACAAAAGCAGAATTTGGCTTTGCGCGGGGAAGAAGAAGGGTATGTGATTGAGTGTGGTAGCGTGCACCATAGGCCACGTGTACCCTAGTACAATTGGCCATGTGGGGCCCTCATTAGGTGCTGAAAATATTTTTAAAAATCTTATAAAAATACTAGAAACTTATGTTTATAATTTTGTAACCATAGGAGTATGATAACACGGGTTTCAAAAATTAGAAGACTTTAACCCTTTTGTGTAGTTTGTTTTCAAACTTTGACTAGCTCAAACAAAGTGTATAGAATTCCAATTGAGTTACGAATTGAACCATTGGATTCATATCAACAAAATTTACATAAGAGTATGTTTGAGGTAAAATAAATGTTTTAATTTTGGGTATTATTTTATTCACATGTAAAATGACCATTTTACCCCTACTTACTAAAAATAGCTCGAATGGATTCCAAATTGAGTTTTGTTTGAACCTATGCAATTTCTATGAGAAGTAGAACACTTCAGGGACTTTTTATTAATATTTTTATGATGTCATCATAGTCCTGATATTTTTATATTTGCAATATAGCCCCTAAACTTATGAAAAATTCCAAAATTTCCCCAAATTGAATATTTGGCTTTAAGATTTATGTTGAGTAGTTTGATTACAGATTGTTAATGGTGGTAGAGCATAATATGAATAATAATTCATATTTATAATTAGATATTAAGATATTATTGAGATTAATTAGTGTACGTGCATGATAGTAGCATCTATATGTTGAGCGATATGATTATTAATGCATGTACAAACATGTATCAAGTTATTCAGTAATCTGTTTATGTGAAGTTGAATGCTTATACTTGTGATTGAGATTAAGATGTTGAGATGAGAAACAAGCATGTATAAATCTATTTTGTGACTTGTTTATGTGAAGTTGTTTATACTTGTAACTAAGATTGAAATGTTGAGATGTTGAGATGAGACGATCGGGTTGAGAAAGCCCTGCAGTTAGTGCACTAATATGCTACTCCATTTTTGAGGGCAAGAGGCCAGTGGGGTAGCATACACACATGATGAGCGGTGTGTGCTGTGGTCGTAAATAGTATATCCTGTATGAGTAGACAGGTATGCTATGATTGTTTTTGCAGGTTGCAGCAGGCAACAGAGGCACAGGTATGTGCAAATTTTATATGCTTGAGTGGCATAACTTTTGAGAAGTGCTATTAACATCATTGTAGTATGAGATGTTACAAAGATGCTGTTACATGTAAGATGAGTTGTTGTATACTAATGTTAAGCATAGATGTTGTTACATGTAAGATGAGTTGTTGTATACAAATTTTATATGCTTGAGTAGCATAAATTTTGAGAAGTGCTATTAACATCATTACAGTATGAGATGTTACAAAGATGTTGTTAAATGTAAGATGAGCTCTTGTATACTAATGTTAAACATTCATAGATGAATTATCTCACTGAGCTGTGGTTTGCTCACCCTTTTATTAAAAATTAATTTTCAGGATCTGGAAATTTGTGAGCTATTGAGAAGACATGAATAGAGGAGCATATTTTCCTGACTCGATAGTTGTTTTGTTTTGATAAGTTAACATATGTGATTTAATATCAAACAATGATGCATTATAATAATTATAATTTAGTATATGAGGTAATAATGAAATTAATATTTATGTGACGTAATATTTGTCAACATTGTTGTTGTCCCAAGTAAATAACCCTAGAGGGGGGGGTGAATAGGGTTTTTAGCCAAATAAAAAATCTAAATGCACAATAAAAAAATCTGATTATTGCTAGAGCAAGAAATAACACAAGTATGCTATAATAAGGAGATGTAAGGAAAGAGAGTGCAAACGATTTTAACGAGGTTCAGCTTCCCGCCTACGTCCTCGCCTCAAGAGCTCGCTTGAGGATTCAAATCCACTAAACAATCTTCTTCCAAGGTGAAGATAAAACCTTTACAGCAGCAAGTGTTTTACTCAAACACTTAATACACAGCCTTCTTCAAAGGCTTCAAAGCCAAGGATTTTCACAATCCTTTAATACAAGATGATTAGTAGAGATATTTGAATACAAGAACTCTCTTCAAAGAGTAGATGATACAGTTGTACACAGCTCACTCAGCTACTGATTAAATTTCACAATGAATGCTCACTTGATTTTCTAGGGCTTGAGAGTAATGGAATGTGATTTGTTTGTATTTTTCTCAATCAATACACATAAATGAGTATAGGTGATGTATTTATAGTCCAAGGGTCCAAAATGACCGTTCTGTAACAATTAATGCCGGGAAAAGTGGTTTGGTGGGCAATAAATGCTTCAAACAACTCTTAGAAAACTAGCCGTTATAAGTCAGATCCGAAGGTTTCGGACGTCTGAGTTGTGACTTGGACGTCTGAAAATCACAGTAGCAATTTTCAATAAAAAGGACTTATCAGTGAAATCAATAGTTAGGTCGTCTGAGTCTCATTTCGGACGTCTGAGGGATCGTCTGAAAAAGTCAGTGTCCAAGGGGAAGCAATGCCAAGTTCTCTGGAATAGTTAGACGTCTGAGATATAGACTTGGACGTCTGATGGAACTTTTGGACGTCTGAGTGTCCACTCGGACGTCTGAGTTTCATTTCGGACGTCTGAGTTTCCCAGTGATAAAATGCAGAAATGTTTGGAACGAGTCTACCATTTTGGGATACAACTCAAAAAGGCTTATGGTACCATTTTGGTACAAAAACTTGGTTTGTTTAGATTGTAACCATTTAGTTAATATGTAAAAAGCCCATATATCCTAAGTGAGCAAGGATTTTGAAATAATCTTACATAAGATCCTAAACTCTTACAATCTCACTTAAAAAGGCTTGAATTGCCTTCAGCTTGAATTTCCATGATTCATTTGATGTAATGTGCCTTCTTTTGAACTCCATGAACTTCATTTTTGCTATTTATGAAGGGTATAGATGATACAGCCTGTAAATCTCAAACTTACAACTTCATTAGCAACTAAGCAAAACATCCTTGCTTTGTTATCATCAAAATACATGGGATTGAACCCTTAGGTCCAACAATTGTGTCCCTTGGAAAATGAATGGATAAGGTTTTGAGCTGTCACTATTTCACTAGGCTTTAGCAAGGCTATTTTTGGGGCGTGACAGAATTTTTCTTGATCAATCTCATTACATTGAAAAAATAGTAAAGAAATACAAATTTTATGATTGTAAGGCAGTGTGTACACCGTTTGATTCTAGTATTCATTTACAACAAACTAAGAAAGATAGTAATGTTCTAAATCAAAAAGAATATGCTAGTATAATTGGTAGTTAAAGATATGCAACTGATTGCACTAGACCTGATATTACTTATGCTGTGGGTGTACTTAGTAGATTTACTAGTAAGCCAAGTTTTAAACATTGGAATGCAATTACTCATGTAATGAGGTACTTAAAGAGAACCTACAATTATGGTTTACTTTATAAGAAGTATCCCGCTGTACTTGAAGGTACAGTGATGCTGATTGGAATTCTCAATATGGAGATTATGGTATTTAAAGAGAACTTACAATTATGGTCTACCACTGGTTATGTTTTTACTTTGGGAGGTGGAGCTATTTGTTGGAGATTAAAGAAACAGCAAATAATAGCTAAATCCACTATGGAGTCAGAGCTGATTGCTTTGGCCTCAACCAGTAAAGAAGCAGGTTGGTTGTGTGACTTATTATCTGAGATACCCATGTGGGATAATCCTATATCACCTGTCTTGATTTATTACGATAGTACTGTTGCTATTGGTAGAGTACATAACAAATATTATAATGGGAAATCAAGATCTATAAGAAGAAAACATAGAATTGTCAGATCTTATTTGAGTAAAGGATCTATAAATATTAACTACGTGAGATCAAGTGATAATCTCGTAGATCCATTAACTAAAGCTTTAGCTAGAGAAAAGGTTTGAAATACATCAAGGGGGATGGGACTTAAGCCTAAAGAAAATTAAATCGCCTATAAGGATACCCTACCTAGGGACTTGAGATCCCAAGAACAAGGTTAAAGGGATAAATGAATCATAGAGTGGTTTGTGAGTGGACATGCACAATATAGTTTTTTATACTGATAGTCCATTCCAATGGTGTATGTGCATGTGATCCTATAACGATATGAGAGGTTGAGATTATATTTCTCTTAATGAGCTCTGTAGCCCTTATGGGTGGGATGATAGAGTTACGAGAGCATCCTTGGTAGACTCACCTATATGAGTTTGGAAGTGGGTCGCTTCTCATGAGAATGGGGCTAATTTTCTAGAATACTCATGAAAGCTAGGATAAAGCACATGGCTGTAACGTGCTAGCTTATGAAGCTTGGATGAGGACACCTTGAATAAAATGTGTGTAATGTGATTCTTAGTATTCCCAAGAAGTCTTTGTTTCAAAGCTTAGCTACTTTAACTCTAATACAAGAATTATTAAAACACTAAATGAGGGTTTCAAGGCATTGCCACCCTTATGATGCATGATCTTCTTACTTTGCCCAAAGTTTTTATTATTTATTTATTTATTTTTATTAAAATAGTTGGGGGAATGTTGGAATATTTTAATAAAAATATATCCTTTTACCTTCTTGTGTTATGGGTCCCACTTTGACAAGAGTAGAACCTTAAAGTGATTTATTTTATTCACTTCTCCTTCACTCTTATTTGGTAAGATAATAAAGTGCCAGTACATGTGCAAAAGGAAAGTAGATTGGGGAGTTGAGGTTTTGTTTGGGACAAACACAAGGGTTCACCATATAGTAAGGGATTAGTGCTTATACACTTATTTTTCATTCTTGAATACAGATTTGTAACCCCCACACTAAATAGCCACAATCAGTTTTGAGTTTTAAATCAGATTTATTTCTCGACGATTCCCACAATTAAGTAGCAAATTATTACCACAAAGACAAAAAAACGTGCATTTGAATGCCAAAACAAAGGAATTTGTTCAAAAAGCAGTGTATGTCATGGCCATATGCGATGAGTATTGATCAGCATAGTCTTTCCAATTAACCCATCGAATTTCATCCGATTCTCACATTTTTGCTTTCTCAAGGTCCATCTAGATTACGAATCCCTCGGCACGCTGTTCTACATCAAACCTTTAACTCACCTCACCAAGTCTATACATATATTAGGTGGGTCTCAACACAACAAATTAAGTTTCTCAATGCCTACCCTATTCCAACACACCAATAGATGATTGATACCTGCTGAAATGCAACCTAGATGCTGCAGGCTTAGTATATTAATCAGGCAAGAAGAGATGCTTTGGCTAGTGATCAAAAGAGTAAGGATTCTTAAAACCATTCACAGTGCACAGGTGTGAATTCAATTTTCCCTGGCGTTTAATTAAATAGATTTAAGTGAATATTAAGCATTATGATATTGGTTGCGTAACAAGTCATTGTGTTTTGTGGTGCCTTTCATATACTCGCCCTACTATGGTAGCCGTGGTGCATGTATGGGTTATGATTTGCCAACTATTAGACAAACTTTTTTTTCCTTGCTCATCAAATAGGGTATCTAGGTTTGGCCCAACCAATCTGCAATCCCCTGCATACGGTAATGCCAATGTTGTTTTACATCGGGTCAAGTTCAAGATAAATTTGGTTAATGTCTAGTCCATAAGAGGAAGTGGAAAGTCGAACCCTCCTTTCAGTTTTTAAGCAGTATTGGGAATTATTCATGCATCACTTCGGTTAACAGCCATCCTTTCACTCCCATAAGAAAGAAAATAAATTTAAAATAGGAATTATTCATGCATCACTTCAGTTAACAACCATCTTTTCACTCCTATAAGAAAGAAAATAAAGTTAAAAATTAATTGATACTCATTTAAGTATTTAACCTTAATTATATTGGGAGATATAATTTTTGAACTTAAATTTTATATAACTCTTAAGCCGTTGGATCCTTTTAGTTCCAAAGGTTTTAAAAAAAGCTATGTGAAAAAATAATTAACATAATAACAAAACCAGTGGGTGCTGGATGAATTTTCAAAGGAAGCCAAGAGACCTGCAAAATCACCATAAGTAAACAATACATAATTCAGGATGGAATGCCAAGAGACACTGGAATGCCAAGAGGATCCTGCCGGTTGGAGTGCCAAAATCATGTGAACTCAAGCAGGAATTTTGTTAGTGATCAGAGGAGTTGGTGTACAATGCTGTTTGTTAACAACCTACCGGAGCGCATGGACAATCGTGGGCTTAGAAATATCTTCAAATGGTTTGAAGATATTGTAGATGTCTTTATACCATGGAGATTCCGTAAAGGATCAAAGTGTCAATATGGATTCGTAAGATTTTTTTGGGAGGAAGAAGCTGAATCTGCCATAGCGAAAGCTAATGGGGCCTAGTATTGCAATAGAAGAATTTTAGTTAAAAGATCTACTTATACCGATTCTACTTTAGCCTCTCACTATGGTAATCTTAAAAAGCAGGTGGCCACTCAGGTATGTAAAAGAAAAGCCCTAGCTGAATCTCCCCTATTTTTTTCCAAGGACTCTGTTTGCAATACCCATTTACATTCTCCTAAGGTTTCGATTTATAATGAAGTTACTCATGGTAGGAATGCTATTGAAGTTATTCAAGCAGCTGAGATTGATGATGTTTAGTTGCGTAGAAGTGTGGTAGGAAAGGTAGCCAATCCTAATATTCTAGCTAGTTTACAGGAGGCAATTATTAGAGAAAGGGTGTTTGATATCACAATCCGATTTATGGGTGGTCTTCTGGTTCTTATGGAATTCCAATCGAAGGAGGTTGTGAATAACTATCTAGACCAAAGATCTTAGTTGGCTCAATGGTTTTTGGAACTGTCGATATGGAACCTAGTCTGAAGCTTTCTGAATAGTTAGTGTGGCTAAACATTGATGGAGTCCCCCTCCATTGTTGGACTGTGGCTAATTTTAATAGGATTGGTGAAAGGTTCGGTTGTGTCATTTCTATATATTAAAATACCTCTTCTGTAAAGTCCTTGACATAGGTAGAATTTTATTCTTAACCAAGCTTAGAGAATTCATTTTTAAAGAGTTGTTGTTAGAATTTAACGAAGATAGGTTCCTCATTTTTGTAAGGGAAGAATCTAGTGTGAGTTTCTCTCTACATTCCTTACAGGCCACTACTCCAAAATGTCAGAATGCCAATGTATCTGCCATGGGTTTTGCTTCTAATGGGGTTAATTGTGATGCATCTTCATCTTCCTCCCATAAATCGGATAATCACCATAATTCTGGGAATTGCATTGAGTTGTCCAATAAAGATCTGGACACTAAGTCGAATGCTGAGCTAGACTCCAAAGATGACGTAGCTCATGAATATAGGGGTTCCGCA
Source organism: Liquidambar formosana (assembly GCA_039720395.1). Taxonomy (NCBI): domain Eukaryota; kingdom Viridiplantae; phylum Streptophyta; class Magnoliopsida; order Saxifragales; family Altingiaceae; genus Liquidambar; species Liquidambar formosana. The sequence goes on from CM077822.1 coordinate 17,203,211, forward strand.
TCTCTATTGGGGGATGACAATAAGCATGCTAGAATTTCAAACTTCCTTAAGGAACGGAATAGGCGCTCTAGTAGTTAAAAATTGTCAAATCATATAAAGATGCATTGCTTAAGAATATAATGGGGAAACTGAAGAGTTTTAACAATGTAGAAGCTAGTGGTATTCATCACTCTATGAGTTGCCCAAGCATTCTTTCTAAAGGTTTGAAGAGAGTCTGTAGCACAAACCATCTCAACGGTGTTGAACCTTTTTTGCACTGCACCTGAGCCCAACCTTGGTGCATGCCCAGGGTCTTGTAACGAGAGCTCTAGGCTTATTAGGTCTATTCAATGTCCGTATAATCCCCTGGGGTGCAAATCATCTGATTTTGCCCTTGTATCTCATGTCTCCCCATCTTTTAGTAACCCTCTCTCACATTCCACGTTCCCTCTTCACCCTAGTAATTCTAGGGTTCTTGATTCTGAAAGTTTCTCTGAAAGTTTTCCTACTAGAGAGGGAAGTTCCATCAAGCATTGTGTTCCTGTATTCTCAGCTGAAACTAATGATGGTTCTATTGAAATTTCTTGTGACATAAGGAGATCTAGATTTCACAATCGTACCGTTAAGAGAAAGAAGAAATTTATAGGTGATATTATGGGGTGGAAAGAGAAGAGGCTTACTTCCAAAAAATTAAATTGGGCCTGCCGTGGTGCAAAGAAGAGGAAGTTTACAGCCAAGAAGACTCTCGTCCCTCCCCTCTTCCTGTTGGAGTTGGTCCTTCCCTCCCTCCTCCGGGTAACGATACCTTTATCTTAGATAATGGTATCTCAAATAGGAATCGGCTGTTGCTTGATCAAACTAAGGAGGCTTGGAGGTTGGTGGATCGGCTCAGAGTTAAAGGCTTTGGAAACGACTTGGAAATTGTGAATAATTTGGCTGAAATTATACAGAGTGGTGCAAACAATACTCCTTGTGCTTAGTAAAGTAGCAGTGCTTTGTGTTATTGAGGAGCAGTGTTAGCTCTGGCGATAGCAAGTCTCACTACGAAGCTCAAAATCTTGTATTAGAACATTAGAGGTTTGGGTTCATTAATAAAGAGGAAGTCTATAAAGAATTTAGTTGTTAAAAAAAAGATTGCTATTCTGTGTTTGCAAGAAACTAAGTTAGAGGTCATTAATCAGAAGATAATTAGGCATATTTGGGGTAGGGGTAAGGTAGATTCTGTGTGGGTCAAGGCATCAGGCTTTGCGAGAGGCCTTTGCATCTGTTGGGATCCTGACATATTCAACAAATTAGATGTTGTCGTCAAGTCACGGTTTATTCTTTTAAAGGGCATTCTCACTGATCATGCTTTTCCTTGTTTTATTGGTAATCTGTATGCTCCCAATGATGAAGTAGAAATATTGGCTCTTTGGAATTCCCTTATATCTTTTAAAATCTCTATGATTGATCCATGGTGCTTGTGTGGTGATTTTAACGAAGTCTGATCTTTTGATGAACGAATAGGTTGTGAAAGAAGTTTTAGAGGTATGGCGCAATTTAATTCTTTTATTGAAGACTTGGAGTTTGTAGACTTACCATTAATTGGTAGAAGGTTTACTTAGTCCAATAACTAAGTTGTGGCCAGCTCTAGTAGGCTGGATAGATTTCTGCTATCCCACATTGGCTTGATTCCTTTTCGTTACTTCAATAATGGGGACTACCTAGAGGGGTCTCCAACCATTACCCCATTTTGCTTGCCTATGATGAGGTAGACTAGGGCCCGAGGCCTTTTAGGTCCCTTGATTGTTGGCTTTCCTACCCAGCTTTCCTTCCTTTTGTCCAATTGGTGTGGTGCTCAGCTTCAATTGATGGGTGGGCTGATTTTAGAATTGTGGAAAAATTCAGAATGCTTCGAAAGGCACTGGTTTAGTGGAATAAAAATGTCTTTGGGATTGTTCATCACCGAATTTCCTTACTTTCTGAGGAGTTGGATGTGTTTGATAAAATACAAGAGGTTAGAGACCTCACTAATGATGAAAGGTTTGCCAGATCAAAAGCTTTGATGGAATTCTGGGAAGCTAATAAATCGCTTGATTCTATATGGAGGTAGAAGTCTCACGTTCAAGGGCTTAAGGAGGGCGATAAGAATACTAGGTTCTTCCATAATATAGCCTAAAGTAGGCAATCGTAGAATTTCTTTAGTAGTCTTATGATCAATGGGTCTTTGTGTGATGATCCTACATCTATTAAAGCAAAAGTTGGAGGTTTTTTTTAAGTCCTTGTTTTCCTCTAAGCAGTGGCTGAGACCTATTATGGATGATGTCTTTCTTAAGTCATTCCCTTGTAAAGATTGTGAGTGGATTAGTAGGCCTTTTATTATTGCTAAAATCTCCTAGGTTTTATCTGAAGTAGATGGTTCTAAAGCTCCAGGTCCTGGTGGTTTCAATTTTAACTTCATCAAGAACCGTTGGGGTTTCCTCAAAGCAGATGTTTTGGATTTTATTGCTGAATTTCACAGAAACCAGGCAATTGCAAAGGGTCTTAATGCTTCATACATAGCTCTTATTCCTAAGTGCTCTTCCATATCTAACATTAAGGAGTTCAGACTCATTAGTCTGGTTAATAGTTTATATAAGATCCTTTCTAAGGTTATGGCAAACAGGCTAAAGTCTATCATTCCACAGGTGGTTAGTGAAACGCAAAGTGCTTTTATTAGAAAGAAGCAGATCTTAGATAGAGTTCTTATTGCCAACGAGGTAGTAGATTTTGTAAAGAAGAATATAGGAGTTGCTACATTTTTAAACTTGATTTCGAAAAGGCATTTGATTGTGTCGAGTGGAGTTATCTCTCGAATGCTTTCCTAAAAATGGGTTTTGGTAGTGTCTGGACCAACTAGATATCAGAATGCTTAGCTTCAGCCTCTATCTCAGTTCTTATCAATGGATCGCCCTCTAAGCCCTTCTCTCAAGGTTGAGGGCTTAGGCAAAGGGATCCTCTTCACCTTTTTTATTTAATATTGCTATTAAAGGTCTCCATCGCCTCTTCGTTAAGGGTAAAGAAGTAGGTGTCATCAAAGGTGTTGAGGTTGGGGGTAATAGCTTCATGTTATCTCATCTTCAATTCGCGGACGACATTCTAATTTTCTATGATGCTGATATTTCTGAGTTAATAGTGGTTCAGCGAATTTTGTGGGGCTTTGAATTGGTGTTAGGTCTAAAAGTCAATTTTTTTAAAATTCGTATCACTGGGGTGAATGTTCATGATAATACACTTCAAGTGCTCTCTCGGGCCTTGGAGTGTAAAATCGATTGCCTCCCTTTTACATGCTTGGGCCTTCTTCTCGGTGCCAATCTAAGGAAAATCTACACCTGGAAACCAGTTATTGAAAATTTCATAAAGAAAATTTCAGGCTAGCAGAAGAACTATTTATCTATCTATGGTCGAATCGCCCTCTTAAAGGCCACTCTTTATAATCTACCCATCTATTATATGTTTATCTTCAGAATGCCTAAAGGAGTTGTTGTTGTACTGGAAAAAATGATGAGATCATTCCTTTGGTATAGTAATTATGGAAAAAATAGGATTCATTGGGTCAAATGGGAGTCGCTAAATTGCAACAAAAAGAAGGGGGGTCTGGGTCTTTGTCCTTTGCAAGTAAAAAATGATGCATTACTTTTCAAATGGTGGTGGATTTTTGTCACAAATGAGACTGCTCTATGGAAATTGGTCTTGATTGAAAGGTATGCCTCATCTGAAGGGTTCATGATACTTGGCAATCGCAACTCCAAAAGAACTTCGGTTGTATAGAAAGATATCCTAAATGTATGGTCACCTGATTCTCTAGTTGGAGTCCACTTGGGTCAGGGTGTTTGTACTTTTTTGGGTGATGGAGGTAAAGCATTTTTTTGGTCTAATAGATGGGCTTCTGATGTTCCACTTAAAGAACTCTATCCTAGGCTTTTTCTCTTATATGCTGACAAAAAAGCTAAAGTCAAGCAATTGGGTTTCTAGGAAGGGACTTCTTGGCATTGGACCATTAACTTTCATAGGCATCCATTCATTTGGGAAGAGGAGCTGTTTCAATTTTTGCTCTAAAGACTCTCTGAGGTAAGACTTTGCAAAGAAGCCCAAGATAAGTATATTTGAAAATATTCCCCTTCTGGCCTCTACTTTGTCAAATCTTGCTGCCATTCTATGGAGGAAACATTTTTTTTTTTTTGCTTTGAAGATGCTCTTTGTGGCAAGGTGTGGAAGGGCGTGGCCCCTCCTAAGGTGGAAGTCTTCTGTTGGCTAGCACTCAATGGCAGAATTATTGTTAGAAAGCTTCTTTGGTTGAGGAATGTCTTCTTATCTTGTGTTGACATCTTGTGTCCTTTTTGTGGGGGAAAAGGAAGAGGATGTTGATCACCTCTTTGTTCTCTGTGATTGGTCTTAGAGAATTTGGGTCGGCTGCCTTAGGTGGTGGGGTTGGGTATAGTGCATTATGAACACTTTGCAGGGTCTCCCCCCTGGTTAGGTGATTCCTAATAAAGGGGGAGTTTTTAAGCAATCTAGGATTCCTTCTTTTATTCTGTGATGTGGTTGATTTGGCTAGCTAGAAATGAATTAGTGTTCAACAAGAAGAGACTCTCTATCTCAGAGATTGTGCATCTGGCTATTGTAAGAACTACTATTTGGATCAAAGCCTTGCGAACTGAATTAGGCTACACAGTTGATGACTTCTTTAGATCCATTAATGGTGTCAGATCTTTCTTGATTAGGAAAAATAAATATAGGCAGCCTAGAGTGTGGCTTGCTCCACCCCTCAGTTCTCTGAAGTTCAACGTACATGGCTCCGCTAAGGGTAAGCCTAGGCTTGGAGGAATTGGAGGTGTTCTCAGAAATGATCTAGGCGCCATTCTCTGTCTTTTCTCGTCTCCTATGGGAATTGTGGACTCAAATCTAGCTGAGTTGCTTGTCATTAGGGAAGCCTTAAGAATTTTCTCTCAAATAGCTTAGCTAGCTATTGCCATCTTATTATTGAATCAGACTCATCTGTGGCTATGTGTTGGGTTAATTTCTCTATTAGAATATGGAAATTCAGATTTATCCTCAATGAGATCTCTTCCTCGCTTTGTCTGTGCAAGTCTGTTGATGTTCATTATGAGCCAAGGGAAGTGAATTGTATAGCGGACTGGATAGCAAAAGGGGGGTTAGCAGGTTCACTCTGTTTTTGGCTTGGTTATAAGTAGCTTGCGGTGCTCCTTTCGGGTGTGGTCTTCCTTTGTTTTTCCCTGTTTCTTGTTTTTTTCTACTACCGTTTCGTGTCCTGTTATGGTTTGGGGAGTTTTTATCCTTGTGTTTTGTTAGGGTGTGTCTCTTTTCTCCTTCTTCATTTTTTTTTTTTTTTTGGGTGGTTGTTTGTGGGGTAGTATTTCTCTGGTTTTGAGGTGTCTCCTGTTATCATGATCTTTTTTAATAAACCTTTTCCGTTGATAAAAAATAATAATAATAAAATAACAAAACTAGTGGATCTTGTGAGATCCAAAGGAAATAGGTTTTTTTTTTCATGTTGATTATGATAAAAAAAACTTAGTTTTGAAAAATTCTTTACGGGGACAATTAAAGTGTTTAAACCCTTTTTCAATATAAATATATAGGAATATTACACCTCTAATAGTTTTAGTTAGGTTCAATATGACTTACGACCACACATGCACACGCACCTCACTCGGACTAGCTAACTGTGATATGATGGGCGTTCGAACAAGACATGGCATGCACGGGATTTAGATTTGGTGCAATTGGCTACTTTTACTACATGGTGCAGTAAATGTAGGATTGTTGACATGTGGGCAAGGAAGAGAAATGGAGGATTGTTAAGCATGGGGCGTCAAATGCATCTCTCGAATTTCACCCTCCATTTTTCCACCTTGCCACATGTCTTCGATCTTACTCTTACTACACACCATGTAGTAACTACACCAAATCCAAATCCGACATGCACGTTGCTTTATCTTTTTAGGCTGATTATGTGTTAGCATCATTTTATTTATGGCTATTAGATCAATAAGTTGGGCTTAATACTGTGTTCTTGGGCAAGCCTTGTTATTGTAGCCCAAACATTTGGGAACAGCTATTCCAACCCCCAATTTTTATCACCCCACCCCCCATTCTTTAGGTTTTTAAGGTTTTATGCAAAATATAAAAGGTTTTTATGAATATCGGTTGCAATGTCCACTAGAAAACATCATTTTGAACAACTTTGTAGAACAAAGTTTTTCCAAAATCTATCGTTTAAGTAGAGACTTTTTAGCCATTTATAGCCTTAATTTCATTTTTTGCCAAAAAGTCTATTTAATCGATAGATTTTGAAAAAACTTTCTTCTTCAAAGTTGTTCAAAATTATGTTTTCTAGTGGACACCGCAACTGATATTCGTAAAAACCTTTTATATTTTGCATAAAATCTTAAAAACCAAAACAAAAGGGAGGGGTTTGATAAAAAAGTGGGGTTGCAATTGCCCTTCCCCAAACATTTTGATAGATTAAAGCTCAAAATGGCAAATTCTAGGAGTCTACGTGTGCATTTAGCGTACAATTTCAAAATAAAATGCTTTTTGGAGAAAAGCATCTTCAAAATGTTAGTTTTCAAAATGCATTTGGAAGAAAATGGGTATTTGGTGAACATACATTTTAAATGTCCTTTTGTGTGAAAAAATGGACAAACATCAGGATTTTTTAGTTTTATTGCTTACACTCTTTTGTATTTTTTCACAAACATCATTTCGAAAAGCTACCCCCATTAGTTTTTACTAAACTATCTTTTGGAGTAAATAACTTTTTCTAAAAGATAGTTTGAGTGAACGCATGTAAAATAATAAATTAAAATAAGGTATTTGGGGGAATTTTAGATTGATTAAGCTAAAGTCCCTTTTAGGTCCACTATGATGAGGTAGACTAGGGCCCGAGGCCTTTTAGGTCCCTTGATTGTTGGCTTTCCTACCCAGCTTTCCTTCCTTTTGTCCAATTGGTGTGGTGCTCAGCTTCAATTGATGGGTGGGCTGATTTTAGAATTGTGGAAAAATTCAGAATGCTTCGAAAGGCACTGGTTTAGTGGAATAAAAATGTCTTTGGGATTGTTCATCACCGAATTTCCTTACTTTCTGAGGAGTTGGATGTGTTTGATAAAATACAAGAGGTTAGAGATCTCGCTAATGATGAAAGGTTTGCCAGATCAAAAGCTTTGATGGAATTCTGGGAAGCTAATAAATCGCTTGATTCTATATGGAGGTAGAAGTCTCACGTTCAAGGGCTTAAGGAGGGCGATAAGAATACTAGGTTCTTCCATGATATAGCCTAAGGTAGGCGATCGTAGAATTTCTTTAGTAGTCTTATGATCAATGGGTCTTTGTGTGATGATCCTACATCTATTAAAGCAAAAGTTGGAGGTTTTTTTAAGTCCTTGTTTTCCTCTAAGCAGTGGCTGAGACCTTTCTTAAGTCATTCCCTTGTAAAGATTGTGAGTGGATTAGTAGGCCTTTTATTATTGCTAAAATCTCCTAGGTTTTATCTGAAGTAGATGGTTCTAAAGCTCCAGGTCCTGGTGGTTTTAATTTTAACTTCATCAGGAACCGTTGGGGTTTCCTCAAAGCAGATGTTTTGGATTTTATTGCTGAATTTCACAAAAACCAGGCAATTGCAAAGGGTCTTAATGCTTCATACATAGCTCTTATTCCTAAGTGCTCTTCCCTATCTAACATTAAGGAGTTCAGACTCATTAGTCTGGTTAATAGTTTCTATAAGATCCTTTCTAAGGTTATGGCAAACAAGCTAAAGTCTATCATTCCACAAGTGGTTAGTGAAACGCAAAGCGCTTTTATTAGAAGGAGGCAGATCTTAGATAGAGTTCTTATTGCCAACGAGGTAGTAGATTTTGTAAAGAAGAATATAGGAGTTGCTACATTTTTAAACTTGATTTCGAAAAGGCATTTGATTGTGTCGAGTGGAGTTATCTCTCGAATGCTTTCCTAAAAATGGGTTTTAGTAATGTCTGGACCAACTAGATATCAGAATGCTTAGCTTCAGCCTCTATCTCAGTTCTTATCAATGGATCGCCCTCTAAGCCCTTCTCTCAAGGTTGAGGGCTTAGGCAAAGGGACCCTCTTTCACCTTTTTTATTTAATATTGCTATTAAAGGTCTCCATCGCCTCTTTGTTAAGGGTAAAGAAGTAGGTGTCATCAAACGTGTTGAGGTTGGGGGTAATAGCTTCATGTTATCTCATCTTCAATTCACGGACGACATTCTAATTTTCTATGATGCTAATATTTCTGAGTTAATAGTGGTTCAGCAAATTTTGTGGGGCTTTGAATTGGTGTTAGGTCTAAAAGTTAATTTTTTTAAAATTCGTATCACTGGGGTGAATGTTCATGATAATACACTTCAAGTGCTCTCTCGGGCCTTGGAGTGTAAAATCGATTGCCTCCCTTTTACATGCTTGGGCCTTCTTCTCGGTGCCAATCTAAGGAAAATCTACACCTGGAAACCAGTTATTGAAAATTTCATAAAGAAAATTTCAGGCTAGCAGAAGAACTATTTATCTATCTATGGTCAAATCGCCCTCTTAAAGGCTACTCTTTATAATCTACCCATCTATTATATGTTTATCTTTAGAATGCCTAAAGGAGTTGTTGTTGTACTGGAACAAATGATGAGATTATTCCTTTGGTATAGTAATTATGGAAAAAAGAGGATTCATTGGGTTAAATGGGAGTCGCTAAACTGCAGCAAAAAGAAGGGGGGTCTGGGTCTTTGTCCTTTGCAAGTAAAAAATGATGCATTACTTTTCAAATGGTGGTGGATTTTTGTCACGAATGAGACTACTCTATGGAAATTGGTCTTGATTGAAAGGTATGGCTCATCTGAAGGGTTCATGATACTTGGCAATCGCAATTCCAAAAGAACTTCGGTTGTATAGAAAGATATCCTAAATGTATGGTCACCTGATTCTCTAGTTGGAGTCCACTTGGGTCAGGGTGTTTGTACTTTTTTGGGTAATGGAGGTAAAGGATTTTTTTGGTCTAATAGATGGGCTTTTGATGTTCCACTTAAAGAACTCTATCCTAGGCTTTTTCTCTTATATGCTGACAAAAAAGCTAAAGTCAAGCAATTGGGTTTCTAGGAAGGGACTTCTTAGTATTGGACCATTAACTTTTACAGGCATCCATTCATTTGGGAAGAAGAGCTGTTTCAATTTTTGCTCTAAAGGCTCTCTGAGGTAAGACTTTGTAAAGAAGCCCAAGATAAGTATATTTGAAAATATTCCCCTTCTGGCCTCTACTTTGTCAAATCTTGCTGCCATTCTATGGAGGAAACAATTTTTTTTTTGCTTTGAAGATGCTCTTTGTGGCAAGGTTTGGAAGGGGGTGGCCCCTCCTAAGGTGGAAGTCTTCTGTTGGCTAGCACTCAATGGCAGAATTATTGTTAGAAAGCTTCTTTGGTTGAGGAATGTCTTCTTATCTTGTGTTGACATCTTGTGTCCTTTTTGTGGGGGAAAAGGAAGAGGATGTTGATCACCTCTTTGTTCTCTGTGATTGGTCTTAGAGAATTTGGGTCGGCTGCCTTAGGTGGTGGGGTTGGGTATAGTGCATTATGAACACTTTGCGGGGTCTCTCTCCTGGTTGGGTGATTCCTAGTAAAGGGGGAGTTTTTAAGCAATCTAGGATTCCTTGTTTTATTTTGTGATGTGGTTGATTTGGCTAGCTAGAAATGAATTAGTGTTCGACAAGAAGAGACTCTCTATCTCAGAGATTGTGCATCTGGCTATTGTAAGAACTACTATTTGGATCAAAGCCTTGCGAACTAAATTAGGCTACACAGTTGATGACTTCTTTAGATCCATTAATGGTGTCAGATCTTTCTTGATTAGGAAAAATAAATATAGGCAACCTAGAGTGTGGCTTGCTCCACCCCTCAGTTCTCTGAAGTTCAACGTACATGGCTCCACTAAAGGTAAGCCTGGGCTTGGAGGAATTGGAGGTGTTCTCAGAAATGATCTAGGCGCCATTCTCTGTCTTTTCTCGTCTCTTGTGGGAATTGTGGACTCAAATCTAGCTGAGTTGCTTGTCATTAGGGAAGCCTTAAGAATTTTCTCTCAAATAGCTTAGCTAGCTCTTGCCATCTTATTATTGAATCAGACTCATCTGTGGCTGTGTGTTGGGTTAATTTCTCTATTAGAATATGGAAATTCAGATTTATCCTCAATGAGATCTCTTCCCTTCTTTGTCTGTGCAAGTCTGTTGATGTTCATTATGAGCCAAGGGAAGTGAATTGCATAGCGGACTGGATGGCAAAAGGGGGGTTAGCAGGTTCGCTCTGTTTTTGGCTTGGTTATAAGTAGCTTGCGGTGCTCCTTTCGGGTGTGGTCTTCCTTTGTTTTTCCCTGTTTCTTGTTTTTTTCTACTGCCGTTTCGTGTCCTGTTATGGTTTAGGGAGTTTTTATCCTTGTGTTTTGTTAGGGTGTGTCTCTTTTCTCCTTCTTCATTTTTTTTTTTTTTTTTTTTTGGGTGGTTGTTTGTGGGGTAGTATTTCTCTGGTTTTGAGGTGTCTCCTGTTATCATGATCTTTTTTAATAAACCTTTTCCGTTGATAAAAAATAATAATAATAAAATAACAAAACTTGTGGATCTTGTGAGATCCAAAGGAAATAGGTTTTTTTTTTTTTCATGTTGATTATGATAAAAAAACTTAGTTTTGAAAAATTCTTTACGGGGACAATTAAAGTGTTTAAACCCTTTTTCAATATAAATATATAGGAATATTACACCTCTATTAGTTTTAGTTAGGTTCAATATGACTTACGACCACATATGCACACGCACCTCACTAGGACCAGCTAATTGTGATATAATGGGCGTTCGAACAAGACATAGCATGCACGGGATTTAGATTTGGTGCAATTGGCTACTTTTACTACATGGTGCAGTAAACGTAGGATTGTTGACATGTGGGCAAGGAGGAGAAATGGAGGATTGTTAAGCATGGGGCGTCAAATGCATCTCTCGAATTTCACCCTCCATTTTTCCACCTTGCCACATATCTTCAATCTTACTCTTACTACACACCATGTAGTAACTACACCAAATCAAAATCCGACATGCACGTTGCTTTATCTTTTTAGGCTGATTATGTGTTAGCATCATTTTATTTATGGCTATTAGATCAATAAGTTGGGCTTAATACTGTGGCCGTTGGGCAAGCCTTGTTAATGTAGCCCAAACATTTGGGAACAGCTATTCCAACCCCCAATTTTTATCACCCCACCCCCCATTCTTTAGGTTTTTAAAGTTTTATGCAAAATATAAAAGGTTTTTATGAATATCGGTTGCAACGTCCACTAGAAAACATCATTTTGAACAACTTTGTAGAACAAAGTTTTTCCAAAATCTATCGTTTAAGTGGAGACTTTTTAGCCATTTATAGCCTTAATTTCATTTTTTGCCAAAAAGTCTATTTAATCGATAGATTTTGAAAAAACTTTCTTCTTCAAAGTTGTTCAAAATTATGTTTTCTAGTGGACATCGCAACTGATATTCGTAAAAACCTTTTATATTTTGCATAAAATCTTAAAAACCAAAACAAAAGGGAGGGGTTTGATAAAAAAGTGGGGTTGCAATTGCCCTTCCCCAAACATTTTGATAGATTAAAGCTCAAAATGGCAAATTCTAGGAGTCTACATGTGCATTTAGCGTACAATTTCAAAATTAAAAGCTTTTTGGAGAAAAGCATCTTCAAAATGTTAGTTTTCAAAATGCATTTGGAAGAAAATGGGTATTTGGTGAACATACATTTTAAATGTCCTTTTGTGTGAAAAAATGGACGAACATCAGGATTTTTTAGTTTTATTACTTACACTCTTTTGTATTTTTTCACAAACATCATTTTCGAAAAGCTACCCCCATTAGTTTTTACTAAACTATCTTTTGGAGTAAATAACTTTTTCTAAAAGATAGTTTGAGTGAACGCATGTAAAATAATAAATTAAAATAAGGTATTTGGGGGAATTTTAGATTGATTAAGCTGCGGGAAAATAGTTACAGTTAGTATGTTAGGATTATGCCCTAGAGCCAATCATAGAGATGATTGTTTAGGGATTAGGAACAATCATTTGATTTCATTTATGTATGTCACATTTATTATTGATTTAATAAAAGGGCTTATTCTATTATGTTTGTATGCATCATTTATATTTACATAATATGTCCATGGAGTTAGAGTTGAGAATATGGAATTTCAAAGAGTTGTAATTTTGAGACTGTAGATATATCTCTGTACTAAACTCCTAAAGCATTCCTAGTTGAAGGTTCACTATGATGGACAATAATGAACCATAGGACTAGCACTTGTTAGGTTGACTCTATAGGAGGATAGCTAGTCTCAAGCTATTTGTGTGGAGACACTACAACCAACAAGTGGGTGCCTATTACGAGAATAGGTACACTGAATGTGACCAAAGATATGAGATAAACTGAATGGAGTTTTATCCTGCCTGTCAATCAGTTTCTCATTGTTATAGTGGTACAAGTAATCCTTAGACCTGAGACACCATAGTTGTCTTATGCATGTAGCTTTAGAAGTTTGATAACACTAAGTGCAAATCCTATTCAGGGGTTTGCAAAGGTGTTCATTGGCCCTACTGCTATGTGTATGAAGGCATGTGAGTGATCAACAAGGGATCCATCACTCTCAGGAAAAAGAGAGAGAATGTCTCATATAGCATTCATAATATAACTCATTAAATCCATGGCCATGGTAGGATGAATATGAAAAGAGTTTCATGAGTTCATCAATGAGTTGATATCTATGAATGAGTATAAAGTAATTGAACTAGGGACTTGACAGACTTCCATGTCCTATTAGTTCAATTACTTTATACTCATTCATAGATATCAACTCATTGATGAACTCATGAAACTCTTTTCATATTCATCCTACCATGGCCATGGATTTAATGAGTTATATTATGAATGCTATATGAGACATTCTCTCTCTTTTTCCTGAGAGTGATGGATCCCTTGTTGATCACTCACATGCCTTCATACACATAGCAGTAGGGCCAATGAACACCTTTGCAAACCCCTGAATAGGATTTGCACTTAGTGTTATCAAACTTCTAAAGCTACATGCATAAGACAACTATGGTGTCTCAGGTCTAAGGATTACTTGTACCACTATAACAATGAGAAACTGATTGACAGGCAGGATAAAACTCCATTCAGTTTATCTCATATCTTTGGTCACATTCAGTGTACCTATTCTCGTAATAGGCACCCACTTGTTGGTTGTAGTGTCTCCACACAAATAGCTTGAGACTAGCTATCCTCCTATAGAGTCAACCTAACAAGTGCTAGTCCTATGGTTCATTATTGTCCATCATAGTGAACCTTCAACTAGGAATGCTTTAGGAGTTTAGTACAGAGATATATCTACAGTCTCAAAATTACAACTCTTTGAAATTCCATATTCTCAACTCTAACTCCATGGACATATTATGTAAATATAAATGATGCATACAAACATAATAGAATAAGCCCTTTTATTAAATCAATAATAAATGTGACATACATAAATGAAATCAAATGATTGTTCCTAATCCCTAAACAATCATCTCTATGATTGGCTCTAGGGCATAATCCTAACAATCTCCCACTTGCACTAAAGCCAATCGACCATGTATCGCATACCTATCTTCTCAAGATGTTGGTCTTAGACATAACCAATTATGTTTTAAAGCTTTAGTCAGTAGGTCTACAAAAACTTATGTAGATAATATCTTCTGTAATGTATCTATTACCTCTTCCAATGATTCCTCTAATCACTTGGAATTGTCACTTTATGAGTTTGGACTTTTGATGAGACCGTGATTCCTATACTTGAGATATAGACCCATTGTTGTCACAAAACAAGGTGTGGGCAACTCAATGGAAGGAACAACTCCAAGTTCTAAATGAACTTATAGATCCAAACAGTCTCCTAGACAATGCGACAATTAATTCACCCTTAATAATGGAATCCACTGTATCTTTCATACAGTTCTTCCATTAAGTATTTCACCAACTAAAGTGAATATAAAATATACCCCATATGGATTATATCCAAATCCATATACCCATCTACTATGAGTTTACAATTTCCATATACAATCCAATATTCCAAATTTGAATTGACTGATAACTATTTGTAACAATTACAACATAATAGATATCAGGTTCAATACATAGTGTAGAATAAGGCTTCTTAACACTTTAAGAATCTTACTTGTGTTATCCTAGGGCACATACCCTTGAATAATGAATTCTTATCTGAAGTAAATCAGACCTCCCTTAGAATTCTCCATGTTGAACTCCTTCAACATTTCAACTATGTTTAATGACTTGGAGATACTTAGCAATCTATATGATCTATCTCTATAGATCTTGTTGGATGCTTCTACCAAATCTTTCATGAAGAAGTTTTTCTCAAAAACTAAAACTTCACATTAGATAACATTCATATATCATTCATAATGATTATGATGTCATCCATACTTAGGATAAAGAAAAACGATCGCACTCCCACTAACTTTTTATACACTCATGGTCCATCTATACAATGAGAGAAATCAAACAATTTGATTACTTCAACTTTATAGATGTTCTAATTATGAGAACCTTGTAGTCTATTAATAGACTTCTATAACTTACACACTTTTATGGTTTTTCACCATTTGATATAACATCTTTATATCCTTTTTGACATATCTTATATTCAAAATGTGTGTTTATAGATAACAAGATCCAAATGGATTTCAGCATAACTATTATCAAACAAGTTTCTTTATAGACAACTTTTTGCCTATGTTGAAAACATTCTTAAATAGCCAAGCCTTTTAGGTCTCTACCTATCCATATTGGATTTAATGACTCTTAGTCATTTCTCGAGTTGATGTGAAACATCGTCTAGTCATAATCAATAGGATTATCTTGGTGATCTTTATCACCAAAGAACAATTCTTTCACATTCTAATAGAGATACAATATCTCTCTTATGTTAAGAAATATCCAATTTGATCTATGAAAAGATTGTAGTGTAGTTAAGGGTTTTGTCTCAACAGAGACAAGGGTTGGATCTTTGTTCGTTTGTGGCTTTACAGACAATTCTATAAATTCTATCTACTTTTGCATCTTTCTTGAATGAACTCTTTCTCAAGAAAATCCAGCAAACATCCTAATGGACAACTTTTGTTCATTAGGGTAATAGAAATACTATCCCAACCACTTTTGGGATACACCACAATTCAACACTTACTTGACCGTATTTCCAGATTGTCTACATTATGTTTCCAGACATACGTAGCACAAGCCCAAGCCTTAACTTCTTTAAGTTGGGTTTCTTCCCATATTATATCTGATATAATTGGGACAAAACTGGAGTGAACCCTAAATTATCAATATGTAGCAATTTTAAGGTATATCCTAGATGGATACATTAGTAAAACTCATCATGGATCAAACCATATCTTAATAGGGTTCAATTCGTTCTCTTAGATTCACCATTGAGCTATGGTATTCTAAGATGAGTCTACTGTAATTGAATGCATGCTCTACATGACTATATACATCACAATGTATTAGTCAAATTATAAATGTAACTCTTTCACTTCACCAAGTAAAAGATGGGTTTGGTCATCTCATAACCAAGTCATAATCGTTACATTTAAATGAGAGTCTCTACATCTCTTGTATTCTCGGAATACGTTGCATTCGCTCTAATTAGTCATTTAAATTCAGAAATCAAATTTCTAGAATGTCTTAAATGGCCTAGTTAAGAAATAAGTTCCCAAAATTAATCTAGCAACTCTTGCTCTATTAAAATTTTTAAAGGTAACTTATTATCTACTTAACTTTCTGCTTCGATTTAGATTACACTAGAATCCAAAAACCAAGAAGCAGAACTAACCAACAATTTAGTTTAGAGCATGAACCAAAACTTCAAAAGTTTGGTTCTTCTAGGAAGACTGATACTTTATCAATTTCCCTTTATGATACCTTATGTTTACTACAAAATAATTATATTTCTTTGTCTTTGACTTTTCAAGACTTGCTTTCCTCTATGCTTCCATTTTAAATCACATCTAGCTTCTCAAGCTATTCTATGTGATTAATCATTTTTCAAAAGAATGATTATTAATAAACAACTTTTATTACATCCTAGTCCAGAAGAAGTCCTTTACAAGTACTATACTTTATAGTATTATTTTACTCACAATACAACCTTTGTATGTGATGTAGGACATCAAAGGCACTTGCATTGACTAATTTTGCTTCTGAAGCTCATTAGTCATCAATACTATCATATAGCATGGCAACAAGATGCCAATTGCGCATAGTGTCTTTTTCTTCTTAGGATGTTTTATGAAGGGCCTTTAAGAAAAGGCCTAATAACATATGAACAATCTTTTGAAATTAAGAACAATTCTCAATTTCCTAAGTCAATCAAAGAAATCGGGTTTAGTCAAACTATCAATATCCTATATATTAGGAAATAGGGGTTTTGAGGTGAGTAATTAGGTAATCTACATAAACAGAGAATTAGATTTCATTTTTATCCATAATGATTGGGTCTTTAATCATATGGTACCTCCCACTATTTTATCAAATTCCATACACCCTCTAATGGAATTCGGGAATCTCATTCCTAATGGGGATTGGGGTCCCACTATGACCTAGAAGCCTCACATGTTAGTTTCTTGGCTTCTAACCCACAATAAGAAGACAACTCTTTGTCTATTGCTTCATAAGCAAGTTCCAATCGTTTTGCCTCTAGGGAACATACACCTCACATGTTAGTTTCTTGGAATACTTCCCTAGTTAAGTTAAACCCATCATTCACACAGGTATGTTTCGCCAAATATATACCTCACATGTTAGTTTCTTGGTATATACCAGTTTAGGCACCCCATGATATCTCATATGTGATAGTTTCAAGTAATGTCTTTAACATGGGTAGCTCCTACATGTCTGCAGCCAGGTACCCACATTAAGGGACGTTAGATGATCCTATAATGATGGAAGGCAATGAAGAATTCATTCCCCAATGACTTCTCCATTTTCAACTTAATATTAAATAAGAGGGGTTTTAAAGGGTCTCATCAAATTAACATGCATCCTATGTATCAAAATTTAAACATATAAATTATGCTATTTATAATCATACATCTCATGCTATTATAAATCATACATCGCATGCTATTATATATCAACATATATAAAGTACCATATTTTGATATTAGTCCCTAAGTGAATAGGTAACATATACCAAACTATGGTATTGGAGCTAATACAATTATCTCATAAATTAAAGCTCCCACTATGATGATTATGGACTTTGAGAGGATTCAATCCAAGCCAATAGATTGAATCCAAGGTCTAAGGTGGGTGTAGGTGATCGTAAAATAACACATTCGAAACATGCATGCTGTCTTGAAACACTTCTCTAAGCTTTCAAGTCCTTCAATCTGCTCCCTTGGCTTGATGGTCTCCACCATTGGCTTGTTGGGCTCTATCATTCTCCTTTGGGTCCACCATGCTCCTTAGCGCGCTCTCGATTACATAACATTTACATAATTTAAAGAAAGGGATACATAAGGGGAATGTGGGGTACATAAGAGAATGATAGAGAGAGAGGGAGAGGGAAGGTGGCATGCAAGCCCCAAATAAATTACATCACCTTAATAAAATTACAACTCTTGTAAATAATAACATCCCATTCATAAGACGGCCAATCACAATTGGTTTAAATGGTATAGTCCATAATCATCATCCAAACACGTACATACAATCTCATTGCATAATGTAAAGAAAAACTGTAAGCATTAAAACATATGGGCAGTATGGTAATTCTCTTGAATGATTTACATTAATCTCATTAATGCATCCTAATCTTATTAGGTTTTAACAAAAATATCCAGAATTAAATAAAGTCTTAACATTTAAGACATTACAGTTTCAATTAATTAAATTAATTTAAAACATGCAAAGTTTCCTAAAATAACTCTAATATCCAATATTAGGATTTCCTTAATTAAACAAAACAATTTCATTTAATTAAGAATTTCCAGATTTTAATTTAATCCCTAATTGTGTTTTAAACCATTTAAAACATTATAAAATTAATCAATATTAATTAAATAATTAATATAGGAATTAAATAAAATCATTAAAATGATGAATTAGTGTATTAGGGTTTCCTAAAACCCTAAACCCTAAATGCATAACCCTAAACCCTAAATGCAAGCCCTAATCATTAAATGCCTTATGATTGGTCATTTAATGTCCAATCATTAAAACCCTAGGTTCATATGGTATTTAATAAAAGGGATTAGGGTTTAATTAATGCCAAATAGGGTATTAATTACGCTTAATTAATTACACTAATTAGGGTTTCCAAAACCCTAACCCTAGACATCATTTATGGTATTAATTATGCCCTAACAATTAATAAACATGATTGGTCATTTAATGACCAATCATTAATTCTTAATAAAGGTAATTAATATTCCAATTAGGGTTTTAATTAATGCCATAATGAAATTAGGGTTTCATCATTAACTCAAAATTAGGGTTTCATCCTTAACTCTATGCAGCCGTCACTACCAGGGGCTGCCTGAGCTTGGCTAGGCTGCCATGGCCGCCAACGACTGTGGGAGGCCATGGGCAGTCATGGGAGAACATCCTAGGGGTGTGGGACAAGCCTCTGGACACGTGAGAAGTGGTATCAGAGCGATGATTATGCATAATACAAAATACATATGGGCTGGTAATTATGGTGTAGTTGAATGATTCAAAAATCTGGAAAATTTTTCTGCATAATTGGTTTTCCTCCATGGCTGAACTTAGGGTTTGGAACCCTAGGTCAATTCTCTTCTACTCCTCTTCTAATTGATGGTTAAGTGTATCCATGGATGCAATAGGTTGCATAGGGTTTGAGTTTGGAGAAGAAGAATAAGAAAACTAGGGTTTTATAAAACTGTTATGAACAGTTTTCATGGTTGCCATGAAAAACCGTCATCTTGTTTTGCATGCCGAATTCAGAGTTCTTCTCCAAAATTTTTGAGCCATATATGGTTAGAAAGGTCTTCGAATAAGCTTTCCAACCCAACAAACGGTGCATCAATCCGAGTTCTGTAGTGAAAGTTATGAATTTTTTACTACAGGCTGTCTGGAAAGACAGTTTTGCTCGGGAATGATGCAATAGCCACAACTTTGAGTTATTGATGGAGATCAAAGGCATGGCAATGGTTGCCATCACTTGGGTTATGTTCTAGACATGGTAGGGAAAGGTTCCCAAGCATTTAGATGCATCATAATTGGATTAAGATGCTAGAACAGAAGGAAGAAGGAGAAGAACACCATGGAGGCTGAATCTGGGTTTTAGAACCCAAAGGTTCTTGCAATTAATTCTAATTAAAGCTGCTGTATTTATGATGGAAGATCATTGTAGGATCATTATATATCATGTGTATATGATTTTCTTTAAGTTTCAAAAAGGTTTTGATGGAAAAAGATTCAAAAAGTTTGAAAATTTTTCATGAACAGCATAGCAGAATTTTTCTGCAGAAAAGTCATCAATGGAGTTTTGATTAGAACTTGAGTTAGGGAACTCCAAATTGCATGAAACCAATTGCATTAGTTTCCTAAGACATGTAGGATACTGGGAAAATTCGTTTGGTAGCCTAATTCATTCATCTTGCTGGGTTTTAAATCAATTTCTGACAATGGACAGTATGCTGTAACCTATAAACTATAACAGAAGGGTTCTTTGTAAATGACTATTCACCTCATTAAGGACCACACCATGAGCCATATGCTAGGTGTTACTCATGGTTAGTAGAAGCCCTAATTGATATAAGTGAGTTATAATCAATTAGGGAATTGGAAGGAGTTCCAATTAGACCCTAAATGGAAAGAGTTCCATTGTGCACACCTTGTGCTATTCCTACTACTTAATGATGTGAACCCAATGGGTCACACACTGATCATGCAAGAAGGGCTTTAAAGTCTATGAGAGAAAGGGTTTTAGTGAATAAAGAATAGTTCTTTATGGGCCTATTTGTATTTGATACAAATAATAGGGGTTAATGTGCAATTAAGAGTAATTACACATAACCCTATTAGGGTTTCTTCCCCATGGCCAGCCCCCTTTAGTGGGCTGCCTATATAAGTCACACTTATGTGTGACATGGCATAAGAGGCTTGCACAATAAACCCTAGCCGTCCAGCCCTTTGGAGGCTCTCTTCTCTCTCTCTCTCTTCTCCACCTCTAGCAACAACAAGGAAGAAGAAAGAAAGGACTTGAAGCTCTAGCTAGGTGTGGATACCGTTGGAGGCAGCACACTTGGGCTGCTCATTCACCGCTGTCCGGAGTCGAAGCTTGGAGCAAAACGGAGAAGACAAATAAAACTGTAAGTGTTCTAACCCTCTTCGTAGTTAGGGTTTGATTTTGTGTTATGCATAGTTAGATTCATGGGATTGGGAATCGCAGGAAAAATTTTTATATTCCGCGCTTCGATTTTTCCCTCTTGTTCGATTCCCAACATAGTAGTCATTTGTTAGGAAGTTAATAGGAAATAGTATTGAACTATAACTATTTTTCCCTGACCAATCTAGAATTCCCCCCAAAAAAATTAAAAGGAATTTGGGGTTGTATTAGACTATTCGTTTAAGAAAATTATAACTTTGATTAAAAAACCGGGACAAAATTTTTTTATAAAAAAAAGGAAAAGAAAAGGAGGAATAAGTCTATTGAAGTAGCAATTAATTTACCAACCAAAAAAATTAGTAATTAAATTTTCATAGATAGTTCTAAGGGGTTAGCCTAGTGGTATGTTGAGCCTTGATAACCATCTCATGTAGCGTAGATTGATTGTTTGAAACACAACGAAAACGTTGATCTCCTTTATGGTTACCAGACCCAAGACCCAAAAGACTTGATAATACCCAGTGTGTGTGGGACCACACATGTCAAAAAGATTAGTCAAGGCCGAAGTGTTAGATACCCTAATTGATAATAAATAAATAAAAATTACATAGACAGAGCAGGAAGAAATGAGGAATTGAAGTGCATGTATGAGAGGGAGAGAAAAATGAAGTTTTATGGTAGTTATATATAATCTATTTTGGTGCAAAATAAATGCCCACATTTTTTTTTTTCCTTCTTCTTTTCCTTCTAGTTATAATCCACTTATGGTGAAAATTAAATGCCCACCCTATTTTATTGATCTTCTTTCCCTTGTAGTTATAATGCCCACCTTTTTTACTCTTCTTCTTTTAGTGTAGTGGAGTGTAGTGTAGTTATAATCCATTTATGGTGATGCATAAATGCCCTCCTTTTTCTATTGCTCTTCTTTTCCTTTTTTGAAAAAAAGCAATAAAGTTTATTTAAAGTCGTTGGACTTTTAATAGAGTTGTTTTGGAATACGTTTATCATTGCCACTTAATGCAGCCAATATGAAATATATGCCTCCTTTTGTTTGTTTTATTTTCTTCATTTCTAGGATGAAAAAATTAGACCTATTTAAAACGTATGGACTTTTGCCAGAACCGTTACTAATCCTGTGGGATGTATTATTATTGTTGTTAATTTTTTTCGGAAAATGCTATATACAATATTTTATGTTTAATATGAAAATATAGCATTTTACGTGACATTAATTATATATAGAATTAAAAATCTCTTAATTTATTTAACACATCTTTTTTATTTGGGTAAATGTAAATTAAGTTCTATTAAGGGGTTGTTGTACAAAAAGTACTTCCTACGTACTGTACGAAGTTGGTTTACCCTAAACCCTAAGCGCAGTGAAATGCAATGTTGAAAAAACTATGTATTGTGATTGAATTAAGATGTGCTAGATGATCGTTCTTTTTTTTTTTCCCTTCTAGGCAGTTAGACAATATTTTGAAGGCAGGCTTAACAATTGCGCAGATGTAGCTCAAACTTAGACCAAATAATAAATGGAAAATTGCACTTTAGAACCCAAAGTTTGAGTCAAATTTCACATTAGGGTTCAAAGTTTAAATAGCGTTAATTCAATTCCCAAATTATTAGTTGATTTGTAATTTAGGGCTTGCCAAAAAATTCTTCTATGTTATTCATACTTTGTCCTTTTTATGGAATTGAGAAATCCTATTTTACCCCATTCAATATTTAATAAACCTTTATATTTTGACCAGATTTGAATCACTTTGCTATCAGATATCGATAGGGGTAACATAAAGAGGGAGAGAATATAAGAGTGATTAAGATCTTGTCAAAATATAAAGCTTTTTTTGATGTTGATAGAGAAAAAATAAGATTTTCAAACCCATAAAAAGAGCAAAATAAAGACAATACAGAAATTTTGACAACAGGCCTCAAATTGCAATTTACCAAGTAATAAAATATAAATGCAACCGTTCAAGGAAACAATTAGGCATGGTGACATCACGCTTTTGGTTTTTGTTTCTTGTTAATATATATATATATATATATATTTTGCAAGAACTTCATTCAAACACAAAAGGAGACATAGTATGTAGATAAACAAATAATAATAATAATTATAAAACAAAATAAAAAAAGAAAGATAAATTACAAGACACCCATCTAATGTTTAGTCGGCCTTTTTTACATAATCGCTCAAAAGAAAATTAGATTGTAATGTGATCCAAACACTTTTGCGAAATCAAGCATTTTATTCATTCAAACATCAAAAGATATATGCATAAAATTATTCAGGTAAACATGAAAGCATATTATTTCCCACTAAATGACATTGCATGGGATCGCACTCCATCATCGATGGTTACTATTCCACTTATCGCAAAGACTATAGTGATAACTCCCTTCACTGATCCATAGACATGGCCCGTCTGGTCCTATAGACCATAAACATTTGGAATCACACCGATCCGTATCCCTTTTCTGAATGTAAATATCGTAATAGTGGATCACAGATTGCCACTGAAAACTGCAATAAAATTGGGTATTCCTTACAATAAAGTTAGGCCTGAAATGAAATAGATAACGGCCTTGATATGGGAGCACGTGCTTGCCCAGATCGTCGTTCTTAGATTTGCAGTGCACAGTAAGGTCCAAGCCCTTGCCCAAGTCATTCGTGATGTTTACTAGGGTTTTTGACCAAGGAAAAACCCCTGCTTCACACAAAGTAGTGAACAAAAAAAGGGTTATTAGCAGGACATGTCTATTGAATAGATTCATGTTTGTGATCTTTTGTTGGTGGGGGAGGTTTGGGATTTATGCATGGGCTTGCTTCGGTCTCATTTTATACAGGATTTGATGGAGAGTGTGCCCAAAAGGATGCCTGGTTAAGTACGTACGTAGGTGGCAACTTTTAAATGCAATATCAATTAAATGCAGGCTATTATGGAAAGCAAATAGGTTTTTCGGTGTAATTTGTTGTCTCTGTTTTTCGTTTTAATTACCAATATTATTTTTGCCACTTGGGGTAAATCAATAAAATGGGCCAAATCCATAATTTCTAATCAACTTTCCAAATTATGATTCTCCAACGATGAATTTTTATTGTAGTTATAATGCTTTTAATTAGAACACTACTTGCCTCCATCTTAGGGTGGAGGAGTTCCTCTCTACCTTCTGACAACAAGCCAAGTCGGCCACGTCTACTGTGCCTTATCATTTTTGAGACAGGAATTCTTCAAAAACTTCAAAGTATGATGATTTTGTACTTAACTGCTAGAGGTCTTAGATATATATCCTCACTGTGAGCTAGATTGTGACATTCTATAAGTCACCAAAACTAGTCCTATCATTTATTTTTATTGTCTTCTTTCTTTATTTTATTTTCTTTCTTTTAATAATATTTTGAGTTGTTTTGCTTTTGTGCAAACAACTCTTCATTTAAAAAGGAAAAAAGTTTCCTCTCTACCTTCATTCATTTTCTTCTGCATGTCATATATTTTGGAAATTTTTAAATTTAAAAACACTAACAAACTGTTACGTGGATATAGACATGTGGATATGTATTCATGTTAACAAAAATATGTAATACGCAAATATAGACCTATGAAAATATACTTACAATTATATATGGGTTTTCTTAACGTGTGCCCTTTCACAATTCTCTATGCATTTTCACCATTCTCCATAAAATGATTGGTTCATTTATTACAGCTTAACATGTGTCCTTAGGGCACATGATAAGAAAACCCATTATATAAACATGAAAATGCATGCACACAATTAATTTTGCTTATTTATTTGGACAAATATATGACGAAATATGAGTGGTAGAAGGGGAGGAGTTGCTGGCAAGTATTTTTCACACTTCTATTGTTTTATGGTGAATAAATAGAGGCCTGCTCTCCCCCCCCTCTTTTTTTTTCCTTCCTTTTCCCTATTTTGAAAAGAAACAATTGAACTTATTTAAAGCGGATGGAGTTTTGCTATACATGGGATGGGAATGGATCCTCTCTAGTAGAGGAAAACTACTGGATATCTAGTAGTATCATGATCCACTCGACACGTTAACAAAAAGCAAAATAAACGACCAAGATTTCTGGTTAGTTATATATTGATCAAAATACTGCCTCCTTTTGTCATTCGGGTCTGGAACTGGTGTCTAACGGAGGTTAAAACTGAAAAAAAAAATTAAAAAAAAAAATACGTTCTTTGGGTTTGCAAAAAAATTGAAAAAATATTTCTAAGTCTTCATCATCTTCGATTCTCTCTCTCTCAAACTCTCTCGCTCTTTCTGTGATGTGTCTGACAAACTTCATGATTACATCTAGGGTTTCTAACCCTAACCTTCACGCAAAATTTTTTTTCTTTTTAAATAATTTTAATATCAACTACTTTTTTTTTTTTTTGATCAACGAAAAATTAGATTATTAATGAGGTTAGAAAGCAAGGAACACCCCGCAGCAAAACAGCTATACAAAAAGAAACAAAACCCCCAACAGAAAGATGATACACCCTAAGCGAAACAACAAGGAACACCCCGCAGCAATATAGCAATACAGAAATAAACAGAACCCCCACTAGCAAGATGGTACACCCAAAGCGCAAGCACACCCTCCAACACACCCTTCATCAGAACAAGAGATAAAAGAAAAACAGAGGTGCAGCAAAACAATGAAAAAACAGAGGAAAACAGAGACTGCAAGTGCTGCAAGAAAAACCAGAAAGCATCTGAAGAAACACCGTGACATATTTTGCAGACTCCCCATCAATAAGCATATGAACACTGCCAGCCCCTAGCCCTCCGCCATGGATATATTTTGCAAACTCCCCATCAAAAACTAGAAAGCATCTGAAGAAACACCAGGAGAATTGAAGCCAAGAAAGCTCACAGCCAAGCCAAAAAAGGATCTGATCAAGAAACACCTCCCTTAGCCATCCAATCCGCAACACAGATTACCTCTCTTGGATTATGAGAGAACATAGGAAAAAGCACAATCCGAAATTATACCCTTCAAAAGAGTGAATCTGTCTTCAATAAAACTCACCTTGCTTGATGAAGATATCATAATCCCAACAAATACATAAGCCTCTAGTTGAACCGTGAGCTTTAACCCACATAAACTCTACCTTACTGCTACCCTTATATGTCTAATAATCTTTTGATCAATCACCTCCAATTTGGTTTCTTGCAAACAGAGAAAAACAACCTTTTTCTTAAAAATTAATTTCTTAATAGCTTTCCTTTTTATTTGAGAACCGAAACCTCTTATATTCCAAGAGAGCACTTTGATCTTCGAACCTGGAGACGCCATAGCTAAGCCCCAAAAACCCGAACCCTTAAGCCTTAATTACAGCAAAGAGCTTTGTTACCACCATTTTGCGCAATCTTAACCAAATTATCGACAATTTCTTGATCATTACCAAACCCCTTAACTCCCATACGATTCATCAAATCCCAGGTTTATTTAGCTTGATCCAACAAGACCTTATTCCTGTTAGCTATACCACCATCTGAGATTGAAGTACTACCCACAGGAGAGGATGAAAAGGAATCCCCTTTGTTCATAAGATTGGACTTAAGATTCTTCTTGTTCTTGCTACCACGAAGACGCTTCCTCCTTTTGGAAATTAATCCCTTCTTGTTCCAACCCAGAATATCATTCAAAGCTCTCTTCTTTCTCTTAGCTGCACGAAGATACTTTGAGTTCCTTAAATTATGATTGACGAATATGGGATCATCAACCTCCACAGCTAATGAGTTGCCCTCCTGTTGTGATGGTGGAACGCAATCAGATTTACTACTGGAGGGACAAACCCTAGCATTGCAATGTTGTATAGGGGATGAAGAGACTGATGGGAGATCTGAAAAAGAAGGAGACACATGAGAGGCAAGAGCTAGCTCAGGAAATTCATAACCCATAGAGAGAGATTCGGCACTGATTGGAGGCCCAATAGGCCTAGAATCTTCTCTACATTTTGGCTTAATAGCATAATTGGGCCTAGCACCCTCACAACTTCTCACGTTTGAACCAGAGTTGAGCCAAGACCCAGATGCATCAACAAGTCCAAGACCGTCTTTCACCAAAGACCTTGGGTTACTAGCAACCCTCAAACTTGAATTGCTTCCATAGCAATGATTGCCACAATTCTCAATGCCTATGGGTTCCTTCAACTTCCTTTCTGCTTATTTGAGCACCATGTCTTTATAAGAGCCAATGTTTATGGTGCCACAACTCCCAGTGTGCCTATTCATCTCCCCAGATAAATTTGAATTCTAAAAATTTTGAAATTCTCCCTCCTCTTGAAGAATAGAGCCCCTATTATCTTTCGCCACGTCAGCACCATTATCCAACTCAGTAGCCACCTCATCATTAGCATTGTTGGAGAGATTCGTTCCGGATCCCATGTTGCCTTCATCCTCTAAAACCTGAATTGGGGAAGATGATGATGAAGTCTCCTTATTGTCACCAGAATTTGTCCAACACTTTAAAACCTTGGTTTGAATGGACTGTAAGGAGAAGCTTACACCTAACTCTTCCCTCACTGTGATAAGAAATTTTTCCGCCTTAATTTCTAACAACAAATCTTTGTGAATAGGCTCTCTAAGCTTAGTGTAAACTAGAATTCTTCCTTTGTCAAGAACCCTTTTAGTAGAAGTATTATGATCTATGGAGGTTATGCATCCAAATCTTTTTCCAATTTCATTGAAATTTGCCATAGTCCAACCATGAAGAGGGACACCTTCAATACTTAGCTATACCAATCGTTTCGTAAGTCGCAAGCTTGATTTCCAAACTGATAATTTAGAGAACCATTGAGCCAACCAAGTTCTTTGTTCCAAGTAATACTTCATAATTTCCTCTAATTGGAATTCCACAAGAACTAATAAACCTCCCAAAAATCTGATATTTATGTCAAACACCCCTTCTCTAATGATTGCTTCCTATAGACCAACTAAAGATTTCGTGTTGGCTACTCTCCCCACCATGCATCTGTTCAACCAATCCTTGTCAGAGTCGGCTGCTTGTATGACTTCGATAGCGTTCCTCTCATGTGTGACTACATGTTGAGTTTGGGCTTGGAGATTCTTAGGCATCCTTAACTGATTGGGAACAGGGGTTGAACTAGAATCCTTCTTAACCCAGACCTGCTTATTCTTCCATTTATTAGGCTTACGAGGAGCAAACCTGGGAATACTAAAAGCAGCCCGCTTGGCAGAGATTCTCCTATTACAGCACCAAGCACCGTTTGCTTTTAAGATAGCAAAATCTGCATCCTTCTCCTAGAAAAACCTAACAAACCCATACTGGCAATTTTTCCTTTTTCGCAATCTCCACGGAACAAAAACATCAGCAATTTCTCCATACCACTTAAACATATTTCGCAGCCACCAATTATCCATGCGCCCTGGAAGATTATCTACAAATAGCGTAATGCTCTGACTCCTTCTATCACCATCAAATCCACCTCTTCAGGTTTTGTGAACATGCAAGTTGGGATTTTTATGATGGGGAAGGATTCAAATAATAATTGCAAATTAGTCTCACAAGCCTTCAAGGAGAAGCCGTGAAGAAGCCCATCAATGAGAAAAAAAAGAATTGAGTAAAAAGGGAAAACAGAGGCTGAGCAGTGAGCATATGTGTGTTAAACAAACTAGTCTTCTTTTGGGTTTTGCCAGATGCCATACGCTTGAAATTAATTCAAGATTTTTTGTTTTAGCCCTCAAATCTTGTCCTTCCATTCCAGATGCAACAAGCTTGAGATATTGTTTACTCGTTGAGAGAGAAGAAGGCTGGAGCTACTTAGAGGAGCTGTGCATGGCGGGGTGTTTGGTCGAGAAAGAGTTGAGAAGTTTAGAGCTGAGAGAGAGAGAGAGCGCACTCGTGGGTGGATGAAATCACTGGAGTTCCTTTTGTTATTATTATTGTTTAACTTTCGTGAGATGCCGTTACAAGAGACCAATGGACATAAAAGGGCTTCGTTTTAGTCATGATATCTTGGCCGTTTATTTTTATTTTTATTGACGTGTTGCGAGGATCATGATGCTACTGGATGTCCAGTAGTTTTCCTCTAATGGAGAGGAGCCGCTCCCGGTTATACATGAATCTATTTAAAAGGATGGACTTTTCCCATAGCTGGCTGATTACAACTAATGGTGATTTTAGATGCACTACCATTTTCACCACTTTCTTTAAAAGTTGAAAGTAGAAGTAATTCTTATTTTGGTCTTCAATTAATTTTTGAGGAGCAATGCGCACTATGGATTTCTAAATTGCTAGTCTTAATATTTTTCTTAATAATGTGGCAACAGTCACATCAACATATGATTTTTTTACTATCTTCTAAATACTTGTCATGTCAGAGACCACATCATTGGGGAAAATATTAAGGATAAAAATTTAGAGATCCATAACATTTTCATTTTTTGAAAGTATGAAGCATGTTTGGAGGTACTGTCAGAGTCCAATTATGATATGTGACTGATATGGCATAAATCTGACAATTATGACATGTGATTGATATGGCATAAATTAATGATGCTAGATTAATTCTACCTAATCATAAGATTGCCACTAGGGGTGTTCATGGTTTAGGTTAAAACGAAGAACCAAACCGAACTGGCCGGTTTGGTTTGGTTTGGTTTTTCCTTCCTTAGGTTTGGTTTTGGTTCCAATTTTAAAAAACCAAATTAAATTGGTTTGGGTTTGGTTTTCATTAAAAAAAAACCAAACCAAACTGAAAAATTGAAAAAAACGAAAAAAATTATATATATATAATTATAATGATATATTATATATTAAAGTTTAGTTTGTAAATTTCCTACTCAAATAAGGGTAAAAACGTAAAATAGGTAATACCGTATTAGGAATACAAAACCTACTAAGTTAATAGTCAAACTAAAGTTTACTACTTTGCTCCCCAACTCTAGCTCTTTGTTTCCATAATGTTTAATGTTTTTTTTAGTTGTTAATGTAATGCTTTTATTAAAACTGTTTTTATTTAGAGTTTGGATTGTCATTTTTTCCATTTTGTTAGGGGTAAACAATTATCCATGATGATTTATTGTTACTTGATATGTTAAAACCAAAATCGAACCAAACCAAACCAAACCGAAATTTTTTGGTTTGGTTTTTTTTATAATATGGTTTGGTTTTGATTTGGTAAGAACAAAATCGAAGTATTATGATTTGGTTTGATTTGGTATCTACCCTAAAACCGAACCAAACCAAATCACAAACACCCCTAATTACTGCAATGCAATGCACATCTTACCTCATATACGTGTGATAATGATTAGATATCAACTAACTTATCACATATATAGAAACTCTTTTTTGGTTTGAAGCTAAATTATATTTAAGAAAAAGATTAAAGTTGCATGATGGACGAGGCCCAAGTAGAACCTTCTATCTTGAATGTGGATCAAGAAATCAAGATGGAAAATTGTCCTGATTTTGCTCATTTCTAAATATTATATTTGCTTATTTAACAAAAAAAAAAAAAAAAAAAAGCCACAGTACCACACGAACAACAAAACAGAGCATATAAAATACAAAGAAACCTTAATGAAAACAAACATAGCACATATTAATCACCGATTATGACACAGAACTCAAGGACACCCAAATACCACACAGATCAAGTAAGGAACAATCCTCAATAGAGGGACATATAAGAATACATACTCCACATCAGTGGCAACTAACAAATCTTCACTCTTAGCGCAAAAATAATAAATAAATAAAAAACACTGAATCCTTTAACTATATTATTGCGATGATGCCAAATGACAGCCCTTAGATCGAGGCTGCTAAAAGCTAACAATCCAACCAATAGCACTGATTGTAGCTTTATCTGCATTATAGCATCACCCAACAACACTGAATTAAAATAAAAATCTGTTACAATCCTAATGTCCACATCGATTTAGTATAAGCTTGACCATATGTATATTAACTCTTGAGTACCTTTTGTGTGGGATATTTATGAAAAGCAGTCGAGATCACGACACGTGTATCTTCTCAGTAACGCATTCGGGTAATCCGTTGCCCTCGGTTACTTAGAACCTCCCCCGGGCAAAGCACGCCCTCGGGCCATCCTCCTTCGGGCAAAGCCTGCCCTCGGGCAAGGCACGCCCTCGGGCCATCTGACCCCTCGGGCAAGAATTCCCTCAGGCCATCTGAGCCCTCGGGCCTTCATATCCTCGGTTCGTGCCCCCTTCGGTTGAGCTAGCTCTCGGCCCGATCCTCTTTCGGGCCACACGAGCAAACGTTTCTCACGTGCACCGAATTTGTCTTTACTTTCTAGATCCGATAGGGGAGATCAGGTCGGGAGTAGAGCACGCTCCTACGAACCGATTCAAGGGGTACAACTGTCAACGATCAGGCCTGTAACCCCGAAAGATTCGCAATCTAGTCTAAAGCCCCTATTTAACCATGGTTAGTTCGGAACCCTAAATTAACTACGGTCAGGTCAGGGTATTGGCCCAATCTGGAACCTAGCACTTGCCTATAAAAGGAACACGATTCATGCTAAAGGTAAGTTCCCTTGACACAAAACCCTAGAGATTCTCCTCCTTTTGCTCTCTTTCTCTCGACACTGAGACTGACTTGAGCGTCGAAGGGTTTTAGACCGAGAAACCCCCCGATCTCCCTTGACGATCCTTTTTGTTTTCAGGTCACTGTTCATCGCAGCACCTAGCACTACTATTCATCGGAGAAGCCCAAAATTTTCGTACGTCCGAGAGTTATCTCAACCCCTATAACTCGCTTAGGCCGTAGTCGGGCAGCGTTCCGGATCTTCGGACCTCCTTTTTCAAAGCAATCCGCCGACTGTCCGGATTTTTCCCCATACACTTTGGCGCCGTCTGTGGGAAAACGAGCAAGAGGCCTCTGTGCTCGCCTTTGCTTGAGCTCATGCTCCCTTTCTTACAAATGGCGGGGCGAACTAGGTCCGGGGCAACGTATGCTGGGCCAGAAATAAATGGAGCAAGCGTAGTGCTCCCACCACCATCGACCGAGCGTCCCCCGGAGAGCGCTACCTTCATCGAGGAGACCAGTAGGCCGGTGAAGCAAACCCAGATGCAAGAAGTCCAGGCCGCGTATGAGTGGGCGGTCGCAGAGCACTCTAACCCAGAAGCAGTTACCACCGTGGTCGCAATGCTCCAAGCGCGGCTAGACGAGGCGAATCGCGAGAAACTCGCCCTAGAGCAAGAATATCTCAATCTAAAAGAGCGCAGCCGTCATCAAATCTCCCCCTACCACGACCGAATGACAGCGGAGGACGGTGACGACAAGCGAAGCTACACCTCTTACCCCGTCGAATCTCGGCCACGACGACATAGAATACATGTCCAAGAGAGGCGGTTTGAAAGAGGTGAGGATCAAAGCTACAGGAAGTTAAAGAGTAAGGTTGAGTGCCAAAGAACTGATAAGGGGTGGGTGCGTGACTCTTTCTCAAAGGTCATCACTGAAGCGAGTTCAAATCGAGTTAGGCGGACCCCCCGGGAAGATAACTAAGGTCGGAGAGGGAGCGAGCGGCGCCCCGAGATGTCGACCCTGAAAGCCAACCGGAGAGATAAAGAGCGTTACGAGGCAGTCGAGGGCTCGGCAGAGCCAAGTCGATATGGGAGAAGCTCTCGAGATGAGAGGAGAAGGAGGGTTGGAGATTTAACCTCGGACGAATTCGCAAGGAAGATCCGAGAGGAGATCAAGATAATGAAGGAGCCGGGGTGGCCGACGCCGAATTATTTGCGAGTGGGAAAGTCTCCCTTCGCGAGTTGGATCCAAACCACGCCAACCCCAAAGAATTATAGTGCAGTCACTTTCACTCCTTACTCCCTGGTAATGGATCCCGACTACCATCTGACGTATTATGTCCAAAAGATGTCCCTCTATATTGACAATGAGGGCTTTATGTGTAAAATCTTCCCGATGAGCCTTGGGGAGATGGTTCTGAGGTGGTAGGCAAAGATTCCAGAAAAGTCGATCTGAAGATGGGATGACCTAGTCAAGCTCTTTTGGGATCAATTTATAACAAGCAAAAAGTACGCCAAGACCATGCAAAACCTGTACGAGATGAGGCAAGGGACGAAGGAGCCCTTGCGAGACTATTCCCAGAGGTTCTGGGAGCTTTACATCGAGATCGAGGAACCAGATGAGCGAAGCGCTCTCGACATCTTCAGGCAAGGACTGATCAGATCCTCTCGGTTGTTCGAGCAGCTCACCCTCGACCCGCCGTCCAGCATCGGGAAGCTGCTTGATCGAGTACAGAGGTACATACGACTCGAAGATGCTTTTTGGATGGCCAAGCAAACCGAACAGGCGAATAAGAAGAAAGATAAGAATCCCCAGGCGGACCGAGCAAGGGATGACCGAGCAAAAAACGAACCAACAAGAGACAAGGCACCAACGAATCCAAATCAAGCAGTCCTCACTGTCTTCACTATGCCAATCTACAGACTTTTGCGAATCATCGAAAATAAAGACTTCTTTGAAAAACCGAGGCTGATGGGCGGAGACCCCGAAAAGAGGAACAAAAAATGGTTTTACGAATACCATAAAGATCACGGCCATAAAACTGAAGACTGTAAAACCCTAAAGCATAACCTGGAGACCTGGGCAAAAGCCGGACACCTGAGTGAGTTCATAGCTAAGAACGACGATCGGAAGAAGCCCGAGGACAAAAAGATCGAAAAATCGAGAACTGAGGCCGAGGGATATATCGTCTTGGGAGCCATCGACGTAATTAGCAGAGCATATGACAGGGCTTCGGTCTCTTTAAACGCCCTTCGGGCGCAATATCAGAAAGCCTCCCACCTTCGGGAGGTGTTCGAGGTAAAATCAGAGCCAACGCTCGTGGCTGAAAGAGGGAAGGACGATTTGAGCTCCGCCCTATTCTTCGGGAGAGATTATCCAACCACGGAAGCACACCATCCCCACAATGATGCCCTGATAGTCCGAATGATGATCGCGAACTATGACGTGGCGAAGGTCTATGTCGACAACAGAGCCTCGGTAAATGTCATGTTCAAAAAACTCTTCGACCAGTTAGGGTTGAAAAAGGACGATCTCTCCCCGAGTAATTTGAGCTTGAAAGCATTTAACGGGAATCTTTCTTACCCCCTCGGGTAGGTCGCCTTAACCGTCCGAACCAGCCCAGTCCAGACCGTTCAGCACTTTGTCGTTCTAAAGGAACGATCAGCATACAACGTGATAATGGGAAAGCCTTGGCTCCACGCCATTGAAGCGGTTCCCTCCACTTACCACCAGTCCGTCCACTTCCCGGGACCTGAAGGCATAATAGAACTCCGTGGAAACCAAGCTGTAGCCCAAGAATGTTTCATGTACGAACTTACATGTCACACTCCGTCATCGGCGGCTAAGAAGAAGGAAAAGAGTAACGTTTGGACAGAGATGATGGAAGACTGCTCCATCGAGCCGAAAATATCCAAAAGGGACATCGACCCATTATAGCAATTAAAGCACGGTCGGCTCGGGGTTGAAGATACTCTACTCGAGCCCGACGACCGAATGGGTGAAGAGTTCCGCAAGATGATCATTGATGAAAAATGCCCCGAACGATACTTTCTTCTCGGGAGCTCTCTCTCAGATGAGGAAGCGTCGGAATTGTTCCAGTTCTTGAAGAAAAATGCTGATGTGTTTGCTTGGTCGCCGCATGAGATGCCCGGGATCGATCCGAACATAGTCCAACACAGGCTTAGGTTGAATCCGAGCTCCAAGCCTGTTACACAGAAGCAAAGGAGGTTGTCTGATGATCGAGCCCGGGCCATAAACGAGGAGGTAAAGAAACTCTCGAAAGCCGGATTCATACAGGAAGTAATGTACCCAACATGGCTTGCCAACCCAGTATGCGTCAGAAAGAAAAGTGGCGAATGGAGAATATTTGTTGATTTCATGGACCTAAACAAAACCTGCCCAAAGGATAGTTTCCCACTGCCGAAGATCGACCAAGTCATAGACTCAATTGCCAGGTACGCTCGATTGAGCATCTTCGATGCCTTTTCCAGATACCATCAGGTGCCAATGGCGGAAGAGGATCAAGAGAAAACAGCATTTATCACCCCGACCGGCACCTATTACTACAAAGTGATGCCCTTCGGTCTCAAAAACGTCGGGGCAACATATCAACGACTTATCTCTCGGATGTTCGAGGGGCTAATTGGGAAGAATTTGGAAGCCTATGTCGAGGACACTATCGTAAAAAGCTCGGCCGAGTGCGGCCACATAGCTGACCTCGCCGAGGCTTTTGAAAGACTGTGGCGGTTCGGGATGAAACTTAATGCTAAGAAAAGCTCTTTCGGGGTGCGATCCGGAAAGTTCCTCGGACACCTAGTTACTCGACGAGGGATTGAGGCAAATCCCACAAAGATAGAGGCGTTACGATCACTAAAGGAACCGAGCACGTACCGAGAGGTTCAGCGGTTGAATGGAATGGTCGCAGCGCTCGGGCGCTTTATCTCACGATCCTCGGATAAGTGTCAACCCGTTTTCCAGGCACTAAAGAAGAAGAAAACAAAGTACATTTGGACAGAGGAATGCCGAGTCGCCTTGAAGAGTTTAATAAGACATTTGGAAAGCCCTCCTGTCTTGTCGAAACCAAGACAAGGAGAACCATTGTTCTTGTACCTAGCAGTTTCCCAGCACGCGGTCAGCGCCGTCGCAATCCGAGAAGACGGAAAAGAACAAAGACCAGTGTATTACGTAAGCAAGACCTTACTTGATGCCGAAACACGGTACTTACCTCTCGAGAAGATTGCCCTAGCACTCCGAACAGCTTCGAGAAAGCTCCGGCACTATTTTCAAGCACACACCATCATTGTCCTAACAAACCAACTCCTAAAAGATGTACTTCGGAAGCCTGACCTTTCCGGAAGAATCTCTAAATGGGGGATCGAGTTGGCAGCGTTTGATATACAATTCAGACTGAGGATAGCAATAAAAGGGCAAATTTTAGCCAATTTCATTGCTGAGTTTACCGATCATAACAACGAGTAGGATGAGTCAAACAAAAGTTCGCTCGAACATTCGGACACCTCTTCTTCGGCTGAACTCGGGGACGAGCGTAGTCAGAGATGGGAGCTGTATGTCGACAGGGCCTCGAACAATCGAGGGGCAGGAATCGGAATTGTCCTCTGATCCCCAACAGGTGAAGTTCTAGAAAGCGCCATCAGATTGCAATTCTCCGCCTCAAACAACGAGGCCGAGTACGAGGCCACTCTAGCAGGACTGAGGCTTGCCCTAGCATTATCGGCAACCAAGTAAAATCTTTTCAGTGATTCTCAATTAGTGGTTCGGCAGCTGAACGGTGAGTATGAAGCCCGGGACGAAAAGATGAAAGCTTACATCGAGCTCACCAAGAAGCTTATCTCGAATTTCGAAAGCGTTTGCATCCAACAACTTGTCCGAGAACGGAACAAGCATGTAGACGCGCTAGCATCTCTTGCGTCGGCCCTGGAAACAAAATCCCGAAGAACAATTAATAACGAAACCATCCATGCCCCAAGCATAGAACCGAGCCTGGAAGTAGACGAGATCGTCGAACTTGGTCCGGGCTGGATGGACGAAATAATCGAATATCTCAAAAATGATGTCCTTCCCGAAGACCATCAATAGAAACACCGGATCAAGGTCAAATCGGCACGATTTTGGCTCTCCCCAAAAGGCTTCCTATATAGGCAATCTTTCACCGGAGCATATTTGAGGTGCATTCATCCGGATGAAGTGGAAGGAATCTTGCAAGAACTTCATGATGGAAGTTGTGGAAGTCACACTGGGGGACGCTCGCTGGCGCACCGAGCAATAACGCACGGCTACTGGTGGCTGTACATGCAAAAGGACGCCCTTAAGTACACCCGGAAATGTCCGAACTGTCAATTCTTCTCGGATAAAATCCACCGACCAGCAGGAAACCTGCATCCTTTATCAAGCCCTTGGCCCTTTGCAAAATGGGGCCTTGATTTGGTCGGATCACTCCCCCGAGCGAGCGGTAATAGAAGATACCTCGTCGTCGCAACCGACTACTTTACAAAGTGGGTGGAGGCCACTGCCCTAGCCTCCATCAAGGACTCAGATATTATCAGTTTCCTCTGGGAAAACATCTTCACGAGATTTGGGGTTCCCCAAGCGTTCATCTCGGATAATGGCACTCAATTCGAGAGTCGAAGAACTCAGGAGTTCTGCGCACAATTCGGAACAAAGTTCTTCTACGCTAGTCCGAGCTATCCACAATCAAATGGGCAAGCAAAGGCGACAAACAAAGTAATTGTAAAAGGAATCAAGAAAAGGATGAAGAAAGCAAAAGGAAGATGGCCCGAGGAGCTTCATGCGGTCTTATGGGCATACAGGACGACCCCCCAAAGATCGACGAACGAAACCCCGTTTGCGCTCGCTTTCAGGACAGAGGCAGTCATCCCAACAGAAATGGGGTACCTGACTCTAAGAACAGAAGAACTCGGTCAAGAACAAGACGAAGAGAACATGGCGCGCGAGCTCGACCTAGCTGAAGAAAGAAGAGGCGAAGCAATGATCCGAATGGCGATCTATCAACAAGAACTCCGGAAGTATTATGAGAAGAAAATCAGCCCTCGAGAGTTTAAAGTCGGTGATCTCATCCTCAGAAAAGTAAACTCGGGAACTCGGGACCCAAAGGAAGGAAAATTCGGACCAACTTGGGAAGGGCCCTATGAAGTCATCGCAGTCGGAGAGAAAGGCTCTTATGATCTAAAGCATTGTGAAGACAATTGAGACTTACCATGGTCGGTAAACGTATCGAACCTCAGAATATTCTACAAATGAAGGAAAGATGTAATACGGGCCTGGTTGGCAAAACACCAGCTCGATCCAATCAATGAAGTCTTTTTATTCAACGAAAATGCTGCCATTATTAGAAACACCTTGTCTTGTCATGATGACGAGGACCGATTATCCTAGCCTCACCATGACAACAAGAAAATATATACAGAAGACCTTAGTCTCGCCAAGGTGGTGAAGGCCGATCACCCTAGCCCCACTTGGGTGACAAAGGGATAATTACTAAAGCCTCGGATCCCCTAAAAAAGGAATAAAAAAAAATATATTCACCCGACACATGAAAGAGGAAGCTCGGAGAATATCCCGAGCAGCAACGACTTGCCAACACATTATATACACTAAACGGGCGAGAAAGCGAGATAGGAAAGGCACGAACACAATGGCATCTAAAAGAAGGAATGTCTGAAGAAAAATAAGTTCTAGCGCTTCGAACATACATTGAAATAACCAGACATAAAATGAAAAGCCCATCGGGTCGGAAACAAGCATATATTCATTGAAACAAACCAAGCATACAATGAAAGCCCATCAGGCCAAAAAATAGCATATATATTAAAAAAAATTGAAGTTTTTTTACAAAATAAGGATTCTGTACATGATAAGCCTCTCGGGCTACAAAAAGGTCAAGAAAACAAAAAAAAAAGAAAAATCCGCTAAGTAGAAGGAGCCTCGGGAACAGAGTGCTCGGTGTTCTCGATTGCTAGATGCTACAGGTCCTCGGCGGCTGGCTGCTCGGTTCTATCGATGGCTGGCTGCTCGGTGTCCTCGGGCACGCCGTCCTGACGCTCGGTTGCCTCAGGATCCTCGGGTGGAGTCTCCCCGTCCTCGGCATCATCCTCTTCTTCTTCACCCTCATCGTCAGAGATGGGCAACATTACCCTCTCAAAGGGAATCCTTCCCAAGTCCACCTCTGGGTAGGCCTCCTTCACCCGAGCGCCGAGAGAGTCCCAACCGAGTTTATAATTTTTCTCTAAGTACGACTCCATTCGGTCGACGTACTCCTCGGCAGCCTTGTCCTCGGCTTCCTTGATCCGAGCAGCCCGAGATTCGACCTCGTTCTGCCACTGATCATACCACTCATCGGCTTGCTTCTTCCAGTGTGAAGCGTCACCTCGGGATTAATCAAGTTTGAACTTTAGGTCCTCGATCAAAGCCTGAGACTTGGCAAGCTCATCCTGAGACAACCGAGCAGCTTCTCGGATACTCTCCAGCTCCGATTGCACCTTAGCCAACTCCTCCCTTAGCTGGCTTCCCTCAGCCTTGAGGTCAGACTTCTCGGTTGACCACTCAACCACTTCCTTCTTGTACCTGTCCTCGGTCTTGAGGAGGCGCTCGGTAAGGAGCATAGTTTGTTGCGCGGCCTGCGTTCACTAAGCACAGTTAGGAAAGATAACAAACTCAAAAATTTTCCAAGTGTTGAAAGAACAGCAGCTTACCAGAAATTGATGGATGAGGGCCTCGTAGCCCAGCTCCACCGACGTGTGCTTTTTATGGCTCGCCATATCCGACGGGAGCTTCAGCAAATTCCCGATGGAATGGTAGGTGAACTCTGGGTCGGTCATGACCGAGAGGCGCCGGTCGGTTGGAAGAGGGAATTGAGGCAAGTCCCTCATAATCTCTCGGCGCCCTCGGTCAATGGTTATCGGTTGGTAATCGGAGGAGGGGAAGGGGAAATCCATCTCCACCCTTTGCCTTTTCTTGGCCTACTCGGGGGATCGGTCCTCGATCACAATCGTCTGCTCCGGCTTATCCGAGGAGCCCGTCCCCCGAGACGTGTTCGGTTTTGAAGACCGAGGAATTGGGGGAGCAGCCCTCTTCTCCGTTACCCTCGGGGTGGGGTCTCTTGGGGCAGCCTTCTCGGGCGGAGTAACCAGAGGCGCCTTCCCCTGCTGCTGCTTCCTGCGCATCACCTCTTTAAGGGGGTTGGACCCCTTCTGCTTGCTCGGGCCTGCTCCCTTTTTCTTTGGTGCAGGGACCTTGATAGAAATAGCTCGGTCAACCATATCTTCGGGCGACCACTCTTGCGGGGAATTTGAACCTTCTCCTTCACCTCGGCCCGGTGTATCGAGAGCAACAACTACGCTCGGTTCTGACACAGGAGCTCTTTTCCTTTTGGCCTGACCAAAGGATGGGTATCCTTTGGGAACGCTTGTGGCTTGAAAGCTTCTGTACCTCGGTGGGTACTTGAGTAGGACGTAAGCTGCCCCACCAAAACCGTCCTCCCCTCGGTAACTAAGTACCCTCTAGATCTCGGTCTCCCTCACTTCAAACGGAAGCTCAAAGGCAGCTTCAACTGTGGAAAAAGAACAAGTCATGAACCAAGAGGAAGAAAAAAAGAAAGAAATAAATGATAAAAGCACCAACTCTAAAGAACTTACGAGGCTTCCCAAGCTCCCGAAGGACTCTTCGCCATTCTCTCCCGAGCAAGAGAGGCTCGAAGTCACCATAAATAAACACTACATCAGATTGGTACCCCTGGCTACTGTCAGAGATGTGTGTAACGAGCACCCGCTCGGGGTCTCGGGACCTGAGGTAGAACCCGCTCGGCGACCGAGACAGCTGGTAGCAACTGAAAATTTCTTCAACACTTAGGTTGGTGCCGAGAATCCTATTCAACTCTACAACACCGAGCACTACTTTGTATGTGTTCGCTTTTAGTTGGATGGGTGCCAGGTTGATGAAGTTGAGGAAGTCCACTAGGAGCTCGGGGAACGGGACCCGAACACCACCCTCGAAGAAGTTGATGTTGTGGATGGGCAATCCCCCTCGGTCGTCGGTGGAACCGATTTCTTCACCGACCTCGGCAGACCGAAAAGTAATCCCGGCCCCGAAACCAAACTTCTCCCCGAAGTCCTTCTCCTTGTTCGGGTTCCCTCAGATTTGGTGAGTCATCTGTTAAGTACAGAGCTCGGTAAATATAAAATGTCTTAGGACACATAGAACAGATAATAATCCTATCTTTAAGGGAATTCCCAAACAGTCCTAGGTATTTTATTCTCTCGGTTTGAAAACTTGGTCTTAACCAAGCACATATGTTGTGCTCGGTTCAGGCGTATCGCAAACAACCGAGAACGTAACTTGTTTTTTACGAACGAATTGAAAAAATGAGATCTAAGACAAGTGAATGGAGAAAATGAAGAACACTAAGAGCAGATGAAGAACTTACCGAAAAACTCAAAGAAGGCGATTTCCGGTGAGTTGTCGATGATCGGATTTCCTCTTTCCGGCGATGTCTCTTCGGTAGGCAAGGCTCTGGCTCTAGGAGTGAAAGTGAGGAAATAAGGGGGGCAAGGCCCTTATATACCTAGCCTCCCGAGGGTGACGTCACCCCATCGAGCTTTGTGCCCTGTAGCTGCCTCGGGCATACGAAACGGCGCTTGATTGAAAGACAGTACCACTATGTCAGAACCATCACATCCTCGGTAACCGTGTGACCGATGACATAATGGCTCGGGGGAAGTTGTGTGGAATATTTATGAAAAGCAGTCGAGATCACGACACGTGTATCTTCTCGGTAACGCATTCGGGTAATCCGTTGCCCTCGGTTACTTAGAACCTCCCCCGGGCAAAGCACGCCCTCGGGCCATCCTCCCTCGGGCAAAGCCCGCCCTCGGGCAAGGCACGCCTTCGGGCCATCCGACCCCTCGGGCAAGAATTCCCTCGGGCTATCTGAGCCCTCGGGCCTTCATATCCTCGGTTCATGCCCCCTCCGGTTGAGCTAGCTCTCGGCCCGATACTCTTTCGGGCCACACGAGCGAACGTCTTTCACGTGCACCGAATTTGTCTTTACTTTCCAGATCCGATAGGGGAGATCAGGCCGGGAGTAGAGCACGCTCCTGGGAACCGATTCAGGGGGTACAATTGTCAACGATCAGGCCTGTAACCCCGAAAGATCCGCGATCTGATCTAAAGCCCCTATTTAACCGTGGTTAGTTTGGAACCCTAAATTAACCACGGTCAGGTCAGGGTATTGGCCCAATCTGGAACCTAGCACTTGCCTATAAAAGGAACACGATTCATGCCAAAGGTAAGTTCCCTTGACACAAAACCCTAGAGATTCTCCTCCTTTTGCTCTCTTTCTCTCAACACTGAGATTGACTTGAGCGTCGGAGGGTTTTAGACCGGGAAACCCCCCGGTCTCCCTTGACGATCCTTTTTGTTTTCAGGTCACTGTTCATCGCAGCACCTAGCACTACTGTTCATCGGAGAAGCCCAAAATTTTCGTACATCCGGGAGTTATCTCAACCCCTACAACTCGCTCGGGCCATAGTCGGGCGACATTCCGGATCTTCGATCGGACCTCCTTTTTCAAAGCGCTCCGCCGACTGTCCGGATTTTTCCCCGTACACCTTTCTTTTACAAGCTAATTTTTAAGGGTGAGTCTTACTTAGGAGTTTGTATCATTTGATATCAGAGCTAACTACCATCCCAAATATAGGATCAAATCGATGCAGTATGGGATGTGGCTCTTTATATATGCTTGTTGTGTTGCAGAAGGGGTACCTATTGCAATCTTTCGATGTTATTTACATATTTAGCTTATTTTAATTATTTATTTAATATTTTATGAAAAATATAAAAAGTTTCTAAAAACAAACAAAAAAACAAAAAGTTTAGCCATGGGGTCCACTCAATAACATTATTTTGAACTACTTTGCATAATTTTATTTTATATTATTTTTTTTAAAAAAATATGTCATTTAAGTAGACTTTTTAGGCAAAAAGAAAACAAAAACTATAACCTGATGGCTAAAAGTCTACTTAAACGCCAGATTTTAGGAAAACATTTTTTTTTTTCCAAAGTTATTAAAAATAATACTTTCTAGTGAATTATGCGATTTCTTTCATAAAAGTAAATAAGATGTGCGAATAACATTGAGGGATTGCAATAACTATTCTCTCGTATGGCTCATGACAACCATAGGGTTTGGAAATCGAGATGTTCTTCCATTGCAAATAGAGATGTTCTACTTGGGGCGCACCGTGCCCATTCACTAATATCCAACACCGGTGAGATGAAGCTCCAACCAAGCAGCTTCCAGCAGTCCATTGTATGTGCAAAGGAAATTATATAGATAAAATAAAGACCAGGTATTTTTTTTCTTAAAAAAAAAAAAATAATAAATAAAGAAGGAAAAAAAAACGAAGGTGAAGAAAAAAGAAAAGAATTATTCCAAGAGGTCTACGTACTCATTGGAAAACCAGAGACTGATGTGGCCGGTCGTACCTAGTTTTGAAGGTCAGTGGAATTAGAAGGAAATAGGATAATATGTGAAGCCAGAAGATGTCGTGAGAATAAGGCAATTAGCTGTACCATCAGTCAATTTTTATTTTTTATTTTTTACAATTTTTAGAATTTATCCTTAAACCCTAAGGCCCTAACTGACTCTTTAATATCAACAAATAAGTATAAGTATTTTTCTATAATCTTGAAATCCATATCACTCACTCAATAAGTAACAATAATGCCAGTAAGCCATTATGCCATTCAATAAGTAACAACAATGCCAGTAAGCCATTATGCCATTATGCCATTCGTGTACCATCTGTCCAATTGAGTGGCATATGTAGCTCTTGACACATCATTTAAATGGAATTTTCCATACACTACCTCAATAAGGCAAAATTTTGCTTAAACAGAAACCTACCCTCTTAAAAAGGCAATTATTTTCTATTTTCCTAATTGATTGTCTCCTTTAAAAAAATATGGTTTTATAGGAAACCTTTTTAAAATTTGCACACTAATGTATGAGATTTAACATTTCAATTTTGCCCTCAAATGTAAAAAACATTAGTAAAAAGTAAAATATTCATTAGAAAATGTATTTTAGGAAATCAAGTGAGAGAGTCATTGACTTTTTGAAAAAGACTAGAATTTTAGAATATCCCAAAAAGAAAATGAAAACAAAATACTCTCTCCATCTCACAAATATAGGCATCTTCGAAAAATCACGCAGATTAAAAAAAAATCAATTAATGCATTGATTTGTCATCTACTTAATTTTTCTTTCCAAATTAAAATACCCTTATCCTACTATCAGTGCATGGATCATGTTCAAAGTAATTCCTGGTGTAGTAAAGGGTAGTACAGAAAAGTTAAAAAAATTTATAAGTTGACTCTTTAAAGTGACACATATTTTAGGACAGCCAAGAAAAGAAATGAAACTTATCTTTATGAGATGGAGGGCGTAGGAAGTTTCTTAGAA
Source organism: Liquidambar formosana (assembly GCA_039720395.1). Classification (NCBI taxonomy): domain Eukaryota; kingdom Viridiplantae; phylum Streptophyta; class Magnoliopsida; order Saxifragales; family Altingiaceae; genus Liquidambar; species Liquidambar formosana. The sequence continues at coordinate 17,246,708 of CM077822.1, forward strand.
TGTCGTTAACATCTAATGGAGATTTTCACAAAAGCACTAATTCGGGTGGTTTGAATAAAATTAATTATGCCCTCAGCAACCATTTGTCAATGTGTGCTATGTGTGTTGATTAGTTCGAGGGCCCAGCGCAAAAAGAGAGAGTGGGTGTGTGCGTGTTGTGGGCAAATGGATTACACGTACAAGAGTAAAGAAAAGAATGTCAACGAGATGCAAATCAAGGTAAAATGGTATTTCATTTGTTTTGAAGTGGTTATAAGAAGCTTTGCACAATTAATCAAGCATATTATTCATTCAAAAATCAAGAGATGTGCCAAAAATTATTCACTCAAAGATGAAAGCATATTATTTCACACTAAATGAGACATTGCATGGGGTAGCACTCCATCATGGATGGTTAGTATTCCACTTATCACAAAGAGTTTGAGATGGAAAATCTTTAATGATCCATAGACATGGCCCCTCTGGTTTTACAGACCATGAACAAATGTTATCACATCGATCTGCATCCCTTTTCTCAATGTAAATATCGTAATAGTGAGTCTCACCTTGCCATTGAAAGCTGCAAAAAAATTGGGTATTCTTTATGACAAAGTTAGGGGTGAATTTAAATTCATAATAACCTTGATACGGGATCACATGCGCGCCGAGATCGTCGTCTTTGGATTTACAGTGCACAGTAAGGTCTAAGCCCTTGCCCAAGTCATTTGCGATGAACACATGGGTTTTTCTCCAACGAAAAATAGATGCCTCACATAAAGTAGTGAACAATAAAAGCATTAGCAAGACATGTCTATTGAATAAAATCATGTTTGTGATTTTTCGTTGGTGAGAGAGGTTTGGAGTTTATATGCATGGGCTTCTGTCTCCTTTTATAGGAGATGAAACGTAAGCAAATGAGTTTTCTGCGTTACTAGTTGTCCATCTCTTTCCTTTTTCTTTCTTTTAATTACCAAAATCTTTTCTACCACTATAGGTACATCAATAAACTGGGCCAACTAATAATAATATGTTATATCTAATCAACTTTCCAAATTATGATTCTCTAACAACAAATTTTGATTAGAGTTATAATGCTTTTAAGCAATGTTTGGATAAAGAATTTTTAAGTGGAATTTGTCTTTGAAATGGAATTTTAAAAATTTTTATAAGAAATTTCCTTACAAGAAATTTAGAAATTCCATTTCAAAAACAAATTTCACATAGAAATTCCTTATCCAAACATAACCTAATTGTTTTAGGGTGCATAAATAGAGGCCCACTTTCTTTTTAGTTTTTTTTTCCTTTTCTTTTGCTATTCTAAAAAAGAAACAATTGAATTTATTTAAAGTGGACGGATTCCTGTTTAGAAGGATGGTCTTTTGCCATAGCTGGCTTATTAATTACAACTAATAGTCAGTTTAGATGCACTACTAGGTTTTTTTTTTTTTCTTCTTCTTCTTCATTTTGTTTTTTATTTTTTTTTTATTTTTTATTTTTTTTGTAAGTTGCATGAAAGTAGAAGTAATTATTATTTTGGTCTTGGATCAATTTTTTTGAAACAAAGAAGCATGTTTGGAGGTACCATCATGGCCAAATCATGATGTGTGACCATTAATTATGACATAAATGAAGCTGCTTCAATTCTACCGAATCATGAGCTAGATTGCCTCTATGCCTTGCACATATGATAATGATGAGGCCGGTATCAACTAATTCATCACATGCTAATGTTCTATCAGCCTAATGGCACTTCTCCCCCCTTTGAGGCGGAGGTCTTGGTTTCTAGTCTTAGTAGTCTATATATATATATATATATATATATATATAGATAATGTATTGATGTTCTTACATATTACATCAGGTGTGCATGATTTCCATGAGAAGAGTATTTTTTTTTATTTATTAGGTAATATAAAATTTTTATTAAAAGGAAAAAAAATAAAATAAAGAAAAAATGCAATAAAGGTTAAAAGATAGGTCTGGGTTTGGTGGCTTATAGAATGCCACATTCTAGTGCGAAAGGAGGATATAAATTCAAAACTTCTAACGGTCAAGCACAAAATCTTCATACTTGGAGTTTTTAGAAGAATTCCTGTCTCGAAAATGGTAAGGCACATTGGACGTGTTCTACTTAGTCTGTTGTTGAAAATTTTTTTTTGTTAAGACTTTGATAAAACAGGAATAAAGAAGTTGTCAGTAGTCTTTTTGTCTTTCACCTCCTTAATGACTAAATTGATTTGTTCAAGAACAAAAGAAGGAAAGTTTACTTTCTTCAGAAGTAGTAGCAGCCTGATGAGGAGCAATAGGTTGCCCTTGATCGATGAAACTCCTAATCCAGTCTCACTATTTTGTCCATCTTCTTGAGTAGCAATAGGTTGCCCTTGGTCCTAATTTGTATTCCCTACCTCAGTCTCAACATTTTGCATGTACATCTACATCTCGAATAGTAGCAAAATTGATCTCTTCATTATCAAATATTTTATTAACAACATTTTCAATAATATGATGAGCAGCACTTTTCATAATTTGAACAGTAGTTTCTTTGAAAGGACTTGTTTAGCAAAATCACTTGTAGTCTTATCAACAGGGCAATCCTTAGTTATGGGAAGACCATTTCTCTCGTCTTCAAAACAATCATCATTGGAAATATCCCCCCATTTCCTATTAATAGAATTGGGTGTAGGACTTACATAAGAGATACTAACAGTACAACTAGAAGCATTAAAAAGATTAGTACATTGGATATCATTTTGAGTAGAAATAAGTTTAGAAGCCGTAGGAGTAACTCCAACCATAGCGGACGCGCTAATACCACCCTTTGGTTCGACTGATGTAGACTTAAATTGCCTATCATTTCTCTCAAACTCATTATCAAACGCCAACAGCGCGGTTTAAGCATCCACAAGTTGGTTTTGATTATGCCTATTGCTATTATCATGATCTCTTAAGTGGATCACTTCTGTATGCTCCAAATTATTCCCTAACTTTATAGGCCTATATTCATGACCCTGGCCATTGGGTTTATAACCACCGCCATTATGTTTCTTCCCATGATCGTAAAAAAAATTACTAGCATCTTTATTTTTTGCAAAGCGACAAAAAGAGACATCATGTCCAACAATTTTGCAATGAGAGCAAATGGGAGAGAGATTCTCATAATAAACATCAACAAAGAAACCATACCCTTTTCGCTCAACTCGAATGCTTTCCAGAGGAGCAACAAAAAGATCTATTTCAACTTGCACTCTAGCATAATGGCCAAAGACTTAATTCAAAGTAGCTTTGTCTATCTGAAGAGGAATGCCCACTCCTCTAGCTATTTCCAAAAGGTTTTGTCTATGCCAATACTCTTGGGGGTTGAAGCCCATATAATCGAACCCAAACTTGCAAATGAGTCAAAACCTTATTATAAGGATTGAAGTCCTTCTTAAGTGATCTAAGGTAGTGGAGGCAGAGAGGTTTCTGGTTGTGAAGGGACATTTAGTAAAAAATAATTTGAGCTGTAGTTTTGGAAATGTTTATGCTCCAAATGATGACAATGTTAGAAGGGAATAGTGGCATGAGTTAACCATTTTAAAGCAGCAGTGTGCTGAACCTTGGTGTTTCGGGGATGATTTTAATGAAGTACTGAAGATGTAGGAAAGGAATCTGTTAACCATTTATTTGTGCATTGCAAGTATAGTTGGAGAGTTTGGTGTTTTTTGCTTGGAGTGGTGGGGGGTGGTATGGGTTTGCCCGAGTTCTATGTTGTAGGTAGTGGAATGGTGGTTTTTATCAAGGAAGAAGGATGTCAAGAATGGGTTGTGGTTGGCTTTGTTTTATGCTGTAACGTGGTCAATTTGGATGGCTAGAAATGAGTCGTTATTTAGGGGGAAGGTATTTCATTGGGTAGAGATTGCTGAGCTGGCTATTTATAGAGCTAGTTTATGGGTAAAAGATAAATTTGAAGATATTCCTTACTCCATTGGGGAATTTAGGCGTAATATTGATGTTGTTAGGAGTTGTAAAGGGGTAGATTCATGTAAGAGAGATAGGGGTGTTGTTGTTTGGGTTCTTCCTACTCATGGGTGGATGAAATTTAATGTCGATGGGTCTTCTCTTGGGAAGCCTGGAGCAGCAGCTATTGGTGGGGTGTTGAGAGGTGAAGGGGGGTGTTTTAAGTGTATTTTTTCGGAATCGATTGATGTGGCTGATTCGAATGTGGCATAATTTATGGCAATCCGTAAAGCTCTTTGTGTGTTTGCTGATTCTGAATGGGCTGGTTCGAAAAGGCTGGTAGTGGAAAGTGATTCTTCGGTAGCAATAGCTTGGGTGCTTAGGTACGTAGGAGTTTATTCCATGGAGGTTAAGGTTTATCTACAATGAAATCAAAGCCCTTTTATCTTGCATCAGTGGTGTTTCGTTTATAAATATTTTCAGAGAGCAAATCATGGTGGTTGATCAGCTTGCTAAGTCGGGTATTTCCAGATCTATTCCACTCATTGCATGGTTTTGATTTGTGTGCTGATTTGTGTGTTGTTGATATCTCGAATACTATGCTGTTTGGGGAGCTTTGTTTTTAGGAGTCTGGTGTTATTTGTCCTTGTGGTATAGCTGTCAAATTTGTTGGGTTTTTTGGTGGTTGGGCGGGGCAGGTGTGGGAGTGGTATGTATTTGTATTGTTGGTGGTTTGAGTTGGGTGTGGGGTAACTTATCTTGTATCTTGCTCTTCTTAGCGTCTTGCTGAGAAGTAATTTTCATTAATATATAATTTCTTCTTTGCTGATTAAAAGAAAAAAAAAAAAAAGAAGGATTGAAGTCCTTCTTCCATTGAGAAACCCTTAAGACTCCGGGGAATAAATTCCAATTTCCTCTAGCCCATACCTTCTTCATATCCTCCATGAGAGGAGTATTTAATTCAACTGTTAGTGTGGAAAAATATCAATCCAACAAAAAGTTACAAAGAGGTGTAAGAGAAAAGTTTTACACTGGGTATAAACGGATCTCTCTCCTCTGTATATGTTTTTCTTTTGTTTTTATTATTTCTTTTGCTTATTATTTGTTTTGGGATTCTTCTTTATTATGTTTTTATTTGTTTTCATGTGATTGGGTGAGTAATTATGCTTTATTGCTCTCGATATGTACGCTATGAATTTTGATTGGTTGTTGATATTTTTTCATAAACGAATTTTGAACTAGCCCAATTGACCTATGAGACCAACCTGGGTGATATATATAGGAGCCTACGGGTACAACATGGACTTTCCCAGCCATGTAGTAAATTAGTCTTCAAATATCAACTTTCTGATTTATAGACCTTGCTTTTGTTCCCAAAAATTGAAGTCCAGATTGATTTTTTTTAAATAAATATGTTTTCAAAATTTCATCGTTTTATAAAATGAGGTGGCAACTCCATATATGTTGTGAACATAAAATGAATCCATATTATGTCCAAAAACAAAAAACAAAAACAAAAAAACAGGATTAAATCAAATGAAAGATACAACTCTGGCAATGGAAGTTGCCCTCTCAGAAAGAGAGAGACATAGTTCCATTGCTGGCAATGGAAGTTGACACCGGAGTAAGACACAACTCTGGTTTGTGATGAAAGAGAGAGACCGAAGAGAATAGAGAACGATTAAAACAGATTTTGTTTACACCACCAAGGTTTTTGTTCAAGATTGAGCTTAAAATTTTGGAATTTCTTGCCCTAGTTTACAGATTGCCATTAACACGCCATTAATGGCGTCTTCTTCTTGTCGTCCTTAGTCATCATGGCTTCTAAAACGATTCATTTGGACGTCGTTTTAGTTATCTAAGCATTTATGGCCATGAGATTTTCTAATTGGTGAAGTGTCACCATCCTATTGAAGCTTAAGCACACCCAAGCAGGATCCCATCCAAGCAGAGGATCCAAACTCTCTCAGAAAGGCAATTATCATAGGTTATCCTTAATATCTCATGTAAGATTTACAAAACCACCAAGTAAGGTGGGTTAAAACAAAAAAAAAAAAAAAGAGTTAAATTATACTCTCACCAACCATTTGTGCATTTGTGCTGTGTGTTTGACAATTTTGGGGCGGGGGACACACACACCCTGTCGTGGGCAAAGCGATGACAGGAGTAAAGAATAAAATAGATATGCAAAATCAAGGTAAAATGGTTTTTGGGGGGGGGGGGGGGGGGGGTAACACACACACCCTGTCATGGGCAAAGCAATGACGAGTAAAGAATAAAATAGATATGCAAAATCAAGGTAAAAAGGTCTTTCAATTGTTTTGAAGCATTTGTACTTTGTGTGTTGACAATTTTGGGGCGCGTGGGACACACACCCTCTCGTGGGCAAAGCGATGACAAGAGTAGAATAAGATATGCAAAATCAAGGTAAAATGGCCTGTCAATTGTTTTGAAGTAGTGAAGTGGCTTTGCACAATCAAGCCTATTATTATTCATTCAAACATCAAACAGATGTGCATAGAATTATTCATCCAAACGTGAAATCATATTGTTTCCACACCAAAGCCGGCAGCAGTTCAGCACTCTATCATGGATGGTTAGGATTCCAGGGATAGCAAATACCATTCAATAAACATGGCCCCCCTGGTTTTATAATCCACGAACAATTATTATCACACACACCCGCATCCCTTTTCTCAATGTAAATATCAAAATAGTGGATCGGACCAGCTTGCCACTGAAAGCTGCAATAAAATTGGGTATTCCTTACAAAGAGGTTGGGGGTGAAACGGAATTCATAGTGGAATTGATACCCGATCACGTGCTGGCCGAGATCGTCATCTTTGGATTTGCAGTGCACAGTAAGGTCCCGGCCCTTGCCCAACTCATTCGTCATCTTTACGTGGGTTTTTTCCCATGGAAAAGGGCCTGCTTCACACAAAGTAGTGAACAGCAAAAGCATTAGTAGGGCATATGCATTGACTAAATTCATGTTTGTGGTCTTTGTCTTCCTCTTGGGTCTTGGGAGAGGTTTGGGGTTTATGCATGGGCTTCGATCCCATTTTATAATATATGAAGGTTGTGCCCCAAAGGATATGCCTTAATTGCTATGTGGCTGGCAACTTCTAAATGAAATATCAATTAGATATGTACGTTCTGCTTATGGAAAGCAAGAGAGTCTTTTGGTATTATTAGTTGTCTATTTTTATTAATTACCAAAATTATTTCTACCGCTTTATGTAAATCAATAAGAGGGGCCAAATAATAAATAATATTGCATCATTAATATTGTGATTGGAAGAAGGCTTATCCTATTTTTGATGTTTGTAGGGAAGGTTATCAAGCCATTGACTTTCTTACTACTTTATAGCACCATTTAAGATCAAACCACATCTAGGATTTTAATTTCCTTAGAGGTCCTAGGGTGCCAACTAAGTTGGAATGCTAGGATTCTTTATGATGCTTTTACTCTCTACTTTAAAAAATAATAATACTCCTTTTGACAAAACATATTTTTTTAGAAAAGCCTATTAAATGCTTTCACATCAATATATATGCTTTAACATTCCAATTTTGCCCTTAAGTGTACAAAACATTGGAAAAAGAGATAATACATTTTTAAGGGTATTTAAGGAAATGAAATAAAAAGAATCTTTGACTTTTTGAATATAACAATAATTTTAAAACATCCTAAGAAAGAAAAGAGATCAATAATTTAGGAATAAAAGGAGTAATAAATAATAAAATAAAAAATAAAAAATCCTTATTGCTCCATATTAGTGTCGGATTTATTATGCAGGAGAGTAATATTTACGAACAGGAAAGGAAAGGAAAGGAAAGGAAATTGAAGTTGTTTTTCTTAGGTGCGTATGTCTAATAGGAAAAATTTGTAGGAAAATGTTATTTTAACCATTTGTTCGACTAACAATTACAGGAGAGTTAACCCTTTTTTTTTTCCTAGCCAATCAATAAAGTATATCTCTAGTAAAAAAAAAAAATTTATAAAGTCTACACAAACATATCGTACATGAATACCAATCCATATACGTGGCTGGAGCATGAAATGATTATTATTTTATGAGGACTGCTACTTCGTATCAATAAAAGATATCACATGCCAGATCAAAGAATGAAGGTTTCGAAACTTAATGAAATTGAGAAATTGCAATGTATGATTCTTATGGAAGTCTGATTAGGATATCTAATATATGATTCTTATAGGGCACTTCATAGAAAATAATTGGAAATTGCAAATGCAGATATTGAATTTTGTTGATGTAGTTCCTCCTCTTTTCAGAGTTGCCATAGCTGATGCTCTTTGTAAGTGTCTTGTTGATTGGGCCGGGGATTGGAAATAAAGAAGCTATGGTTCCTATGGATAATGTATAACACAATGATTCAGCTGTGAGGATCTTAAAAGGCAATTTTTAATTGAAGAACAAGCTTTTGTTTGGCTCGCATGTGCATAATCAATGTTTTTATGAAATATTTGGCTCATTTGGAACCTCCACTTATCCAATTTAGTGAAATTAGAAACCAGTTACAATTGCCTTCAAAAATCACTTCTTGATTGTCCAATGTGTTGTTGGAATTGCCTTCAAAAATCACTTCTTCGGGAAGTTTATCTAATAGAACTTGGAAACAAATGCTTCTAATTAGACAAGTACAAATGACTGTAAATTAAAGTTGGAACACATACATATCCTCCCCGGCCTAACTCCGACAGTACCCAATAATGTTTTGAAGGCCTCTATTGGCACCTAAAAACTTGCTTTTCATCCCCCCACTTATTTTATACTTTAAGATTTTATGAAAAATATATAAAATTTTCATAAAAAATGATCACGCTGTCTATTAGAAAACATCATTTTTAATAACTTTTTAGGAGAAAGGAGGAGTTTGAATTCGTCCGGGATGAGAATTCTCTATAGAAAGAAGAACTGACACATCTCTTCGATTCTCTGTCTGGTAACTCTCTCTCTCTCTCTGTCTATTGGAGGCTACTGTCATTGTGTCTTGTTAGTAATGAACTTGCAATAGTAAAGTGGTTCCTCTTCGTCCACTGGGAAATGTCGGTGAATGGTGGAGGACGGTGAGTGGGTCAGATCTGAGGTGCAGAGGCAAGTAGTGAGTGGCTTCTCGTTTTTTGACGAATCTCTAGCTTTTTTTCCATGAGTAAGAAGATAGCTTATGGTTTGATTTAGGAAGCTTCTGGAGTTTGGAGTTCGATTTGAAGATTTCCGAAGTCAGATTGGATCATTTCCTCTGCTTTTTATGGGTCATCATGACTGAAAGCAAAAGGTTTCTACGAATCGAAGGAAAATCTTTTGATTTTCTGTTAGTTGGGGGAAATAAACAGGATAGTATCAAGATCTCTGACAATGGAAGAGGGATAAGAATTTCTCTTTACATTGACGTGTTGGAAGCAAGATGGCTGATTCATGGGATTGAAGAGTTGAGGTCCTGGAAAGGTGTTAATGCCTTTATCGGGAAACATAAAGGGGCAGAGCAAACATTGCTGCTTGAATTAAAGAGAAATCAGAGGGGTAATTATGCTTGTCTTTCCGAAATCAATAAGGCAGGTAGAAGCAGATTTATTATTATTCCAGAAGGATATGAAGGAAGTGGATGGAAAGAATTTGGGAGAACCATTTATGAGCTGACACAGAAGGAACTTCAGGGTCAAGCAGAGTTAAGGGATAAAGAAGAGACTTGGAATAGATTTGCCATTAAGGTTCCAAAAGAAGTTTGGGGTTGCTCATAAAGAGGAGGTTAGGGTGGCGACTTCAGTGTTGCCAATGGGAAGAAAGTTGTGCATCCAAACTAGATATAACTCTTTAGCCAATAATTTTGGAGTTTGGGACAGGGTGGTGGTATGTGATTTGGTTGAGAAGAATCTGAAATGGAGCGATGTTACGAAGGCTTTAGGGAAACGTCTTGGCAAGGTAAATGAGTTAAGACTATTTCCTTTTTCTGAAGATAGAACGGTTTTTTTTTCTGCGAGAGTAAAGGGAATGCTTCTGAAATTAGCAGATTAGGAAGGGTGATATTGGAGAACAATATGGGTGTTATTCTCCATAAATGGAGGCCAGAAGTGAACTCGTTTGCTGAGGCTATTCCGGTGGAAAGAGAGTGGATCGCAGTAAGAGGTTTACCCTTCCATTTGTGGACTTGAGAGGTTTTCAATTCAATAGGAGAATGCTGTGGTGGTCTTCTCTTGTGTGATCGGAGAACCATGACTATGGATCATTTAGAAGAGGCAGTGTTGTTGGTTAAAGGGGATGATAATGGGTTTATACCTACAAATTTGGAGGTGCGTGACAGGGGAGTTATGTATTCATTGCATATTAGGAAATTGTTAAGTAAGGAAGGGGGGAGAAAAGTGATGAATCATCTTGAGCTTGGAAAGAACGAAGATGGTAATATGCTCAATTGGTGCAATTTGTTAGAGGTTGAAGATGATAGGGTATCAACTTCAAGGACAGGTGGCAACATTATAGCATCAGAACATGGAAAGTATGGTTATTTTGGTGCACCGACTGAGGTTGTGTCTTATGCTCAAATAGTTGGTGGCAATAGGCACGTGGGTCTCTATCAAAATTTGAATTTTGAAAGTGGTCAGAAATGGTTAGAAGGCACTGATGCTCAGCTTACGAATTTTGGGCCTGTTACAGGGAATGGGCCTGGTATCTCTAAAGTGGGCCTAAGAGACAATTTGGGTTTAGGAGAGGATTCTTGTGCTCAGGCTTATGAGAAAGACCAGAATTATGAGGGCTCTAGATTTCTCTCGAAGGAATAGATTGTCCTTGGCTCTTTTCAGGGGAGCCTTGATCAACAGAAGGGGTCGACTGGAAAAGGGAAGAAGGAGATAAAGGAAAATCCTCGAGTAAACAGAGGGTCTGGTCTAAGTTATGAGGGCGAGAAGACGAGAAGGATTGAGAAGGGGGTTCTAAACACCAGTAAAATGAAGCATGGCTTCATCCACGGCAGAGAAGATGGCGACATAGAAGAGGGTTCTTCTAGCTCTAATCAGAGAGAGGGTAGCGATGATGAAGAAGAAGACTTTTTTACAGAGGAAAGGGAAACTAGTTGTCCAGAAACTGAAGTTAGTATGCATCAATTGTTTGATGAATTTGCTGGAAAAGGAGAGCAAGAGGGAAGACTTGCTAACACTCGAATTTGTAATCAGAAAAATAAAGAGATATTTGTCGAAGAGGGTGGAGTTTCTATGGAGGACGAGGAAGGAATTGCTCACGAAAATGATGGTGGTGCTTTAATGGCTTCAGCAGGGGGCTCGCTTGAAGCAAATTTGGTGTCTCTTGTTCCTGATTCCTTGGTATCCCATAATTTGCAAGTTAATGGAGCTCAAACTAATTTCTTTAGAAGATAAGAACCAGTTCTGATACTTTCTGACAAAGAGAAAAGATATAAACCGAGGAGCAGGATGGGAACTCATTTACAGTCCAACAATTTTAATTCGAAGGGTTTTGATTCTTCCTTTGTGCAAGGTAACTCTTTAATTGATATAGTTCCTACTTATGATTTCTCTCCTACTCTTTTTGGTGAAAATGCTCCTTTTATTTTGAATTCGGAAAAGGCCAAACAGACAACGGAATGCCAGATTGAAAACAGGTTAATGGGGGATTGTTCTAATTTTTCTGAGAAGGGGGAAAGAGAGAATCAGGTAGCTGAAAGTGAATTGGAAGGTGATGGTGAGGAGGAGGATAGAGATAGGGTGTCTTCTTGGTCGAAGGAAGACTGGGTGGCTTTAAGAGTTCTGTTTAGAAAGTTAGGTTTCTCTTTAATTAAAGATAGGGTCAGTAGATTTAGAGATAATGTTGGTGGTAGATGTAATAGGGCTTCCTTTGGCAGGGGGGAGAAGAGGGAGAGGAAGGGTTTCTAGAGAAGACAGGGAATTAAAGAAGTTACAGTGGGAGGTCAACTATGATGCTAGTAAGTCTAGGAAATTTGGGGGTTACAATGGTGTCAAAATATGAAGATTTCGAGTTGGAATGTTAGAGGTTTAGGCTCTCTTAGGAAAAGGAAGGTGATAAAAAATGTTATTCTTAATTCTCAACCTGATATTGTAATGTTTCAAGAATCCAAACTAGAGGTGGTTGATGTTTCTTTGGTTAGGAGTGTCTAGGAGGTTCGTCATAAAGAATGGGCGTTTGTTCAATCGGTCGGAGCTTCGGGAGGGATTATTATTATTTGGGATACTAGAATTGTCTCTGGTATAGAGGTGGTTGAAGGGTTATTCTCTGTTTCCGTTAGATTAAGGCCTTCTCTTGGGGATGAGTGGTGGCTGTCTTGTGTGTATGGCCCGAACAATCCTAGATTGAAAAAATCTTTCTGGGAGGAATTAGGTGGTCTGTCTGGGTTGTGTAGTCCTAATTGGTGCTTGGGTGGTGATTTCAATGTCATTCGTATGATGAATGAGAAGCTGAATGACTCTAGAAGAACTAGGAGTATGAGAGACTTTGATTCCTTTATTCGTGAGTGCAACCTTAGAGACCCGCCTCTTCAAAATGCTTCCTTCACTTGGTCGAACCTTCAGGAGAGAGTGGTTTGTAACAGATTGGACAGATTTCTTTTTTTGCCTAGTTAGGAGGATTTGTTTCCTAATGTCTTGCAAGAGACTTTGCCTAGATTGACTTCGGATCACAATTCGATTGTTTTAGAGTCCAACTCTATCCTGTGGGGGCCCACCCCTTTTAGATTTGAGAATATGTGGCTTACTCATCATTCGTTTAAAAAATTCTTTGAGAATGCTTGGTTAGGTTCTTCTGTGCAGGGGTGGGAAGGATTTAAATTCATGAAAAAGTTGCAATTTGTGAAAAAGGAGATTAAAGAGTGGAACAAGAATATTTTTGGCGATTTGAGAGAGATTAAGAGGTCTATTTCGAGTCGTATCCAAGTCTTGGATGTGATTGAAAGTGAAGGCCAGCTCTCTGATGAGCTTAGATTTGAAAGACAGAGACTTAGAAAACAATTTGAGGAGGTGATTTTCAAGGAAGAGGTTAGTTAGAGGCAAAAGGCTAAAGTTAAATGGATAAAAGAAGGTGACAACAACACTAAACTTTTTCATAGAGTGGCTAATGGGAGGAGGAAAAAGAATATGATAAAAAGGATTAAGCTGAGTTCGGGAGAGGTGATTGAGGAGCCGGAGGAGGTTGCTAAGGTGTTAATGGATTTTTTCTCTCACTTGTACTCGTCTCCTAGGATGGATAGTTGGAGCATTGAGGGCCTTGATTGGTGTCCTATTGATGAGTCTAGTGTGATTTTGCTTGAGAAACCCTTTTTAGAAGATGAGATTAAAAGGCTGTTTTTGAGATGAGTAGGGATAAGTCCCCTGGTCTTGATGGTTTTTCCATGGCTATGTTTCAGGAATGTTTAGAGGTGATTAAAAAGGATTTGGTTGAGGTTTTTAGGGAGTTTTTTTGAGAATGGGGTCATTAATAGCTGTATTAATGCCTCTTTTATCTGTTTGATTCCTGAAAAGGATAAGTCTATCAACATTAAGGATTATAGACCTATTAGCCTTGTCACTAGCCTTTATAAGATCATTGCCAAAGTTTTGTCGCTTAGACTGAGGGAGGTTCTTAGTGAGACTATTACGGAAGCCCAAAGAACTTTTGTTAAGGGGAGACAAATTCTTGATGCTGTGCTTATTGCCAATGAGTTGGTGGAGGATTACAAAAAGAGGAAAAAGGAAGGTGTTGTTTTTAAACTTGATTTTGAAAAGGCTTATGACCATGTTGATTGGAATTTTCTTGATTATGCGCTTGAGAGAAAAGGTTTTGGTGAGAGATGGAGAGGTTGGATAGGAGGGTGCCTTAAGTCTATGAATTTTGCTGTGATGGTTAATGGAAGACCTAGAGGGTGGTTTGAGGCTTCTAGAGGTTTGAGACAGGGTGATCCTTTATCCCCCTTTTTATTTACTATTGTGGTTGATACTTTGAGTAGGTTAGTGAGTAGGGCTGAGGAGTTGGATGTTATTCATGGTTTTGTGTTTAGGAGGGATAGAGTTAAGATTTCTCATCTTCAATTTGCTGATAATACTATTTTTTTCCTTGAAGCTGATGAGGAGAAGATGAGGGATTTGACTATCTTGATTAGAGGTTTTGAAGTTCTCTCTGGCTTAAAGGTTAACTTGTCTAAAAGTTCTTTAGGGGGTATCAATGTGGATTCTGCTAAGCTTGAAAGATTGGCTGCTGAAGTTGGTTGTTCTATTAGTGATTGGCCTATGAAGTATCTAGGTATGCCTCTAGGAGGCAATCCTTTGTCTGTGAGTTTTTGGGATGGGGTGGTGGAGAAGATTAGTAAAAGATTGGATAGTTGGAAGAAGGATTATATATCTAGAGGTGGGAGGTTAACTTTGGTTAAGTCTGTCCTTAGTAGTATTCCCACATATTATTTGTCCCTTTTTAAGATTCCCAAGAAAGTGGCTCTGAGAATTGAGAAGATGCAAAGAGACTTTTTGTGGGAAGGTAGTGGGGAAGGCAAAAAAAGATCATTGGGTTAGGTAGGATGTGGTGACTAGATCCAAGGATAAAGGGGGGCTTGATTTAGGTAATATTAGTCTTAGGAATGTGGCTCTTACTGGTAAATGGTTGTGGAGGTTTCCCATCGAACAGGGTTCTCTTTGGCATTCCGTTATCAAAAGCAAGTATGGTATTCAAAATAATGGGTGGGATTCTAACTTGGTTGAAAGGGAAAGTTTTCGTTGTCCTTGGAAATTTATCTCTCAAGGTCTTCCTTGTTTTTTGAACCATATCAAATTTCTTGTTCGCAATGGCACTTGTATTCGCTTTTGGGAGGATGTGTGGGTGGGAGAGAGACCTTTGAGTGCTTTATTTCCTCAATTATATCATCTCTCCTGTGCTAAAAATGGGGTCATTGCTAATATGGTCTCTTTGGATTCTAGTTCTTTGAATTGGAATTTTTTCTTTTTTCGTAATCTTAATGATAGAGAATCTGAGGAGAGGGTAGTTCTTTTGGCCACTATCCAAAATATTTTGTTTGCTCCTTCTCCTGATAGGAGACTTTGGATTAGCTACCCTTCTCAATCCTTTTCTTCCAAATCTTTTCTCGATGCTTTGAGAGAGGATTCCTCGGTTCCTATTTTTACTCCGGCAAGAAGGATTTGGAAAGCTATTGTTCCTTTGAAGGTTAAGATTTTGGCTTGGTCAGTTGCTCATCAAAGGACTAATACCAATGATTGGATGCAAAGGAAAAGACCTTTTTTGTGCCTGTCTCCTGAGTGGTGTATTCTCTGTAAGAAGAAGGGTGAATCTGTGGATCATTTATTTTTCCACTGTGAGATCTCCTTTAATTTGTTCTATGGTAGCGGCTCTTTGCCATGGTTGATTTGAGATGGGTGAGACCTGAGCACCTTTATAGTATGTTTGAGGTGGATTTCAGAGGTTTTGGGCGCTCTAATAGAGCGAAAGTTCTGTGGAGTAGTGCTATTTTAGCTATTTTATGGGTGCTATGGATTGAGCGGAATGCTAGAATTTTTAGGGATGTTTATGAGGATTTGGATAGTATTTGGGATAAAGTTTGCTTTCTTGCTTCCTTATGGGCTTCGGTGGACAAATCCTTTGAGGGTATCCCTTTGTTTCTTATTGTTAATAACTGGAAAGAGATTTGTGCTTCGAAGCCTGTTAAGAGTAGAGCTAGTGGGAATTCTTTTTTCCCTCCTTGAGGTGTTTTGGAGTTGGTTTTGATTTGCCACCCGTCTTGTTGGAGAGGGTTGCCTATGCTCCTTAGCATGTTTTTTGGTCGTGTTTAACTTTTTGCTGTGTTTGGCTTTTTGATTGGACTCCTTGTCCAATTTATATTTCTTTCTTTGATCAATACAATATGTTATTTATCAAAAAAATAAATAAATAAATAACTTTTTAGGAGAAAGTTTTTTCAAAATCTTTCATTTAAGTGAACTTTTTAGTCATTTGTGGAGTGAATGCTATAAATGACAAAAAATTATACTTAAATAATAGATTTTGGAAAAACTTTCTTTTAAAAAGTTGTTCAAAATGATGTTTTCTAATAGAATATGTGATCAGTTTTAATGAAAATCTTCTCTATTTTTCATAAAACCTTAAAATATAAAATAAGTGAGGGATGAAGAGCAAGTCTTTGGGTGCCAATAGAGGCCCCCTAATGATTTCACTAGGTCCACGAGAATTTTAAAAAGCCCAAACCCTTCAGATTTGAGGTAATGTATGTTATTTAAAATAAAATAAAATAAAATGAAAGATTCAATGAAATTTCCATATAAGCATTGAGTTTTATATCCATGGGCGTAGCTAGAATTTTTTAATCTATTCTACTATAGAAAGAGAGAGTCCTACTTGGTGTAACCCAACATTTGAAACCAATTAAACACTTTACTAATCCCAAAATGATTACATTTTCCAGCACCCAAAAAAAAAAAAAAAAAAGAAGCTCATTTTACACCATATATATATCTGCTGTAAAATAGCTAAACAGTTTTAAACTTCATGTTTTTCTCCCATAATCACATTTCAAAATTCAAATATTTATTAGCATCTTCTATTACTTTTAACATTGTTTTTTTTTTTTTTTTTTGGCACATTTATTTAAGAAAAAAAAAAGAATAAGAGAATGTCATATTTTAAAAGATGATGCATAAAAATACAATAGACACTAGTTACACAAAATACAAAAAGAAAAATTAATCCCAAAAATAAAAAAATATTGTGGATAGAATAAGCCAAGTATACATATAGAGAAGTAGAGCACTTATTCAAGTTCATGATGTTTATTAACCCAACAAAAAATGATGTGGATGGAATTAATAAGCCAATTATGGATACATATAGAACACTTATTCAAGTTCATGATCAAAGATTCAATACAAAGGTGGCCACCAAACCACATGTAGGCTAGATACTACAATAGGCATAAGGAATTATAGCTTAATTGGGCAGTGTCGCCATCAATTTAATTTGGTGGTTTAGACCACTTAAATATAATATCAGTTTCACCAGTGTCAGTGTAGCCATACAAGCCATCCTTTCGAGCTATCCAACTACAATGACTGTAACATCTACTCATATCCCTCTTGGCTTCAAAAAGGTCCCAAGTTCCCTCTCCATCCCTCCATTTCACACTGCAGAAGAAGAGAGTAGTTCCCCAGAAGTTGACGCGGAATTTCCATTCGTATCTCTTTAGAAAAGGTATTTCATGAATCCCAATATCATCTTCTTTGGATTTACAATGAATGGTGAAATTCAGCCCCCAAATCTCCTCGGTCAAGAGGTTACTAACTGAGATGGTTACTGGGACGAGACCTATGACGATATCTTCACCCAAATCGTCTTGGGTTTTTGCGAAAATGATCGGTGCCTCCAAAAGAGCAATGACTAATACAGCCAACGCCAACTTGAGATGTGTGTTAAACAGACCCATGCTTGATACACTCCGTTGACAAGGGAAGAGGGAACTTATAGGAGAATCTGACCAAGATGCATGCTTATCTTTCTCTAGTGAAATAAATGCGGGGACAAAATTTAGAATGGTTTATTAGGTTTAGTCATTAAAGGCTACAATTAATACTAACAAGATTTAATCACTAGGCCATGTTTGGATGGAATCGAATCACATTACAATTCATTCCAAACGTACAGCGTGTTTGGATGAGATTACTTTAAAGGAAATAGAATCAAACAGTGTGTTTATATTGTCATTCCAAATCCTATGGAATCAAATTCTATTCCTATCCATTCCATTCCAACTAGACAAACATAGCCTTAGAGCTTACAATACTATTAATGGTTGTACAATTATGAGCATTCTATTCTCTTCTTATTACCCTTGGATAACAACTAAGAAATAGGTGTTGGGATTTAATTAATTAGTCATACCAAATCGATTAACATGGTAAAAACATCATAAGTAATGCTTTTGGTACTATTGATACTTCAAATGATGATTTATTTTTTCCTTCTTTTTTTTTTTTTTTTGGAAAAATATGAATGAAAGAGTCCCATGATACCAATATTTTTGCTGCTAATGGTTATCTATGGGAACTACATAATTAATGGTACGTCTGGCACCAGTGTAAATGTTCCATGGATATAGTAAAAAATATTGCTTATGAGCCAATATTTCGCGTCATAAATTTATAAGATGCATGGATCTTCCATATGCAAGCATTAAATTTTCTTCTTAAGGTAAAAGAAAGTTAATTAGCTTTCTATATCCAGTAGGTCACATTAGCATTGGGAGCCTTGGGCTTTTAAGTGGCCTTCTGGTTGTCCTACAGAAATTAATTAATGGCTCCATTATATATTTTTGCATAACATTAAATGCACAAGTTCATCATCTTGAGTGTCTGTCGTTATAAAAAGTTATCAAAGTCGCTGACGTCATTGGATTAATTTCAAAAATTCATGAAATGTTGTAATTTTGAATTTTTATCCCGGCCCATTTATGACTGCCACTTTTAAAATTTTCATTCATGATAATGAAGTTGCCCACATATGCAGTTAAAACGCTTTTTGGAGAGATAGGAAAGTTTAAAATTTAATTAAAAAAAATCTTAAATTCACACCCACTCAAAAGACTTAAGCCCATTAAAGCAAATATCGATCTAGCAATGCATTTTAGCTAGATACAGATTATTGGGATTGACAGAATTAAATGACCAAAAAATTAAGTGAAGTTACAAAGTCATCGCTTTAATACCACTTCTTGAGTAGATAGGAGAATCCAAAATCTAACATAACATGCCAAATATACAAGTCTAGAATCCATACCCACTCAAAAGGCTTAAGTCCAATATTCATAGTGAACACATTACATATAAATTAAGCTCCGTTTATTCTCTGCTGCTTCCGATATATGTGGGATTTATAAACTTGTGCGTGAACCTCAACAAACACTGTTTTGAATTAAGTACTCATTTCAACTCGTTGTACTCCCCAAGGGGCCAACAACTCTGGGGTTTTCCCTTCTTATTACGCAATGAGGGGTTTTCCCTTGTTAAGAATAATAATAATAAAGAAATTAAATAAAAGATAAATTCAATTACATTGACATGAAACAATGAAATTTTATGATTATTAAATTTTGAAATAGAAAAGGCTAGTGGTTTGTTGAGTCACTGATGACTTTGTTTGAGAGTTTGACTTTGTGGTTTTCAAGTCTAGCGTTTCACAAAGAACAGTCCCAAGATGTAAACAAGAATGCATATGTGAAATTGGAAGACAAAAGAGATCAGCAGGGTAATTCTAATTCAGCTCTTAAACCAGCACAATTTATTATAAATATTCATATTAATTTTGCATAATTATGGTTACAAATACTGTGAAAACTTCATTCAAACCCACTAATCCTCCATGCCATCGATCACCATGGATACTCATTAACCCATGTAGAGTTATCCCCGCTGAAATAAAACCCATCTTCTCTGGCCGACCAGAAGCAATATCGCATCTTCCCATGGCCACACCTGCCTTCATCTCTTGTTGCCTTGAATGCCTCGATGTACCTGCTCTTTTGTCCCCACACGTTGAAACAGAAATAAAGCTTTCTTCTAAAGTAGTCGAGCTTGGTAGAGAAAAAATAAGCAGCACCTGGGAATAGAGTGCGCATGCCAAGGTCCTCAGTCTTAGACTTGCAGCGGACTTGCAATGGCACTACATCATTGTGGATATCATTGGTAATGATAATGTGGTATCTCTTCCCTGCGGCGATGTTTTCATGGATCGCCAATGCTTGTTGGTGAATGAGGCATAATGCCACAAGAAGTACAAGCCACAAGCCGCCGAAACTATTCATGTTATGAGAAGGACAATGGTGTAGCTCTTTTGCTTTACACTTCATAAATCAAACAACAAAGTTTAAAGGATATATATATAGAAAAATACATACTTGTAAATTAAAAACTCATTAAATGCAAATTAAATATCTTGCATGTTAATTGGCTACCTTGGTAAGCCTCTATAGCAATGATATTATTTTTTTATTTTTTATTTTTTTAACTTTTGGATAAGTATGACATTAATTACGTACCCATTAAATAAAATACCCAGGTACGTAAATGTAAAGACAGAGTAATGTTGTGCAAAGAAAAAACTACTACAAAAAGGCAAAATAATAAATTTTTGGAGGATATAGTCGTGGAAAATTTATTAAGAAAAAAAATTAATGCTAAAGGTAATTACAATATCTCAGTAAAAATGGCAGGTCTCCCTGGTCTTGACAGCCTATCATTGCAAGGCATTGAATTTTTCAGTTTATCGGCAAGTTCTTTTGTTTTGAACCACAAATGCACATCAACATCAGTCGGCTAGGGATGCTTAATTCATTAAGAGCTCATGAGAATATATGCGATGTGAAATTCCAATTGTGGACGAGTCTGCACATCTAAAATAGGGGGTTGAATAGGTCTCTTCAAAGTAAGGTCGATCTTTTGAAAATAGATTGGGATTCGAGAGCTAGGGATTGAGTTAGGATATGACCATATAAAGTTAGAGGTTCCGAGCCAAGACTTGTAAAAATGCATATCAAGACTTGTAGGCAGGCATATCGCCCAAGTTGGTCTCAATATTATTAATTGGGTATGCTTGCAACAAAGGAAAAACAATGGCAAGCTAAAAGAATCTTCAATAAAAATGATAACTATAGAAACATATACGATAAGTAACTAACTTAATTCTAAACTAATTGAACTTTATAGCTTAGTTATAAGCGGCCTATCTCACAAGGAAAATCAAAGCCCATATAGTCCGTTATGCAATGAGGGTGAGGGGAGGGGTTTCAATTTCATCAAGGATCATCAGTCTCAAATCATGATTAATATATTAATATTTTCTTTCCAAGAAAACAACTCAATTTAATAAAACAAACTTTGATTTGAAAATATTTTATTTAAAAATCAAAAAAATAATCTACGATTCAAAGTTGATATCCCTTATGAGTGGCAAAACTCGGGGAAAAGGGGTCATGTATATCACGTCTCAAGACTATCAAATTCCATGCTCAATAAAAGGATTAGGTCATACTTAACAGAACCGAGGCAAGCTTCTATTAAGATTCCTTTAGCTTTTCTCTAGAGATTTTAGCATTTTATGTGAAACGATTGAGCTTGGCGAACTAAATTAAGGATTTCTTCTTGCTTGACTAGGATTGGCCGTGCATGGAGAGAACTTTAAAGAGTAGAATGCTAGGAAGATTATAGTGTTTTAAGATAGTTCATCTTGTGCATCAATTTTTCACCTAACCTACAAAATTACTACTTTTTAGTGAACATCAATCAATTTTGATGAAAGCTCTTGACATTCTCATTCCCCAACAATATCATACCACAAAAAGTTTCATTCTAAGGGCGAAATTTTGACACTAGCATGCGGAAGTCTTCACTTTTCAAGTAAAATCGATTAATTGTTTCAAGGGTTCACTGGAAACCTTGATTTAAATCATTTGATGCTGAATAATTGTAGTGTATACACTTGACTTCTGAAATCTTACATCCATACACTGTGCAAAAGGCAGTCGAAAAAGTTTTTAAAATAATAATAATAATAATTTGAAGTACTTTTGTTGACGTTGTTAATCTTGTTAATTGTTTTCCTTTATATAGTCGAACGACAGAAGCATTGTGATCATATCGTACGTAGAGCTCCTCTTTTTCTCATTTCTCTCAATGTTGTTCATTGTTCCATGCATATTGTAAAAATTCAACATTATTTCCCAAGAATACGACATAATCATTATTTACCCTTTCATTACGCCACCAAACAAAAGCTTGTTCTTTAATTGAAAATTGCCTTTTAAGATCCTCACAGCTGAATTATTGTGTGTTACATTATCCACTGGAACCACAGCCTCTTTATTTATAATCCCCGGCCCAATCAACAAGACACTTACAAAGAACATTAGCTATAGCAACTTTGAAAAGAGGAGGAACTACATCAACAAAATTCAATATTTGTGTAGTCACCCCATTTTGTCCTCATATTTTTATGAGTTCCTGATGATGAAGTCTATAAAATTTGTTGCCAATCTTGAGTTCATTTGAATGAGTAAATTGATCGGTATGTAAAATTGATTAAAATACATGCGCACACATAATCATAGCCCCTAAAAGAAAGTTAGAGTTGTGGGATGGTGCGTACGCATGAATGGGATATGCGTACACATGACACCACCATGTGTACATGGTGGTGTCATGTGTACGCATATCCCATTCATGCGTACGCACCATCCCGCATGGTGTGGTTATGTGTACGCATGGCCAACTATGCGTACGCATAACTTGTGCGGATCAGTTTAGAATGATGTGTACGCATTATGCAGCCATGCATACGCGCCGTTTGATCGCGCGTACGCGTGGAAATCTTCTTTTTTCTTATTTTCGAGTTGATCTCCCCGAATCGTGGGAGGGGGGATCGCGGCCTACCTTTTAGGAACAAGAGGAGCGGCGCTGAGTGGCTAGAGAGGCTCCTAAGGCTCCAAAGGAAGGTTAACCTAATCCTTCCCTATATATAGCTAAGTATAGGCTTTGGAAAGGGGATCCCATTTTTGGTATGTTTGGAGGCTAGAAAGACGAGAGAAAAAGAGAGAAAACTGAGAGATAGAGAGAAGGAACCACGAAGGATTAGCAGTGGACCTAAGGGAATAACAGACCAATCACGATCTGCAATGGGTAAACTTACTCTTGTTTTCACTCATTAATCCATTATTCACATAGTTGAGATTAACCTGCATGTTATTTACATGTTTGCCATGAATTAATTTGTAGAAATGCATATTCCGACTTTGTTGTGATGCGTTTAGAAATGTAGGAAATATACACAGTATCTGATGGTTGACTAACAAGTGGTGTTGCAGGGGAAATGAGTGATTCAGAGTGCCCACGCATGTAAGTGTGTGCGTACGAATATTTTGTGTGTGCGCACAAATGGTGTGTTCCTGTTATAGGTATGCGTACGCACATAAGTGGGTGCATACGATTTCTTTAGGTGTGTGTGCGCATGGAAATAAATTTGACAATTTGTTTTGCAAGGATATGCATACGCACATTATTACATGCGCGTGCTTTGTCTTATGGTACATACGTGTATTTAACTGGACGAAAAATGATACGTGTACACACAAATCGTACCACACGCACATATAGGATACCATGCGTAGGCATGGTTAGGGTTACGTACGCATGGTTCCTTTTCCTACTTTTCCTACCTTTTTTATATTACTTTTTTATTGTTTCCTTATTCCTCTTTATTATCTTTTTTTACTCTTTTTATTATTTCTTTCATCCCATTTGTTTATTATTTCTTTCTTTTTATTTATTTATTATTTGTTTTAATCTACCTTGTAAATATATATTCTTTAATTGCTTAGGTATTACATAATTGTCATAATATGTGTATTTTAATTCTTTGCATGAATATGGGTAATTTTAATTAAATTAGATAATTAAATATGATTAATAGACATAAAGTGGGGGCCGATCTACCGATTGGGCGCCATTGGGTGCCTAATACCTTCCCAATGGCATACCCTAACTCCGAACCTACTTTGGTAATGACAAGTTAGACCCTTGCAAGGGTCAGTTTGGTTCCCGGGTTTTCTTGGGTGGCGACTCCTCTCCGTACTAATCCATTGAACCTAGTGCATATTCTTGAACCGTGCGTGTTCGCAAGGTACTGCGCTTACAATCTGCATTTGCAATTTCCGTAAGAATCATATATTGCAATTTCTCAATTTCATTAAGTTGCCAAACCATCATTCTTTGATCTAGTATGCGATATCTTTTATTGATGCGAAGTAGCAATCCTCATAAAATAATAACCATTTCATGCTCCGGCCACATATATGGATTGGTATTCTTTCTTTCTTTCTTTTTTTTTCTTTTTTTTGTTTTTTTTTGTTTTTTTTTTTTTTTTTTGTAGAATGGATTGGTATTCATGTACAATATGTTTGTGTAGACTTCTTAATTTTTTTTTTACTAGAGATATACTTTATTGATTGGCTAGAAAAAAAAAAGGGTTAATTCCCATGTAATTGTTAGTCGAACAAATGGTTAAAATAACATTTCCTTACAAATTTTTTGTCACGCCCCAAATCCAAAAGACTGGATTTGGCGACATGATTGTCATAACTCACATAGGACTACATCCACATAGGCTAGACACATAATAATATCAACTTGTAATGAAGTTTCAACTAAACTAGCAGATCAAGCCGTTGACATCCTAACTCTTTGTACGCGGAAGCCACTCATATCAAGTTATTCATCTGTGAGGAAAAATAAAATGGGTGAGCATAACGCTCAGCAAGAAAACATTACACAATATATACAGAAAGAGGTCAAGCATATTCGCACGATTGATTTAAAAAAACATAAGTAACAAAACGATAAAGTTTTACAATAAATCATTTCTTTCAATTCGATAGGTATATAAACTTTTAGAAGTAATTTTCTTACTTTCAATTCAATAAACAATGACACTGAAACAATTTCGATAACAATTCATTCGATAAATCACTTTAAGATCACTGATCGATAATACAAATCAATAAAACATTAGTTCATACAAGTACTTCCTCTAACTAGACTCACATTCAATAGGTGCCCATTATCGTGGGACTTTACACTACATCAGTACTGATGACCAACAGTATTAGAATCCCCTGCTGGCACGGACCAATTTTCCAACAGTATTAAAATCCCCTGCTAGGACGGACCAATAATCTAACCAGAGTTCACACTTATATAAAAAACATTTGGCAAATATCTTTCACATGTAAAATGGATTCAAACACATATGTAAAACAATTTCAATAAATGACTATTTTTGCTTGACCCACAGTACATAAGAAATAAACACTTTAATAATGAAACGATTTTGAAAACAATTGTCCATAAATCATTGGCTCATAAAAGAGGAATAAAAATCAGATTTATTTTTATTTAATCAAAGAGGGCGATACATTGTGCAAGTTTCCTTACCTCAAAACAAATCTTCAACAATCCAAGCGATCAAACTCTTAATAATCCTAACGCTAATCAGAACCTAAAATCAATAATATTATTTATCAATAAATCATACTTAAATTAAAAAGTCTCTCCAGTTAAGTGGTACGTTAAGGGTTCAACGTCTAATTCTCATGGCCTTATAATGCTTACTATATTTAATATAATTAATATATACATTAACGTGGCATTAAAATAGACTCGTGTTAAATTATAAATTGATAGGTTTAAAGAAAAGTTACCAGTCAATCCGAGAGAAGTTGATTGTCAACAGATGTGAAGTTGCCAGTCAGAATGTAGTAAAACAGCAGCAAATTTTTGTATTCACTTCTTATGCTACCCAAGGCAAAAGCAGAAGTTCACTCACTGATTTTCCCTCAATATCAGTCCCTAAATCTGTGCGAGAGATGTTTGTGGCAGGATGTATGATAGCGTTTGAGAAAATTTGTGGTGGTGGACATAGGAAGTGGTGGAAACCACCATTTTTGCCTTTCCTTGTCACCTAAACCCAAAGAAAGAGATTTTTGGTGGTTGGATGATCTTGTGTAGCAGTTATGGAAGGGTTTTTGAGTGGTGGTGGTGATGGTTCAGTGGTTGTAGAAGTGGTAGAGATGGAGGATTGTATTAGAGAAGAAAATCTTGGTAACACAGTAAAGTTACCTGTCAAAAGATGGTAAGTTACCTGTAAACAGACACGAAGTTGGCAGTCGATTCGTACAAAACAGCATCAGCTCCTTTCTTTTTCCTTCTCTCTTGCTTTCTTTCCATTTTTCTCTCCCTATATTGTTTTCAGTCAAAAGAATATAAATTCTCCCTAAAGGTTTCTTATTAGGGTGCAAGTTAATCCTAACCTAATTAGAATTATCCTCAAAGTTAGTGTTTGATGAGGATACGAAAACTATCCCTCATTGATTAGAAAACAATCACCCTGTTTGGCTACAAAGTTGAACGTGTTCGATGTTAATCCTAAATTAACTCATACGTTTAAATCTAAGTAAAGGCAATCAATTTTTTTAGTTAATTAATTACGCCTAAGAAAAATTTGGGGTTTTACATTCTCCCCTTTTCATATCAGACATCCGCACCCAAGAAAAACAACTTCAATTTTTTTTCCATTAATTTCCTTTCCTGTTCCTAAATATTACTCTCCTGCATACTAAATCCGACACTAATATGGGGCCATAGGGAATTTTTATTTTATTATTTATTTATTTATTACTATCTTCATTCCTAAATTATTAGTCTCCTTTCTTTATTAGGATGTTTTAAAATTATTATCACATTCCAAAAGTCAAAGATTCTTTTTATTTCATTTCCTAAAATACCCATAAAAATGTATTCTATCTTTTTCCAATGTTTTGTACATTTGAAGGCAAAATTGGAATGTCAAAACATATATATTGATGTGAAAGCATTTAATAAGGTTTTCTAAAAAAACGTGTTTTTTTCAAAAGGGACTGTCAATTACAAACGGAGGGAGTATTATTATTTTTTAAAAGGGAGGACTAAAAGCATTATAAAAAATCATAGCACCCTAGGACCTCTAAGGAAATTAAAATCCCAGATGTGGTTTGATCTTAAATGGTGCCACAAAATAGTAAGAAAGTCAAGGGCTTGATTACCTTCCCTACAAACATTGTAAATAGGATAAGCATTCTTGCACACAGTATTGGAATTCATATTCGGGGAGAAGTAAAATTTGGAAAATGATGCAATATAATATTAATTATTATTTGCCCCCTATTATTGATTTACTTAAAGCGGTAGAAATAATTTTGGTAATTAATGAAATAGAGACAACTAATAATACCAAAAGACTCTTGCTTTCCATAAGCAGAACGTAGATATTTAATTGATATTTCATTTAGAAGTTGCCACCCACATAGCAATTGAGGCATATCCTTTGGGGCACAACCTTCATCTACTATAAAATGGGATGGAAGCCCATGCATATACAAACCCCAAACCTCTCCCAAGACAAAGACCACAGACATGAATTTAGTCAATGCTTATGCGCTACTAATGCTTTTGTTGTTCACTACTTTGTGCGAAGCACGCCTAATTTATCCATGGGAAAAAACCCGTGTAACGATAATAAATGAGTTGGGCGAGGGCCTGAACCTTACTGTGCACTGCAAATCCAAAGATGACGATCTCGGCCAGCACGTGATCGGGTATCAAATGTCCTATGACTTCCGTTTCACCCCCAACTTCCTTGTAAGGAATACCCAATTTTATTGCAGCTTTGAGTGGCTATTTGGTCTGATCCACTATTTTGATATTACATTCAGAAAAGGGATCTGAGTGACTGTGGTATTGATTGTTGGTGGAGTATAAGACTAGGGGGACCATGTTTATTGTCTTTAATTTGCTATCCCTGGAATCCTAGCCATCCATGATGGAGTGCTGAACTGCTGCCGGGCCCGGCCATGCAATGCCATTTGGTGTGAAAACAATATGATTTCATGTTTGGATGAATAATTTTATGCACATCTGTTTGATGTTTGAATGAATAATAATATGCTTGATTGTGCAAAGCCACTTCACTACTTCAAAACAATTGAAAGACTATTTTATTTGCATATCTATCTTATTCTTTACTCTTATCATCGCTTTGTGATGCAGCGGAAAATACGCGGTCGAGACGAAACTTACCAAAAACAATCAAGCGTCCACCAATCTATTGATTATCACAAGAACAATGTCAGACAATAAGCAATCATGATCGATATTCACTCAAGAACATGAAAGCATGAAATAAAAGATAAACTCTTTCTCTCGATATTATTAATCTCAAAATAATCAATCATTTTAACTGTTTGTCATAAAGCTCACATCCCTTTATATAGAGAACAAGTCTTACGGAATAAAAAAACCTAGTTCCACTAAAACAAGTAAATATTAAATTACCTAGGAAACTAATTAAAATAAAAGCAATAATTAAATAATAATAAAAATAATAAAATAAATTAGAACCCGGATCAGTAGCAACAGTAAAAAGGCTCATGATGTGTATACATATTTCAATTATAATAGGGTGTGTGTCCCCCACCCACCAAAATTGTCAACACACATAGCACAAATACACAAATGGTTGGTGAGAGTATAATTTAATTCAATTTTTTTTATAACCACCATAATTGGTGGTTTTGTAAACCTTGCATGAGATATTAAGGATAACCTAAGATAATTGCCTTTCTAAGAGAGTTTGGATCCTCTGCTTGGGTGGGATCCTGCTTGGGTGTGCTTTGGCTTCAATAGGATGGTGACACTTCACCAATTAGAAAATCCAATGGCAATAAATGTTGAGATAACTAAAATTAAACGACATCCAAATGAATCGTTTTAGAAGCCACGACAACTAAGGACCATAAGAAGAAGACGCCGTTGGTGGCGTGTTAATGGCAATCTATAAACTAGGGCAAGAAATTCAAAATTTTAATCCCAATCTTGAACAAAAACCTTGGTGGTGTAAACAAAATCTGATTTCATTGTTCTCTATTCTCTTCGGTCTCTCTCTTTCATCACAAACCAGAGTTGTGTCTTACTCCGTGTCAACTTCCATTGCAGCAATGGGACCATGTCTCTCTCTCTTTCTGAGAGGGTATATTTCTCTTTTGCTATGTTTGGTATGTTGGCTTAAAAGATTGGATATGATAGAATTATTGAATGAAGAAGAAGTTTTTGTTTGCTTTGTTTAAAATAGGGAAGATATTCTCTTGGACTTTAAAATGGAATAGTATTTTAGAATAAAAATATGCTACCTCCCTCACGGATTTATTATCTTCTACATATAAAGGATATAACCATCCTACGGATAGTATATCCCTTATTTGAAAAGAGTATAAAAAGGAAATAATATGTTTATTGTATCGGCTTATCCGACTTACCAAACATAGCCTTTAGGAATGTTTGCCTTACTCAGCAAATGTATGAAAAATTTCATTTAAATGATGTGTCAAGAGTATCTTTTAAAATTTATTGATAATAAATTTTTGGAGGATATAGTCGTGGAAACTTTATTAAGAAAAAAAATTAATGCTAATGGTAATTACGATATCTCAGTAAAAATGGCAGGTCTTCCTGGTCTTGACAGCCTATCATTGTAAGGCATTGAATTTTTCAGTTTATCGGCAACTTCTTTTGTTTTGAACCACAAATGCACATCAACATCAGTCGGCTAGGGATGCTTATTCATTAAGAGCTCATGAGAATATATGCGATGTGAAATTCCAATTGTGGACGAGCCCGCAGATCTAAAATAGGGGTTGAGTAGGTCCCTTCAAAAAATTACAATGTTCGGAAATGAACCTTTTCTGAAAAACAAGGGTTTTATTAAACACCAAGTAAGGTCGATAGATTGGGATTTGAGAGCTAGCTAGGGATTAAGTTAGGATATGACCATATAAAGCTGGAGGTTCTGAGCCAAGACTTGTAGACACGCATATCGCCAAAGTTGGTCTCAATATTGTTAATTGGGTACACTTGCAACAAAGGAAAAAGCATAGCAAGCTAAAAGAATCTTCAATAATAATGATAACTATAGAAACATAAGCGATAAGTAATTAACTTAATTATAAACTAATTGAACTTTATAGCTTAGATATAAGCGGCCTCGAATCTCACCAGGAAAATCAAAGCCCATATAGTCCGTTATGCAATGAGGGTGAGGGGGAGGGGTTTCACTTTCATCAAGGGTTATCAGTCTCAAATCATGATTAGTATATTGATGTATTCTTTACAAGAAAACAACTCAATTTAATAAAACAAACTTTGATTTCAAAATATTTTATTTAAAAATCAACAAATAATCTACGATTCAAAGTTGATTTTTCCCTTATGAGGGGCAAAACTCTGGGAAAAGGGGTCATGTATATCCCGTCTCAAGACTATCAAATTCCATGCTCAGTGAAAGGATTAGGTCATACTTAGCAAAACCGAGGCAAACTTCTATTAAGATTCCTCTAGCTTTTCTCTGGAGATTTTAGCATTTTATGTGAAATGATTGAGCCTGGCGAACTAAATTAGGGATTTCTTCTTGCTTGCCTAGGATTGGAGAGAACTTTAAAGAGTAGAATGCTAGGAAGATTATAGCGTTTAAGATAGTTCATCTTGTGCGTCAATTTTTCACCTAACCTACAAAATTACTACTTTTTAGTGAACATCAATCAATTTTGATGGAAAGCTCTTGACAAATTCTCATGCCCCCAACAATAGCATACCACAAAAAGTTTCATTCTATAGGGCGAAATTTTGACACTAGCGCGTGGAAGTCTTCACTTTCAAGTAAATCAATTAATTATTTCAAGGGTTCACTGGAAACCTTGATTTTAAATCATTTGATGCTGAATAATTGTAGTGTATACACTTGACTTGACTCCTTAAATCTTCCATCCATTCATGCAAAAGGCAGTGGAAAAGGTAATAATAATAATAATAATAATAATATTTTTGTTGTTGTTAATATTCTTGTTAATTGTTTTCCTTTATCTCTATAGTCGAACAACAGAAGCATTGTGATCATATCGTAAAGCTCCTCTTTTTCTCATTTCTCTCAATGTTGTTCATTGTTCCATGCGTGTTGTAAAAATTCAATCGATATTATTTCCCAAGAATACGACATAATCATTATTTACCTTTTCATTACCGACCAAAGTATCCACAATGTAATATCAATAAAATTTAAAAATTGCTCGATCGACACATCATTTAGTTGGAATTTTCCAATAACATGCTTCAATAAGACAAACATTTCCTGTAGAGAAACCTAACCACAAATATAAGGAAATTTTCTTAGAATATCATAACTTTTTTTTGTTTTTTTTGTTTTTTGTTTTGGTGATGGGCAAACTGAGACTATTATCACGAGAATAGGAAGATACAAAAAAAATAAGATTAAATAAAATAAAAAACAGGGGAGAAAACAATCCCAACCCAACTCCAATAGAAACGAGAGAAAACAATGAAGCAGAGATAATCACAACCCAAGATGAGACAAAAGACTAAGCATATGAAAGGAAAGAAAAGAAAAACACCAGCTCCGGGAAAAAAAATGTAGAGGATACATATCTACGAGCCAAGCACAGCAACAACATCCAAAAACCTCGCCAGCTAGCCAAGTTACAGCCAAACTACAAAAGGAACCAATCTGCCGACGCCATCCTTAGTAAGTCAATCAATCATGTTTGTTTACCTTGATCCCTCGGTTCGTGCTTAACAACAACCGAATGAAGATGCTCAATGAGTGAGAAGATTTCATTAAGACTACAAAACCAATAATTTGTTTGACTACAAGATAGATATAAATTCAGATTATGCCAATCATTTGTTCATGTGTGCTATGTCTGTTAAGTGTAAACAAATTGGGGGGCATATCATTTCCTATGTTTTAGTATATATAGTTAAGAGGCTTTGCACAATCAAGCATATTATTCATTCAAACACCAATAGGTTGTACATATATAATTCAGTAATTCAAACATCAAAGCATATCATTTCACACTAAATGATCGACGCTGCATGGGGCAGTAGTACTCCATCATGGATGGTCAGTCATTCCACTTATCACAAAGACTAAACCGATAAAATCCAGTGTCGAACCATAAACATGGGCCATTTGGTTTCACACTCCACGAACAATCGTTATCACACCGATTTTCATCCCTTTTCTCGATGTAAATATCATAATAGTGGTTGGCACCTTGCCA